>BSBN01000373.1:0-574608 GCA_027924645.1 Cunninghamia lanceolata | reverse complement strand
CTTCTTTTATATCTACTAATAACAATTATCTCTTAAGTACTTTCATTTCTTTTCATGCTATATTTATCAAGGAAAACTAAGAAGTATAATAAACAATAAATATAAAATTTGTCTCTTATAATATCTAAACATTGATAGACTACAATTATAATAATATACAACTTAAAATTATAATAAAACTTTCTTAATAGTCAAAAGAGTAATATTAAAGCTTTCATAATAACACTTTTGATCGGAGCTATGAACCGGGGAACCGGTACAATATCAGGTGGCCAATCGAGTTAGGCCCCTACCCATTCCATTTATATTTTTAAATAATAAATGTATTTTTAATTAAAATATACAACTTTAGAATATAATATTATATTGATTTACATTATTAAAAAGCAAAAACATAATAATAAATATAGTTTTAATTTTTATTTTTTATATATAAAATATATAACATAATATATTATAAAATGATATACCTTATTTTGTATTATTTCATATATATTTTCTGTGTGATTCCTTTTTATACAAGATTATAAAATAATATTATATATCATATAGAATATATTTTAATATTGTACATTTAAATTATTTAATATTATATATTTATTTTAATGTTATTTGTTATTTCGAGGATGATATAGAGAGAGGACAATGTAGAAAAAAATATCCTAAGCATCCCCATATATACAAACAAAAACTATTGGGCATATTGAACCCATCTAGTGATAACAAACTTAAATATACAAACTAAGAACACTTCAAACCCGCGAGCTTGTTGGCCCAGTGGGGGTTTGAACTCTAGTGGCCGCCACTACAATTGGCCCAGTGGGGGTTTGAACTCTAGTGGCCGCCACTACAACCAAGCGATTTAACCACCAAACCACACCCTTATTGGCATATTTAATTTAAATATTTAATATGTATATATTTTTTTAATATTTGTATCATTTTAATATAATAATATATTAGAAATTTATTTATACTTTATTGATTAAATGAAATATACTTAATTAGGAAAATAAATATTAAAAATTTCCTAAAATTTTGATAGATATAAAGTCTACCATAAAAAAACCTAGCGTTGGAAGTCATAGGAAATAAAATGATTTTTTTTAACATCATGTTATAAAATTCAAGGTATTTACGTACAGTCTTGTGTTCACATCTATTATCCTTGTGTTCCTAGTTGTTTTCTAGGGTTTTGTGTTTAATAAGGAAGATTTTTTAATTTTATTTTAATAGTTAATAATTGTAGAAATATGTAAGTTTTAAAAATTAAAAAAGTATAAGATATTTGCTTGACAACAAGTAAATGTTATTTTTAGAGTAAGTCATATTTTAAAGATTACTAATATTTTTTAATTTTAAGAAATTACAAACATATTTAAGTTGATAAATTCTTTTGTTAATTTTATTTCTATGAAATTTTTAATATTATTGTATGGTGAAATTTGCATATCTATGGTATTTCTTTGCAAATTTCTTATTTAGCTTAGTGTTTATTTTGAGCAGAGTGGCTTGATTAGGACCCTCCCTTGGTTACTTAGTTTAATTTTATTGTATAATATTTCGATGCGTTGTTTCTTTTTTGAAACCATATGATATAATTTCCTACTATTTTTTTTAAACCACATAAACTTAATGTTTTAATAACTAAACATTATCAAATTATGAAACCTAAAACATAATTCCATTATATCAAACTACTTTTAATAAACTATAATTATTCTTCTTAAAAAAATAAATAAATCTATTTCATTACAAATAAAACTTATCCTCCTTTGTGTTGGTCGTAAAGAAAAACTAAGATGGTGACAAATATTTATTAACTCAATTTAAAATAATTGACGATTTTAAAACATACATATAAAACATATAATTTTTTTAAATTTTTTTTATACATAAAAAATAAATTCATATAAAACACAAAATTATAATTAGCAATAGAGTAGACTTCGACCTTGATCGAGCTCAGGTAGAGAGAGTCTTGCAGCTTAGTGAACTAGATGAACTTCGCCTAGAAGCCATTCATCAGACTGAACTAGCTCAACAACAACGAAAGGCTTAGCATGATAAACACATCAAAGAAAGAGAATTCCATTCAAGAGATTGGGCACTACTATTTGATTCCCGATACAAGGACCAAAATGGTAAATTCAGAACTCATTGGTTGGGTCCATACGAGATTCCTAAAGTATTCCCAAACGGAGCAGTACAACTCAAACCCATTGATGGTGATTCTCGAACCCTCTTAGTCAATGGACATCGACTCAAGATCTACCATAAACCTGTCAACAAAGAAGAGTTTACTTGACTGGTAGAAATGCACGGAGAAACTCAATGTATTGATTCTACTTTGGCAGAAATAATACCATAAGTTATAGAGTTAAAAAAATTGTTTGAATGTGTGTATAGGCATTTAGGAATAATTCTTCATATTTTCTTCTTAGTATTTGCCTAAATTTCATCTCTATTTCATAGGGTTTCATCTTTTAAGAAGTATTACAAATTCTGGCGCACCTCCTAGTGATGCTCCAGAACTTGTTGTTTGAATAAGATCCATACCCTCACTTTGTTCCTACATTCTAGCTGCATCTTTCAGTGATGCTCCAGAACTTTGTTCCTGCATTCCGACTGCATCTTTCAGTGATGCTTTGGAACTTTATTTCTACATTCTGACTGCATCTTTCAGCGATGCTCCAGAACTTTGTTCCTGCATTCCAGCTGCATCTTTTAGTGATGCTCCAGAACTTTGTTCCTGCATTCCGGATGCATCTTTCAGCGATGCTTCGGAACTTTGTTTTTGTATTCCGGCTGCATCTTTCAGTGATGCTCCAGAATTTTGTTCCTACATTCCGGCTGCATCTTTCAGCGATGCTCTGGAACTTTTTTCCTACATTCCAGTTGCATATTTTAGCGATGCTCTGGAACTTTGTTCCTGCATTCTAGCTGCATCTTTCAACGATGCTTCAGAACTTTGTTCTTGCATTCTAGTTGCATCTTTCAGTGATGCTCCAGAACTTTGTTCCTACATTCCAGCTGCATCTTTCAGCGATGCTCCAGAATTTTGTTCCTTCAGACAGCTGCATCTTGCGACGATGCTCTAGAATTTTGTTCATATCCTCCATATCCATTCCTTTGATATCTTCTTCCATCATTGTTAACTTGTAATTTCCATCCATAAAAATGTTTCTATTATCTGAAAACACACCATTCACCCTGCAATCCACTGTGAACGCCATCATGAGTTCGACATCTCTGATCATAGTAAATAAACATTATTATGATAACCTTTAGTCATAATAAATTTTAGCCAACCCATCATCATATCATAATAAATTTAGCCACTCCATTATCACATCATAATAAATTCATTCCATTCAAACCAGTTAGTATCGCCACCTAGGATGCTATTACGTTAGCAAAGACAAGCGACTTTCAAATCAATAACGGGACAGAAGGTACGTACATTTTTTATTTTTAATACATCATTTATTGTAAGTAAAGATAGATAAGTTGGCATGAACCCTTTCTTTTCCAAATTTAGCAAATGTGTGAACTGTTCCTTCATTAGAGAAGGTGGCGGCTCGTTCACTCTATCCCATGTAAAGTCATAATTAACTACTATGATTAACCACTAAAAAGCCAAGTACCCTGACCCAACATTACCAAAATTCAAGTAGCCTCAAAACCTGCATTTCCTTTAATCTTCTTACTAGTTTCCTGAGCAGTTTTACCACTATGGGTGCCATGATATTTCAGTAGTCTTTGAGCAATATGGGAGGAGCCAAACGCAAGTCTAAGCCAGCTTCACCAGATAAATTGTTGGCATTGGGGAACATTTCAGAACTATTTTAGAGAGTATGAGGTGCCAGACTTCATAAAAAAAATTAAAGGACACCATGCACAGCTGGTCAAGGAATTTGCTGACAACTTTCCATATGGGTAGTCAATTGTGCGTGGGAAGAAATTCAAGGTAAGTCCCCGAATTATCTCCAAATTATCTAGTATTGGAAATGAAGGTCTTAATTTGTCTAAAACTACAAACATTTCCTATCAAAAAATGATAGAACTTTTTGCATGGGAAGGGGAACCTCACCCATTATTAGTTGTAAATACTCGAGGGCAAAACAAGGGGTTTAAGAGAATGTCCATTGCAAAGCCATGGTGAACAGCAGTTGCATGGATTATTAAGTATTTCACCTGTGAAGGGAAATGTGCCACAGTAGTTGGTCCCCCTTTTCGACTGCTCATTCATTTGCGCCATGGTCTAGAAAATCCTGAATTGAAAGTTAACATTTCTGCCTTCCTCCATGATTCCCTTGTATGATAGAATGGTTCAAAATTGGGTCTGGACCTTTGAAGAATCATGGTCTTATATAGTTAATCTACAAATATCATTTTCATAGAAAAAGAAAACCAGATGAGAATGGCAGAAATATTTGCAAAAATTTGAGAACCCTGAACCTCCAAGATAATTTGAAGTAGGTGAGTCATCTGGTAGGGCAACCCAAGATGTGAGAGAACTCTCCCCTATACCCTAAGGTGATAAACAAGCTCCTGGTGGCGAAGCACCAAAAAATCTACCAAATCCCTCCAGACTATGAAGAAATTCCTAAATCACATAATGTACCTGAAACCCCAGAAAAATGAGAAAATGTGGATTTAGTAGACTCAAAGGAGGAAGGTGTTCGGTCCTGTAAAAAGGAGAAGAGGTCCAAAATGAAACTGCAAAGACCTACTCCTCTGAGAAGGAGCAAACGATTAGCTGATGAGCCTAGTTGTATCACGGCCTGTGAATTACCCCTTGTTCCCAAGAAGAAGAGAAAAGAAAGGTAGCCCTATGAAAAAGTGACAGCCCGATGAAAATGTATCTCAGATTGGTGCAGATGTAACTCAAACTTTGGAAAGTGATGAACCCCCTGCATCTAGACCATCAATTGACCCATCTAAAGAGGACCTAGAGGAAAAAGGAGAAAAAGGACAAGAGGGAATCAGTGAACAAATGCCTAATTATGTCCTAGTTAAAGAAGAGGAGGGTCAAGAATATGGGACTGTTGAAACAACTTCTTCATTCCAGCAGCCAGAAAACATTCAGGAAGTTGATACAGTGCTTGAGGAGAGACAATTGTCTCCCTTAAATAATGTTGGTGATAGAGAACAAGGTCCATCTGGGGCAATTAATGAAGAGCACATATCTAGCAATGAAACAAAAGTTTTTATTACTCCCCTCTCTACAGATGCAGAGGACAAAAAAGGTGAGTCTATGACATTAGAAATAGAGAAATTAAAAGCAGAAATTATGCAGTTGAGAAATAAAATACAATTGAGTGAAGAGTAGTTGAACAAGCAATAGAAGGAGATAGAAGAATAGAAAGAGCTTCTGGAGCAAAGGATCAAACTATTAGAGAGTTGTAATCCCAATTGCAGCAAAGTGAAGAAAGAGATAAGCACTATCTGGATAGTCTATCTGAGAAAGATAGACAAATCAAGAATCTAACCTTCAACCTAGAACAGTGCCTGAGAACATTTGTAGAGGAGTAGGAGAAGCAGAAAATTAAATTAAATAAGGCCATAAGTAGAACTGTTGAACTAGAGGAATATTTACAAGAAATTAATATTAGGCTGACTATGGAATCAAAAGAGGTTCAAACTGAACCAATTAAAATGGAATGGTTTCAGATCCACATCCCTCCCATGCTAACCAAGTGGATGGAACAATGCTATTTCTTAAGACAATCTGGAGCCAAGAATGCTAGACTTAAGAAAGAAATAGTATTGTTGAAAGAGTCTTATGATAGATTATATCAGGCCAAGATGGATGCATGTCAGATTGGAGAGCTATTGCTGGCCTATAGGAAACTGTCTAGATTATATTCCATGTTCCTTAATGAACAGTTGTTAAGATGGAAGCTCCTGAGAATCTCTTGCAATTTACCACATGATCCTGATGACTAGCAATTCCTTGAAGCATTTAAAGAAGCATCTCCTATACAGAAGAATTTATTATGTGAGTTCTTCATTCATAATCTATTTCTTAAAAAACATAATGATTTCTTCATCAACCTGTTTGTGGGGGAAGTTCAGTTAAGGGCATTTTTGTCAAATATGCAAAATCAAATTCAGTGGCAAGACAGAACTAGAGAATATCTTCATATAGAGAGAACTGTGGGACTACACATGAGGTACCCCAACCAAAACCCTTTTGCTTTCAAATCTCAGTTCAGGAGAGTTAAGAGTTATGAACATATGAAAGAAAAATATAATGAAAGCATTAGGATCTGCTATGAAGATTTCAAGATTAATGGACCACAGTTGATTGACAGAGCTTGGAATGCCTATGAGGAAAGGTATACCCCTTGCCTATGTATTTAAAAAGAAGAGAAATAATTTCCCCCACTAACCTTAAATGGTCATACAAAAGAGCTGAGGCATTGATAGATATTCTTCAGCAACTAAAGACTAAGTGGATAGGAATGAGACACATACCACCTCTACTTTTACAACCACCCCCTGCAGTCTTAGGGGTTACATAATATGAACCAAGGGACTTACATACATGGCAGTTGAGAATCAAACTTCACAAAGGTTTTCTGAAGGTCCCTGACCATATTGATGAAGAGGCAGATGAAGTATATGATTTGAGCTCAAAGTATGATGAATTGAATAGGAAAAGAGAGGCAAAGAGACAAATGATGTATCATAGAGCAGGAGGACCTACTCAAGGTTAGGAAGGGGAGGAATGATGAGGTATAAATAACCTCATTTCTTTGATGGAACAAATAGCCTTTTTTGCATTGCCCAATTCCCTAACCTTGCCAATTTATTTATTTTTGTTACATCCCCCTTTTTGGAATCGATTATGCTATTTACTTTCTTGCAAATTTCAGTAATATAATATGTTGTGGACGACATGGGAAACTGATGATTTATTATACAAAGTTAGTTCTATAAAATTATAGAATCTATTGATTATGATCAATGTGATATTGTAGACTAAATGTCCTTTTTGTTAAATGCAATGATGTTTTGGATATATTATGCTTTGATTTGGAACATAGGTGCTTTGACCACAAAATTGTATGTGAGACTGTCGTTACAGGAATAGGTGGACCGTGTTCGACAGGAAGAGAAAGTATCTTTGAGAGAGAGTATAGACTCTGGAAATTAACCATGGGTGTTTGTTACTGAGAATGCCAAATAGGTAGATAAACCTTGAAGCCATCAAGTTAGTCTTGTTTGTCGGCTGGGTTAGTTAAACTAGATGTTGATGTCAGAGGATAAGGTGTAACATCCTTTTCGTAAGTCGTCATATAGAATCTTGGAATCGACGATGTTGTCGTAAGTCCACCAAAGCGAGTTGACTTTTATAGACGATTATTATTTCACTAATAAGTAATTAAATGAACCTACTTGTGGCAGAATCGTGAATCACGTCTCGTAGTCGAAAGATGCGAGAAGTTGGCTTTATGGGTCTAACGATGTAGGAAACTTGTTTGCGTTACGATCAATCCGTTGTGATTGTCGTAAAACGCGTCAAACTTGTGTTATGAATTTATTCTTTTCTTGTAGATCGACGAATGTCAATTTTGAAGCCATAGCGTGTAATAAATTGTTTTGGTCATTGTTGGGAATGAGTCTTTGTCTTCTAGCTTTGACCGCGAGATATTATTGATCTAACCTTGAGTCTCTTTTCTAAAGTGGTCTTTATCTCTTCTTCTTATTCGACCATAGAGATGCTTTAGGCTTTTATTATTTGCTACCTTGTTGTGTTTAATTCCTCAACTCAGCTTTAAGTTGCTCTAGAAGGATTAGATGCCTTTTTGTTCGAGTGAGGTCAGAGTTGTTATGTCCTTTAGCAAGCCACATCGACGAAGGAGCCTTAATCTTTCTAGTGGTCGTAGTGAGTAAGGAAGTTGGGTTATATTCAGTTAAATCGACCTCCATGAGCTTAGGCTTGTTTCGGTAGTCATTTAATGCCTTAACTTCCTTCATCATGGAGCGAGAGGGAGGAAGTTGGGCAGTTGTGTTTAGAGTAACCGCAAATTAATGGCAGATGCTCCATCATCAAGGTGGGTGCGAAGGCATCAGTTGGCGGTTGTGTAGAAACGTAAGGAAAACCGCAGAGAGAAGGGAGTTTTTCCTGCGCTGTTTGGAAGTTATGCAAGTAGTAGTTGGAGTTGAAGATGGAGACTTAAATGAGGGAGTTTCCATCGTGAGGAAAAAGAGGGGAGAAAACTTGAGGAGGCTGTCGTGGGATGAACAAGAAGAAGAAACTGCGGAGTTTAGGGGGGAAAACGGCAGAGAGAATTACTTACTCCTGCATCGTGGAAAGAGGGGACAATTTGAGAAGTTGCAAAGCAAGAGTAAAAGGGAGAGTGAGGGAGTAGTTTGGGCTAGTTTTAGAAGTGGGAGCTTCTGAGTAGTGATCGGGTAGAGAGGAGGATAGTTTGGAGTGGATTGTCGTTGTCTTGAGGCAGAAACGGCAGAGAGATAACCGTGGGAACTTCTGAGTAGTGATCGGGTAGAGAGGAGGATAGTTTGGAGTGGACTATCATTGTCTTGAGGCAAAAACGGCAGAGAGATAACTGTGGGAACTTCTGAGTAGTGATCGGGCAGAGAGGAGGATGACTAGCTAGAGGAGAACATGGAATCTTGCCACAGCAATCTTTATCTCTGTCAACAGGTTCATTTTCCTTTCTCTTCTTTTTCACAGTATCGACCAGTAAGTGTGTCTCATCTTTGCAAGGACAAATATGTTACAATGAATAGAATATGATGACAACGTAATTCTATTGTGATTTTTGAGTGAGGTTTATTCATAAAATGGTATCGTTGCTGTGTTTTGATATTCAAAAACTCAGAAATAGTTTCATTGCTGTTGTTAGGATTCAAGAACTCTAAAACTAGATCATTGTCTATTATGATTGACATTGTATGATGAAAGAACATAATTCTCAATGCGCACCCATCTAGAAATGATCACTGCATGATTCAAATGTAAACTACAACTTCAAATAGTCGGCAAAGATGTAAGTTATAAAGAGTTTCCTTTAAGACTGTTTTATCAACTAAAAACTGCTCTTAGAGCACTAGAAATGATAGCTTCATAGTGAGAAAACACAATGCTCCACGTGCATGTTGTGTAGGAGTTTAAAACCACAGATTTAAAGCATGTTTGACGTAAACTTTAATGTGATTGACAGCCGAAGTTGTAGTTGCAACCAGCTAGTGTCATATTCATCTTATATCTTTAATTAGAGGTCGACCATGTGTTTGGTCATCTCTAAAGTTGTAAGAAAGATTCCAAATCTTTTATTATTTTATTTTACGATTCTTACCTCAATGACTCATGCGAAATTAATTGACTTGGAAAGGGGAGTAGGGAGTTAATGTATTTGTGTTGGTCGAAAACCGTCATGGTTTTGTAATGAACAAGTAGGGGGGGGAACCCGCTTTTGAGTCTAGATTACGTTGCATGTGATGGTACTAGTATCGTTTTATTTTGTAGACCTTATGAGTCTAGAATCCTTGAATTTCGGGATAACGGGAAACTGTTTTAGATACATGAGTATGTTGTGCAAACTTGGGAACTGAGTAAACAAGTATGAAACCACTTAGGAGTGGGTGCTATTAAACAATGTTTTTTACATGAATATGGGATTATGAAACTATGAACTCGGGATTAGAGTAAATGATGCGCCATGTGCTATTACAGGAGAAAATCCTAAACCCTTGAGGTCATCAAGGTCGTCAATTTGTTCAAACTTTACAAATAGGAAACTGTAGGATTTTGATCAGTTCAAGTCGAGTAGGGTGGGTGAACTAAGTACATGCGTTCTTAGAACGCTATTTAAAAACAAATCCTTTGGCCAAGGTGGTGTACTATCCTCAAGTGCATCGAATGTTCACTGTGACTGGATGGCATTTCTTGTGGAGAATCGTGCATGACTAGAGGGTATCTAGGGATCTGCATGATAACAAGACATGTAAGTTACAACACTAGAGCTCAGATGGCAAACACCGATGGTTATCCTAAGTCTATCCTCTTGAGTAGGGTAGGGCCACTTCCGGTTAGGAAGGAGTGCGGGAGACTGACAGTCTGTGGTTGGAGGTTAAGCTCCTTGAAGATACTTTCTCTTCCAAATACTAAGGATTGCCGAGTCTTGAATGTGATGGGTCAACAATCGAGATGCATGTTAATGGTATGTTTCCAATATATTATTTGTTTCAAGAAAATTGCAAATTGTTAGAGAACAAAATGTTTATTGTATATCATTTCTTTCAGTTTTATGAAAAATGAAATCATGTTTAGGTTAAAGTGAAAAATGTTATACTTGATAGTAGATAAGTTCTTTTGTATTTGATTACCTAGTAAAAAAAAAAAATTTACATTTGTGAAAACCTAGTTTTTCTTGTCAATTCGGATATGGATGTTACAATTTTTATAAGCGATATTTATCTATTTTTAATAAAATGTTGTACAAATCCTTATTTCCTAAATTGATTGAAACTAGCTTTTAAATGTTGATTTAATGGCATGAAAAGTTGGGTAATTGTGCAGGTTAATGCATTGCCTACAAAAGAAGTGGACATCATGTAGTTGTGGATGAGTGTGCCGGAAGTTGGGGCCGCCATAAATTTTAGGCGTGCATTAAATGAAGACTTTGTTTTAATTCTATTATTTATGTGGTTACCCAAAAGACATTATGGCTCCACTCAGAGCCCTTTTTATGTTTTAAAAGAGAGCAGTAGTAAAGATTATGTTTTTCAGTTATAAGACTTCCTCAAATGGCATTTTCCTGCCATCTAAAATTTAGGAGTTTTGAAGTAGCTCAGTTTTAATTGTTGCTCGAAACATGGATATAAATATGTATTATGGATGAATGAAAGACAATCCCTTAGTTTTTAAAATAATCAGAGCTATGTACTTGCAATTTTTCATGAATGCAAATAATGTTGTTCTGAGTTTTAGTTTTCTTTGGAAATATAAATATTTGAATGGAGTTATCATGTGCTGTGAAAGTGATTGAATGTGACCTAAGTTAAGACAAGTTTCTCCCACAAGCTGGCCACTCACAGGACTATAGGATAGATAAGTACTTTCATTTCTGTGGATGTTTTCATTCAGTTGAAGATAGTTTATGTTTAGTTTTCTATCGTTAACCTGTAGGGTGTGTTGTTTAAAAGTTAAACTGTTGTGTATTGTTGTTTCGAAACTTTCTATGTTGATTAGAAGTTTTCCGGTGCATCTGCCTTAGTGAAAATTATTGTTTTCTGATAGTTAGAATTTGTAATGTTTACAGCATAGCAAATTGCATTTGTGAATTGTTAGCATAGAATTTATCTGCTTTCTAGTATAGAATTTATATGCTTTCTAGTCTAGAGTTTTTATGCTTTTTAGTATAAAATTTGAATGCTTTCTATAGAGGGATATAATTACTATTTCATTTCATGTGTTGTTTCAATCTTTTAACGGAATTAGAAAATTGTTTCTCAATGAAATATCCAAACTCCCTATTGCATACAACCTCGGACACTACCCCAATCGATAAACTGACAATTTTCATCTAAAGTGTTAGGACCTTACGACAGCCTATTAGTGAGCTCAGGGGGATGCAGTTGCGAAGTGTCTCTATGAGTCATTCATGGTCCATAGCCACACATGGGCAGGCCTCCATCACATGCACACCATCAGGTCTTGAGGGGACCAGTGACCAAGGTTCAACTATGTGATGTATCTTATGTGCTACGAAATCCCATTTTGATGTACGGGATAGTCAACTCTGATGTATATTCAAACTGATATATATATGATGTTTTTTATTGATGCTTGTAATGTTGTTGATTTATCACATGGGATTTATAGAAAATACAACTAGTGATAAATGTTAATGATTATGCGGAAATGTATTTAATGCTAATGTGATACATACTAAACAATTCTTTGCATAACATATAGTAAAAATCCATAATGATTAATGAATTTCACACATAAATAAAATACTATGCTATATTCAATTAATACAAAGGTGATCGTAATAAAGCATGTTTAAACAAGATACGATAATGATTAACCGAAAAAGATGTTATGTTAAATGAATTAAGACAAAATTATCTATCTTGTCGAAATTCAAGCTAAACTAATAAATTTGTTTTATGAAATAACATCTAACATACAATCTTAACCATAGAATTTTTTGAGGTGCACAGAATTAATAGGTTCTTTAAGTGGTGTACCTTGTTCATCAGCTAATTTATACGCTCCTAACCCAAAGGCTTCAGTAATGACATACAGTCCAAGCCAATTAGGGATGAACTTTCCTTTTTCTCCAGGAGGTCCATTCACGTTAGTTGATTCTCATTTAATACCAAGTCTCCAACATCAAATGAATGATGTATGACACGCTCATTGTGCGATCGATGGATACTCTTATGATAGGCCTTAAGGTGCTCAAGAGCATTGATACGTTCATCAAGCATCTCAAGTTCTTGTAATCTCTTCTCTCTTTCCATGTCATCATCAATAATGTCCTTTAGGGAAACTCTCACTGAAGGAATTTCCAATTCTAGATGCATTATCGCGTCAACACCATAAACAAGATTATACAGTGTAGTTCTAGTAGCCATATGAATACATGTTCTATAAGCCCACAACGTATAAGATAGTTGAGTATGCCAATCTTTTTTATGTTTATTAACAATTTTTCATAAAATTTGTCCAATAACTTCATTTGAAGCTTCTGCTTGGCCATTCGATTGAGGATAATAAGGCATAGTGATGCAGAGGAAGGACTGTTTCATGTTAACAAGATTGTTCTCATACACTTCTTGCAATGATGCAACTCAAATAGTGATTAAGCACACACTGATTCACCCTAACACTTGATTTCAATAGCCTAAGAGGCATTAAACAAGAATTCAACTTGATACAATGTGAACTTGGACATTTAAAGACATTCTATAATGCAATTCAATACCTTACAACTTCTCCTTGTATCATACAAATGGATTTATACACTTATTCTATCAAACCCTAAGCCACTAGGGTTAATTTTACCCCTATTTTAGCAAAGTTTTGAGAGGAACAGTCAATCATAACTTCTCATGGCCATAATATCTCAGGCCCAAACCTTGATAATCTTGTAGAACACATTAAAATAGACCTTTCATGAAGATTTTAAAATTTTCTACCATGCCAAACATGAGAAATGGATTTTTTTTCTCAATCTAGAAACCCTAGCTAGGATTTGGACTGTTTTCACTAAAAATGCTATAACTTTTGCAAAACATAATGAAATGACTCCAAACAAAAACCAAAAGTTTTATTTCATAGATTTATCATCTACATGCCTTCACTCAACCATACCAAGTCATACAAAACCGTGCCAACATGTTTTCTTGTTGTTTCACAGTAAAAATCTGAACATGGGAATCACTAATTTGATCATAACTTTTTCAAAACATGATGAAATTCACTCAAACAAAAAGCATTAGGAAGATAAAAAAATTATACAATTTTTCCAATATCTTGCAGGGCCATACTATACAGTACAAGGCCATACAATCCAATTTACAGTCTATTACACATAGAAAATGCAAAGGAAAACATGCAAAATTAAAGTATTTCCATTCCAAAACGTTATCCAACCTTCTCCAACCTTGGTGCTCATGTGTACATGTCATATTTATGCCATTACATTCATTCCCATCATTCAAAACTTATTCCTAATTTCCCAAACCAAAAATGCAACTTTTTGACAACTTTGACATGACAACTTTTACAATTTTTTTCTCCTAATCACCAAAATGACTCAAAAGGATCCCAAATGGCCTAGAATGATCCAAATTGACCTTATTGACCCCAAATAAACCAAAACTCAAAGTTTAGCAACATGACAACAAAGTGCAATAAGGGTACATCAAAGGATGCCCCTGCATCACGTAGAGAAGCGATGTTGGATATGGTATCTTTCAACAAATTTCTTCGCATCCTTGTTCTTAAATGGGGTACCATTATCAAAAACTAAGGAGGAAGGTATACCAAATTGAGAGATGATATTATCTTGTATAAATCGATAAATTACTTCAGTAGTCGTGGATCGTAGTGGAACAGCTTCGACCCACTTTGTAAAGTAATCCGTAGCGGTGATGATGAAAGTATGTCCTTGAGAAGAAGGTGGAGAAATTTTACTAATCAGATCCATAGCCCAAATAGAAAATGGCCAAGGTGAAACTTGGGCTCTAAGTTCCTGTGTAGGTGCTCAGATTAGATGTTTATGTTGTTGATATTGCAGGCATTTCTTGACATAAGTGAAGGAATCTTGTTCCATGCATTGCTAATAATACCCTACGTAATAGTTTTTGTACCAATGATTTTCCTCCAAAGTACCCTCCACAAGCACTAGAGTGAGCTTCTTCTAAATCTATTAGAATATCTAAATTACTAAGACATCAAAGAAGAACACCATTATAGCTTCATCTATATAATACATTGGATAGAATAATATAGCGTGCCATGAGTTTGCGTAGGTGAACTTGTGCGTTCTTAGATTTTGAGTTAGGAATGGTACCATCATGGAAATAATAGAATATATGGGAGAAACATTCATTACTATTCATATTACAATAGAGGTCAGAAACCAAGGGTGTAGCCTCATCAAGTGCAGGTGTTTTAAGATTATGGTAAAGAGATATTCGTCAGGCAAATCAACAGGGGATTTAAGGGAAGTTGCACTTGCCATTGCATCTGCATGTCAATTGTCTTTCCTTGAAATAGTGTCAATTGAGAATGATGTAAACTTGTTTAACAGAGACAAAGCAAGATCACAATATTGAGATAATTTATCTTGTTTAGATTGATACAATCTTGTTATTTGTCGCACAATTAATTGTGAATCATCATATATAGTGATGTTTTTGATGTTAAGAGCCAAAGTAGCACAAAGTCCTACGATGAGAGCTTCATACTTAGCAATGTTGTTCGTGCATGAGAAGTTCATATGGTAAGACATAAGAATCAACTTGCTAGAAGAAGGTATTAGTATGACACTAGCACCAGAGCCAGTTCCACATTGTGAACCATCAAAATACAATCCCCATTTATCATCTGTATCTATATTTAGGATTTGAACGTTAGGAAACTTCCTCTGATTTTATATAGCAAAGGGTGAAGGTGCTTCAGCTAAATAGTCAGTTAACACTTGTCCTTTAATTACTTTTTGAGAGATAAATATGAGATCAAATTCTGTTAATAACATAACCCATTTAGCAAGGCGACCTGAAAGGTCTATTTTAGCAAAAAGATGTTTCAAGGGATCAAATTTCACCATGACATGTATTTCAGCATTTAAGAGATAATGCCTTAGCTTTTGTGTTGCAAAGACAAGAGCTAAACACTATTTTTCGATGACAGTATTTTGCACTTCATAATCAAGCAAAGTTTGACTGATGTAATATACAACATGTTCTTTGCCTTTAGTAGCATGTTGTTCTAATAAGGCTACGAGAGAATTATTAGATGTTGAGGTGTAAAGAATAAAAGGTTTATCAGTTGTAGCAGGTTGTAAAATGGGAGGATTAGCCAAATAACTTTTTAAATATTTGAAACCCTTCTGGCACTCAGAATTTCATTGAAATTTTGAATCCTTCTTCAGTAGTTGAATAAAACGGTGAGTCATATCCGTGATTTGTGAGATAAATTGGCAAATGACCTGTATCTTCCCTTGCAAACTACGAAGTTGAGATATGTTCTTAGGTGTTGGTATATTAACAATCATGTCAATCTTCTTCATGTCTACTTCAATGCCACAATGTGAAACTATAAATCCAACAGTTTTCCACTGTCCACGTCAAGGACGCATTTACGAGGATTCAAGCACATGTTGTATTTCTTTATTCACTCAAAGATTTGATGGCGGATTGTGACATGATCCTGGTGATGAATAGACTTCGCAAGAATGTCATCGACATAATCCTCTAAGATGTTATACATGTAATCATGAAAGATAAGAGTCATAGCCTGTTGGTAAGTTGCTCCAGCATTCTTTAATCCAAACGACATGACAACCCAACAAAATGTTCCCCAAGGGGTTATAAAAGTTGTCTTATATTGATCTTGAGGGTTGATGTAAATTTGATTATATCCCAAAAAACCATCCATGAAGGAAAGTAATGCATGGCCAACTATTGAATCAACAATCATATCAATGTTTGGCAAAGGGAAATCATCTTCCTTAGAAGTAATATCTAAATCCCTAAAATTGGTACACATCCGAATACGGCCATCAGGTTTAGCGACAGCCACAATATTTGAAATCCAAGGTGAGTAATCAATAGGGTGGATAAAAGCATCTTGTAAAAGCTTTTCTATCTCAGCCTTAACTAATAATGCAACCTTAGGATTCATCTTACAGATCTTTTGTTTAAACAGCTTAGCATCCGGTTGTAATACAATGTTATGTGTTACAATTTGAGGATCAATACTAGGCATATCGAATAATTTCAAGCAAATAATTTAGAAAATTCATGTAACAACTTGGTCATATCTTCTTTTTCTTCAGTACTTAAACAATCACCTATAGGAATAACTTTTTCAGTATTATCTTTGTACATCAAAACTTCCATAGTCCCTCCATTAAGTAAAGTATTGGGGTCTATGAGATTGGGTGATTGTGATGATTCTTCAAACTCTTCATTAGTAATGTTTATCATGTTAGTGGATTTTCCAAAGTATGCATCGATATTTAAACTATAAGGCAATCCCCACTTGTGATGATAACGAGGAAAACTATCATAAGCTCCCAAGAATTCAAGTATTGCTTCAACTTGTGAAAATTTATCTAAAGGAATATCTTCTATAGTATAAGTAAGAGTGTTATCTGTGTTTGTTACCAAAGAAACTTTAGGTTTCTGAATAGAGTTCTTAGATGAAATTGATGCAACATTTGAAGTTTCAGGATTAGGGTTGTTAAGCGTGTATTCTCCCATAGAGGCAAGAGTAAAATCTAATGAACCCCAATCATCACCAAGGAATGCATTCGATTGTTGAGAATATTGTACAACATTGTCTATGGCAAGAGGAGTTGACAGATTAACTTTCAAGTTATTTAGAATCTTATGATGAACAACTTGTTTTTGCATTTCAATATGTAAGCAATTATCTAGTTCAGGATCAACTTCAACGGTATGAAGTTTATTTTTATAAATAAACTTGATTGAATGGTGAAGGGTAAATGGCACTGCCCCCAATGCATGAATCCAAGGTCTACCAAGAATCATCTTGTATGATAAGGAACCAGGAATGACATGAATCAAGGTAGATAAAGTCACTGGCCCAACTTGTACAGGTAAAGTTATAGTGCCTATAGACTGTCTTCCAAACTTATCAAATCCACGAATGCTAATTCTATCTAGTGTAATCAAAGAAGTATCAATCTTAATCTTATGTAACAAATTAATACCACAAACATTAAGAACTGATCCATTATCAATCATAACTCACTTGATCAATTTCTTTTTTATTGTAATGAAGATAATTAAAGGGTCATGTTGATTTTGAACTTCAATAGAAGGCAACTCATGTTGTTGAAACAGAATGTTTATTTTTGTTGCATGCATATAGTCTAAAAGAGTTGCCACATCATTCGGCTTGACAACAGGTGGTACAATCACTTTTTGTAAAGCTTCTTGGAGAATTCCATGGTATGTAGGTGAAGTTTGTATAAGTTCCCAAAGAGAAATCTTAGCAAGAGTAGTATGAAGCTGCTCAACAAGATCATA
The DNA here is from genome assembly GCA_027924645.1 of Cunninghamia lanceolata. Lineage (NCBI taxonomy): Eukaryota > Viridiplantae > Streptophyta > Pinopsida > Cupressales > Cupressaceae > Cunninghamia > Cunninghamia lanceolata. Next base: position 556,833 of record BSBN01000373.1, on the reverse strand, counting down.
ATCTTGACCAACTTTATGTGTTAAACGAGGTACTTGAGGAAGCATAGGTTGAGAAGCTGGTAAAGATATCAGAATGCTCGATTATTGTTTGCTTTGTTTGTTAGTCTGAGTATTATATGTTTGGGCAACAATGGTATGACTAGGTTGTTGTGATCTTCCTTGTTGATTTTGATGTGTTATTTGTTTAGCATAGTTATAGATGTAATTAGGAGGTCGAGAAGAAGGCGAAAGACCTCTAACAGTGAGCACCAGTTTAGATTGTGGTTGAACCACATCTGAACATAGGTTAACCACTATTTTTGGTTTCACAGGTTCTTCTTGAGGTTTAGAAACATAGATTGCATTTACTATTCTTTGAAATAATGATGGTTTAAAAGTCATAGTGGAATATTCAATCGAGATAAAGTCATCAAGGGCTTCATCTAACATATTGAAGTCATCACAACTAAATGGCTCATCATACACATTAAAGTCTTGTAAAAAGTAATCCGACATTATGACATGTTCTAATTAACCCAAGACTTAAATGTAAAGCAAGATAGCATAATCTTTGTAAAAATGAAACAAAATATCACTATGCAAGTCACAAAGTTGTAATTTCAAACTCTTTTAATGAAAAGCTAAAGATATCAAGCAAGATTCAATACATACACTTTTCATAAAAGAGGGTTTCTAATCTAAATGTAATTTAGGATAGCAAACTATTTCAGATCTGATGTTAAAAAGGATGCAAATTCTTTAAAGCACAAGTTCACCAAAATGTTTAGTGGAAAAAAGTGGGAGAATGAGAGTTTATCTAAACTGAATCAAGCCCCTCTTTCACCTACCAAGCATTAGGAAATAGGAACCAAGCTTGCTCACTATGAGGGATCAAGCTACTGATTCCTATTACTCTTTTTATGTTTGTTGGGATGGATTAGATGCCTCAATTAGGTTTTGACAAGCTTCAAGTACTCAACTAGTGCCAAGGTGATCCCACAATATTGGGTTACATTTTTTTGCCAAACTTGACATTGAAATCAACTTTTTGAACTAAATCTTCACTTTCTGACACCTATAGCCGCTAAACCATTAGGAATTTGAAGATGATGTGAACTAGTGATTTGTGATATTTTGTCTGTAGATTCTAAAAATATTTTAAAAAAAAAAATTAGAGTTAAATTGTAAAATATTTTGCATCTCCTTTGATAACTAGTTTTTAATAGCAAACAACATTTTTTTAAAGTGATGTGTACTCCATAACACAACTTTTTTTCTACAAAGGATAAAATTTTTATTCTTTTGAATTTAGATTTGTAACACTGATATCTAGAGCATGCATTTGGTTTCATAATGTTTTGTTGAATATTTTTTTTAATTAAGTTTTGAAGTCAAACCAATTATAATTTAGACATAGGCGTATTCCATAAAACATAACTTTTTATGTATGTATCGAAATACAATTTTTTTGGTTGAAACAAGGACATCAATACCTAGGGCATACATATTTTTTTAGAATTTTTTTTCACTAATTTACTAATTTTCCATGTGTGTAGAACAAAGAACTTGATGTTCGGTGAAAAACCTATGTTTAGTAAAACTAAAAAAAACAATCATAATAAAATCAAAATATATCAAAACTATACTTGTTGGAAAGCTTGTTTCGAAGACTGTGATCCTCCAATTTGGTTTGGCAAAGGTGAATCCATTTGGACTTTCAACTACTCTTCAGAAGCTAAAATTTTGTAGAAGAAAAGGGAAGGGAAGGAGGGAAGGTGTCTAGTGGGGGTCTTCATTCGAAGACACCTGTGAATGAAGGTTGGTGACATCCTTCGTTCAAATTTTACACACCTTCAAACGAAGGTTCAAAGATGGCGCAGATATCCCTATAGAAAACACCTTCAAATGAAGGTACCTTGAATTATAAATAATGAGGGTCTTCGATCGAAGGTGTCATTTTATTATTTTAATTTGGCGCCCAAAGACCTTCGAATGGAGAACACCTTCGAATGAAGGCCTCATTATTTTAAGATTTAAAAAGCCTGAGAGGACCTTCAAGTGAAGAAAGCACCTTCGAACGAAGGTGTTTGCTATAGTTTTTTTGGCACCTTCAATTTTTCTTCATCCACAAAAGTGTAACCTAATTTTTTTGCAAAGTATGTGATAATAGACTGATTTCTGGCATAGATACTAACAAATAGATCACAGAAATATAGAGCAGGGATCACAGAGAATATATACCCAAAAATTGAGGGCATGTTAGATTGGGTCACTCACCCCAATGTCTAAAAAGTTTTTGGTAACTAAAACCTCTTGTACCTGATGTCAAAGTGTTCGCAGAGGGCTCCAGATCTAGAATTGAATGCCCAGTTAGACTAGGGTGCCCACCCCAGTGTCCCAAATATTTCATGATGCCAAAACTCAAAGTTTTGCAATGACTGTATCCACAATACCCATCTTTCTTTTGCTCCTTTTCACCAAATCTTTTCAAATATGACCTGCACATACAAAAGGAGGAGAAAGATGGGTATGGCTATATAGGAGCTTGCCTCAATCAAGCCTCATCTTTGGTATTTCTACCTCAACAATAGCCAATGATAAAGATCTACAGATGTGTATGCTCATAGATCATATGTGTACACAGAAAATGTAAAACCCCAGATGACTCAAGCATCAAGGAAATATCAACACATTACTTCACTCAAGGAAACAACAACAACATTACCTCAAGGAGATGAGTGTAATGAAGACTTGTAGAACAAGAAGGTGAGGCAGCCATTATCCATGGAGGATTCCCAAGCTCAAGTTGGAGGCTTCAACCCTTCTCCCGATCGTATAAAGGGCTTGACAAAACCCTAGGAAGAGCAAGATAGACTTAAGATCTTGATTCCTAATCTCCACCAAATATCTCCATGATAGCATCTTTAAATAATTTACAAGAGCTTCAATAAAGTACTGATCTTTAATGGCAAAAGTGGCAGAATTTTGGCATAGTAAGCTTGCATATAGATTGTGTGTTAAAATGATTTTCAATTCTCTTTAAATAACTAACCTTAGGAATTCAAATATTTGAAATAACGTGTTGACATCGCATGAAAACCAAAATTTGAAATCGAAATCCTGAGGTGCACGACACAAACTGACACCACCTCGAAATTCAAGATCCAAAAAAATAGGGCGAGACAAGGACACAGGCGCCCTAGTCCAGACCCTAATTTTCACTTAAGATCTGCATTTAGAGGGTCTAGAATACCTAAAATCCAAACTTGGTTCCCAAGTTTAGTCAACAGCTGCTTCAGAGTATGACATTTCTTTAGTTAGATATAGGTCAATTAGGGTATCGGCAGGTCAAGAACAAAAAGGACAAGAGGTCACCAAACGAGAGGAGCTAAACCATGAGAAATTGTGTCATTTCATGTAGGAGGACAATTTCTGACATAATAGAAAGTGAATATTTTTTCAAGTCTGATCTATTAGAAATGATTTCGCACTATTGTTATAAAGTGTCATTTTCTGCTCCAATTAGACTTGCTTAATGCACTGTTGTTATAAAGTGCCAAAATTAAGGGGGCTAAAATATTGAATTATGGGGGGTTCATAGAGTTGTGTCAAGTGAATTTCCAAGTTGTGCGAAGAGCACTTCCACAGAGATATGTCAAGAGCACTTCCATTACTCCTCCAACATTTTTTCACATTGTGTTGAGATGTGTCAAGAACACTTCCACATCACCATCACCTAATGCTACAGGTAAATCCAGAGTTGATTCTTAGAGAACTTCCCGAGATTCATCATAGTAGAAGATTGATATCAATTCCTTTGCTTCTACAGATTTTAGAATTGCTTCACAAAAGGCTTCCAGAGAATCTTCAAAGCAGGACTTCACATTGGATTTTAATTGTAGACATATGGCATGCAATTGAAATTCCACAAATAGATCTTGCAAGTATTGTAGGACTATCACTTTCAGTTGTATGTGTCAACTGCAATTCCATTGAGTCGTGTCCAAACACTTTTCTTATTTTCTCTCTTTTGGAGGAAAGTTTTTTCCCATAGGGTTTTCTTTCTTTCTCCACCTTATGAGAGATGCATTTGTACATGGGTACCTAACATGGCCTAGTATTCAAAACCCATCATTGTTTCACTACTCCCTATGTCGCACTTAAGGGGGGGTGTTAGTGTGAAAAGTGACATTAGCTATCTAGTTAGCTTTTAGCATGTCTAGGAGATTTCTATTCACACTAGCTTAAGTCTAAATTTGGGCTTCTTACCTTTTTTTCTCACCTCATTTGGTGAAGACATGTGTACTCACCTTTGTGAGACACTTATTGCATGTAAACTTACCACTTGCTCAAACATGTGTCACTTGAGCAAGACAAGTGTTGCACCTATGGAAGGTTTCTCAGTTGTTTTGTACGACCTTCTCACCTCCTCATGCTTGCCTATTTAAGCAAGACTTCTATGTACATTTGATTTATCTCTTGGCAATATCAATAGGTTTATTGTGTACAAATAGCTTGTGGTTGTATTCTTGCTTGTTAATCTTGGCTAATCCCAACAATAGTATCATAGTAGTTACCACAAGTCATGAGAATGGTCTTGGCAGTATTGTGGGATCCACTATTGAGCTATGCCTTTACAATGTTATATTTAATGTGTCAGCTACTGATGATTTGGACCAATCATAGGAGTCTCTAGTTTGAAATTTGTTTGTCAGTTGGGAAATCCTTGTAGAGTGACATGTAGCAAAGATGATATCAAGGCATAATTCTCGTTCAAATATGTGATGTTTGATATTCCAATATAGTTAGAATATGGGGTTGATTGGGATTCCATTAAATGACTCTTAAATGTATCTTAGCCATGAAATGATGTAATAGGTTGAGTTTGATGTTATTGTAGATGAATACATGAATTGAAATATGTGTGGATAGAGACTATACATTGTACATCTACATATTGAAGACAACAAACAAGGGGATAATTATTTGTATTTAGATTATGTATTTATAGATTAATACAATTGTTGGCTCTCTTTTGGTTTTGGATTTTTCTTGAAAGGGTCTCCCAAATTAATTTATGTATAGAACTTTAATGGATAGAGCCTTAAATACAATACTATGTCTCTTTTATTGATGATTACTCTAGACAAACACATATTTATTTATTTAACCACAAGTCTGAGGTTTTCTACAAAATTAAGGAATTTAAAACACTTGTGGAAAAATAAACAAATAATAAAATAAAATAATTAAGTTCAAATAATGTAGGAGAGTATTGTTCAAAGAAAATTGAATAATTTTGTAAATACAATGACACTGTAAAACAAAATGTACACCTTATACATTGCAACAAAATGGGATAGTTGAAAGAATGAACTAAACTTTAATGGGTAGAGCCTTAAGATTCTAGTTTGTTTATGTGATGGTTGATATTTCAAGATGGTTATAATATGGAGTAGGTTGGGATTCCATGAAATGACTCTAAATGTATTTAAGTTGTGACATGAAGGAGGAGGTTGATGATGATGTTGTTTTAGATGAATATGTGAATTGAAATAGGCATGTATAGAGGCTGCACACTACATGTTTGTAGATTGAGGATAATGACATAAAGAGATAATTGTTTGTATTTGGATTGTATTTTACAAATAATATAATTGTGGGCTTTCTTTAGGTGCCATTTTTTCTCGAAAGGGTTTCTTAGGTTAAACCTTGTGTGTCACATGTTTTGTAAATATTGTTTGAATCTTTTCTTCCACACTTTTATTGCTAAGTGAATTAATACAATAAACTAAATCTCTAAATTGATCACATGATTTCAGATTCTATTATAATTATTTATCAATAATTTCAACAAGTTTAACAATTGAGGAGTGTAGTTAATCAAAGGTATTGTGTAGTTCTTGTAACACTAATAAGTTGCAACAAAAAGTGCATCACTAGAATTGATAAAGAGGCAATGATCAATTATTGGAAGTGACATTGGTTGAGACACAAGTGCCCATGGGCAAATTAATTATTTTAGTTTGCAAGGAGATGATTAAATTCTCTTCTTTCCTCTTGAATATGGTGACATTAGTTTGCCTTATTTTTTATATAGAGATTCTACTATTTTGTTAGGACTAAGTGTGTGGTACACTTTGCAAGTCTTAGTTACAATATTGTGATATTATTGTAATTAGATTGCTAGGTTATAATCTTGAGACTCTAGTTTAATATTGCAATAGTATAATGTTGTATGTGTGAGTAACTTTCCCTTGTGGATCCATAATATTCTTCCAAACATTTAGCATGAAGTATAAGAGCATCTATAATGCCTTGTAAGATTATTTTGTGGATTGACTAGTCTACATGGAAAATGACACTCCACTATGGCAAGGTGAAGAGTCATAGGAATTTTTTAATGCATAGTGGCCTTAAAGAGGTGATTGGCTCATCCATGTAACTCTTTCACACATGTTGAGTATTGGGACAAGTGACACATGGTTTCTATCATAGTTTTGAATAATTATTAATGGTATTACTCAAGCTTATTTACTATAAATTGAAATCATGAGTGAGTAGTTTTATATTCACATATTGAAATAACATCATTGGGTGGTTTGTATGCTCTGAGGATTAAGAGGTTGTCGTTGTAGGAAGAGGTTTAGATTAATTGAGTTATTTGTATATCAATTTTGAATTAATATATTGCTAGATTATTCTTTGGTGGTGAGTTTTTTCTCAAAAGGGTTTCCCACTTTACATACTATGTCAATCCTCTTATGGTGTTCTTATTGGTACTATTTATTGCATCAATTTTAATCTGATATTGTTATTATTTCTGATTTGTATCAATTATTAAGATCAAATTTACATTATCTTTTATTATTCTTAACCGGAGGATTAACTTATAGATTCAACATTTGGTGTCACAATTTCTATTGGATTGATCATGTGTAGGAAAGGATGCCTTCTTTAGAGTGGGTGCTTTGGTTAGAGTAGGAGCATTTTATATTTGTTGTAGCTCTGATCTAAAAATTAGATTTAATGGCAATTTCATCAAGAGCTAAGATAGAGAATTTTAATGGCCAAAAAATTAAACTTTGGAAGCTAAAAATGGAAGAGCTCTTGGGGGAAAGAAAGCAATTGAGAGCAGTGACCAAGAAAGAAAATCCTATTGATATATTGGAGGAAGATTGGAAGAAACTTGATAAAGGCACTATCAAGTTGTTTTTCCAATTCTATTCTTCTAAATGTATCTCAAGAAGCTACTGCTCATAAGTTATGGAAAAAGATAGGTGTTATATATTAGACAAAGAATTTCATGAATAAACTATATCTAAAGAGGAAGTTATATTTATTAAAAATGAAGGATGGAGACTCAATAGTTGATCACCTAAATGCTTTTAATTTTATTATGAGTCAACTAGTTTTAATTGGTTTTAGATTGGATGAAGAGGATAAATGCATTATTTTTCTTTACTCATTACTTGAATCATAAGAAAATATAATTATTGCTATTGGTAGAAGTGTCTCCAAGCCTAAGATGGAGATACTTGTCGTTGCACTATTAAGGAAGGAACTTTGAATAAAATCCATTAAGGATCCTTCTAAATATGCTTTTATATAAGGGGTCAGGATAAAGAAAAATGGGTTAAGAAAAAGGGAGATAGGAATAAATCTAAATCTAAAGAAAGACCAAAATCTTTTAGAAAGAGTAATTTAAAATATTAGAATTATGGTAAAAAGGATCACATTAAGGAGTGCAAACTTAAGAAAAAATAAAAACTCCTTTGCCAATAAATCCTTTGATGTTGATGCTAATGGTGATAATCTTATGATTTCTACTAGAATTGCTAGTGATGACTCGTGCTTGATTGGTTCAGGTATCACCTTTCATATGATAGCACATAAATGGTTCATGGAGTATAGAAAATATGATGGTGGAGAGGGGTATCTTGGTGACAACACTACACATAAGATTGTTAGTTGAGGTAAGGTGATATTGTTGCTTGATGATGATCTAGTAAATACAATATCTAATATATTATTTTAATATACCTGGGTTGGCTAGGAATCTCATTCCAATTTCTAAGATGAATAATAATGGTGTGCATGTTTCTTGTGACAAGTAAGGTTGTAAATTGGTTAGGGGATCTTTGTTTTTGGAAAAGGTTGTTAGGCATGGTATCTTGTTTAGAATGGATGCTACTACATTATGCAACTCTACCATGACTTCTAATGACCTTGCTGATATGTCAATGTTTTGACACCAAAGGTTTGGCCACATGGGTGATAAAGGCTTGAAAACACTACATAGTAAAGACATGGTTCTAGGTTTGTCTAGTTATTCTCTTGACTTTGATTTATGTAAATATTGTGTTTAGTAGTGAACAGGGTTGTGTTTAAATGGCAAGGCCATAGGGTTCTCAAGATGGACATCCAAGTTTGAATCCCCCAAGTAACATCTATGTGGCTTCTAAGTTGGTTGAGTTGACTAAGTGGATTATAAGTTGAGTATGTTGATGGGGAGGAGGTCCCCCTTGTGATCTCCGGCTTACGAAACAAAAAAAAATTGTGTTTAGTAAACAAAATAAGGTTCAACTTTCATCTTAAGTACTAGAGCAATGATGATTTTATACATAACTCACAGTGATATGTTTGGTCCAATAGATGTGCAATCTGTCAATAAATGTGAGGAATTATTTAAAATATTCATAATAAACTTAAAAGAAAAAGAAAATAAAATCTTTAAAATTAGATAATGGGAAGGGATATTTATCTAGAAACTCTAAATAATTTTGTAAACATAATAGGATTGTAGAATAGAATACTACACCATAACAAAATAGGGTAGTTGAGAGAATGAACAAAACATTAATGGAAGAGCTAGAAGTATGTTAATTAGTGCAAGTTTGAAATAAATAGTTTTGGTTGAAGCTATTAGTATTACTTGTTATTTGATAAATAGGTCTCTTCCTTCTACTCTTGTTAATTAGACACCACATGAAGTGTGGACAATAAAGCTTTTCTATTGCACATATGTATTTGGTTATGAGGCTTATGTTCATATTCTTAAGGAAAAATAGTCTAAGTTAGATTGCAAAGTAGAAAAATATATTTTCATTGGTTATGGAGAAAATATTGATGGTTATAAACTTTGAAATCTACTAACAAAGAAATTTACTCTAGAAATGTTGTTTTAAGGGAAGCAAGTGTTTTTCCTATATTTGAATAGCTTGAGAAAAAAAAGATTATAAGATGTACTTTGAATTCAAGAAAGAAGTAGATGAATTTGAACATGAAGAAGTTGGACATAAAGAGGTTGGAGGAGAAGAAGATTCAAAGGAAAGTTCAAAAAAAGAACAAGAAGTTTCTCTTACTCCACCACCTTTGAGAAGGTTTGAAAGACAATGGAAACAAGTTGAAAGGTATAACCCACTAGATTTCTATTATATATTTTCTTTATATTGTGCTAAAGATGAACCTAGATCTATGAAGGAATCTCTCCCTTCAAAAGAGATCAAGTCTTAGAAAGAAGCCATAAAGGAGGAGATGATGGCTTTGAAAAATTGTAAGACTTGGGATCCAGTGATTTGACTAAAGAAATAAAACTCATAGTTTGTAAATGGGTGTTTAAAAATTAATTCAGCGTAGATAGTAAAATGAAAAAATATAAGGCTAGAATGGTGGAAAAAAGTTATTCTCAGGTTGTGGAAATTAATTTTAGTGAAAATTTTCTCCTATTGAGAAATTATGTTCCATTAGATTCTCGCTTCCTATTTTTGTCTCTTTTATTTTTTTATGCAGTCTAGAAATGGGTGCCTTATCAGGCAATCAAATCTAGCAGCCAACACAACAACAAATTCACAAAACAATGAAAATCAATCTAAATTTTATTCATTTTTTAAAAAGTTACATTCATTACAAGAGCACAATCTCAATTAGTCTCTTCCCTTTAGAAGTAACACTTTATTCTCCTTCAGCCAAAAGCCCCCAGGAATTCCCCAAACAAAATACATCTTTTCTTTGTACATCAAAATCCAGGAAGTTAAGCTGTCGATAGTTATAACTGAAACATCACCAATCAAAATACACTTACTATTAGATGAGGTTCTCGATCTGATAGTTCTGAGGACTCCTTGTTATTATAAGATCCCTTCTTGCCACTTGGAGTAAAGGCGCATTGCCTTTGGGTTAAAAGATTTGATTCATTGAAGAGTTGTGTGCTATTGACAAGTGTCATCTTATCATGTTTCTACCAACTTTTCCTTTGTATTGTGTTGGTTGTTGGATCCTTCAGTGATGATCAGATGGTTCAAAATGCTTCTTCCATAAAGGTCTCCTTTAACATGTGTCTCCATGGTGCTACACCTAAAGTGTGTCAGAGTTACATCATTGATAGGTTTGCGCGGTGGTGTCGCGTGTCATGAGAAAAACACTTAGTATTGGTATAGATGAAACATGGGAGGGGCCTCCAAATGTGACTCAACTCCATGTGTCTCTTCGATGCAACACCCCACTTGTGTCACTCTACAACCTTTTGGAGAGTGTAAGACTCCACCATATGGCAACATCTGTGAACTTTCAAATCAATGGCCCCGTCACTTCCTTATGATGAATCTTGATTAACCTGGACTTGGATCCTTGATGACTCAGATGAATCAATGATGATGCAACAAAAGGCATTATCAGAACTGGCAAGGTTGTCATGTTGTGAGGTAGTGACAAGTGGAAACTCTACACATGAAATTGATATCCTGTCACTGAAAAAAAAGAAGTTGAAGTAGATTTGAAACAAAATGTCGCCACATTCTAGTTTGAAACTGAAAGTACCAAATGGTTCTTTAATAGGATGATGCCTTTGACTGACTTGAATCATGAAAGTCTCCTAAAGAAACTATCAAAAACTAACCGAAACACTATAAATTGAACTAAAAACAAAACCTAAAATATTTTTGGTTGATGCGGGATTGCTCATGAACCCGGATGCTTCTACATCAGACACACCAGGTAAGAGAATTGTTTCATGAGTTGGACAATCATTAACATTTGAAGGTGCTTTGTATGGTGATCCCATTCTTTTTCTTTATCCAAACTTCTTCTTTATCCACTTGATATCTTGTCTTCTCACCTCCCTTCATTTTTCTCTTTTCCTTTCCTATTCTTTACTGTCAACTAGTAAATTATCACCATTTATCTATCTTTTACAATAAGGGTGTAAATTTGTTCCATGTTCCTCATAAGAAAACTTCAAATTTCCAACCTGTGGCTTTTGTTGTTTCACTGCTAAATTCCTACTTCCTTGGCAATTATTTGTGTTCTTCATGCTTTTCTCCCAATCTTTATGCAGTTGATTCACAAAACCAACACCACCTCCTCTATTCTCAATTGTATTCCCTTTTCATAGGAAATTTTGTTGAGTTGTTCTCAACCTCTTTTTTCACCTCCATTGCCTATTTTTCTAAACCAAGACAAACTATAGGACTATTGTCCTTTGCTTTGTTTTCTTTTTCTTTCAATGAACTCAAATCATATATTTTTCCATCCTTCTTAATAGTATACAAATTATTTTTTGCATCATAAATGGCCTCTCTGTCAAACTACCAAGGTCTTCCCAATAAAACATGACATGCATTCATTGACATAAATTCACATAAAACTTCATCTTTATAGGACCCAATATGAAAACTAACCAAACACTGTTCTCTCACCACTAATTCATTTCTTTTTCCAACCAAGTAACTCTATATGGATTTGGATGTTTACTCTTTTTCAAACCTAGCTTTTATACCATTTCATTAGAAAATAGGTTATCAGTGCTACCACCATCTATAATTACTTTGTTTCGCTTACCTCTGGATTTGCATACAATTTGAAAAAGACTCCTTCTCTAACATGCTTCATCCTCCTCCTTGCCTAGTTTCACCAATACTCTCTTGAACATAAGAGATTCTCCTTCCTCCAATTCTTCTGCTTATTTTGGTGATGCTGCACTTTCTCCATCCTCTTGCACCATGTGATTCCTTGCCACACTTAGCTTGCTATTTTCCTGGTGTAATTGTGGACACTCATAAGCTCTATTTTTAAATTCTCCACACTAGTAACATTTTCCAAAGAATCACTTGTTGTTGTTGTTGTTTCCAGGTCCTCTTGTTGAATATTCTTTTCCTCTCATTCCTTGACTTGATTCGTTATTCCATTTAGGGCTTGCTTCTTCCTCATAAGCATGTTTCCCTTTACTGCTACTTTCTTGTCCTCTCCCAGCTAAAAATTTTCCTCTTCCTCTTGAATTGTTATGTTTCCTTCTATCTATCTTTTCTTTTCCCTTTAAGGCATACTGGTATGCCTCTTCAACTGTAGAAATCTTTAGTATACTCATCTCATCTTGAATATTAGATCTTAACCTATTTAAATACCTGGCTACCTTCTGTCTAACCATTTGATGATGCCCAGATCTGATGACCATCTTGTAAAATTCTTCCATATACTCCTTGACATTCATGTTCTTCTATTTCATATTCTAATTTTTTTTTAATAATTCCAATTCATAATCTCCAAGAATAAAATTTTCTTTTAACCTAGCAACCAGTTGATTCCATCAGGTTATTCTTAATTCACCATTTGTTACTTTTTATCTAACTCTCTCCACTAAAGGGTGGCATGTCCCTTAAGTTTTGTGTGCACTAATCTTACTCGTTGTGGGTCTCAAATATTTTTAAATTAAAAATATTCTTCCAATTCACCAATCCAATCTATTAACTCTTCAGGATTTAACGTACCTAAAAAATTTGGAACCTCCATTTTATTACCTCCACTGATTCTGGCAAGCACTCTCAGGAAATGTTCTTCTCCTTCATCTACTAGTTTTTCATTTTCTCTTTCTCGTTCATCATCCACCACTTCTTCATCAACTACATGTTCATCTTCATATTTTGGATTCGTTCTCAAACCTGCAACTAAAGTTTTAACTCAACTCAAAATTGTTCAAACATTTCCTCCATTTTGGCAACTCTCCATCTCGGGGGCATTTTCTTAATTTTCTCACAACAATCCTGAATATTACCTCTATTGTTTTGTACCCACATTTTATGGAAAATAAAAACTTATCCTCTCACAATGTCAACGTCCCTCTTAGCCCTCTGTAATTGCAGGACTCCTCCTCATGCACCTGCAACAAATCTCTAGAGCCTTTGAGACAATTGTACCACTTCAAACTCTCCACAACTTCTCCCAACAAGAAAACCTTGTTTTGATACCACTTGATGTAGTCTATAAATGGGTTCCTTATCAGGCAGCCAAATCTAGCAGCCAACACAATAACAAATTCACAAAACAATGAAAAATAATATGAATTTTATTCATTTTTTAAAAAGTTACATTCATTATAGAAGCACAATCTCAATTGTTCTCTTCCCTTTATAAGTAACACTTTATTCCCTTTTGGCCAAAAGCCTCCCAAGAATTCCCCAAATAGAATACAACACCTTTTCTTTATACATCAGAATCCATGAAGTTAAGTTGTCGACAATTATAACTAAAATGTCGCTAGTCAAAATGTGCTTAAGGTTAGATGGGGTTATCGATCATATGGTTCTGAAGACTCCTTCTTGTTATAATATCCGTTCTCACCACATGGAGCAAAGGTGCATCACCTTTGGGGTAACAGATTTGATTCATTGAAGAGTTGCACGTTATTGACAAGTGTCATCCTGGCATGTTTCTATCATCTTTTCCTTTGTATTGCATTGACCATTGGATCCTTCAATGATGATCAGATGGTTTAGAATGCTTCTACCATAAAGGTATCCTTTGACATGTGTCTCCATGGCACTACACCTAAAGTGTGCCAGAGTTACATCGTTGACGGGTTTGTGTGGTGATGCCACGTGTCTCAAGAAAACCACTTAGTATCTTTATAGATGAAACATGGGAGGGCCCACTAGGATGTGACTCAACACCATGCGTCTCTTTGGTACAACACCCCACTTGTGTCAATCTACAACCTTTTAGAGAGTGTGAGACTCTGCCATATGGTAGCATCTATGAACTTTCAAATCAATGGCCATGTTGCTTCCTTACAATGAACTTGATTAACCTAGGCCTGATTCCTTGATGACTTAGATGAATCAATGAATGTTGCAACAAAAGGCATTGCCAAAATTGAAAAGGTTTTCATATTGTGAGGTAGTGAAAGTTGCAACCCTACACATGAAATCTATGGCCTATCATTGAACAAAAAGAATCTGTAGCAGATTTGAAACAAAATGTCACCACGTTCTAGTTTGAAACTAAAACTACCAAATGGTTCTTTAACAAGATGATGCCTATGACTAACTTGAATCATGAAAGTCTCCTGAAGAAACTACCAAAAACCAACTAAAACATAACAAACTTAACTGAAATTGAAAGTAAAACCTAAAATATTTTTGGTTGATGCAAGATTGCTCATGAACCTAGATGCTCCTGCATCAATTTTGAAGTAGAGTAAATGGATGTGAAAATTGCTTTCTTACATGGAGATCTAGAAGAATATATTTATATCTCACAACTAGAAAATTTTGTGGTTAAGGGGAAAGAAATACTTGTTTGTAAACTAAATATGTTCTTATATGGTTTAAAACAATCTCCTAGGATGTGGTACCAAAAGTTTGATACTTATGTTTTGGACCTTTAGTTTGTTTATAGCCAAGTTGATCATTGTGCTTATTATAAATAGGTTGGTGATCATCTTCTAATCATAATCTTGTACATTGATGCTTCTCATTGGAAACAATAAAGATATGATTACTAAACTACAAGCTCAATCATCTAAAAAGTTTGATATAAAAAATAGGAGCTACTAGATATATATTAGGCATAGAAATTGTAACGTCGTAAAATGTCCCCTTGGGGGATTTTCCCTCATAAGGTTTAGCTCCTGAGTCTTTTGCATGCATTTAGGACATCTTACTTCATAATTTGGCATCCCGATGGAATGAGCCCTAGGTAACATGACAAATGGGACCAAGGAGGACCCCTTGAGCCTTACCGTGCCCAAAATAGGGGGAGGACTTGGGCACCCACGCCCTAGTCCTGCCCTATTTTGGGGCAGCCCAAATTTCTAGGTGTTGGTTTATGACCGTTATTTGGGTCCTATGTCGACACGGTAAGTTTGAATTACGAAAATCTTGGCGGGAGTGTTTGTAGTTGCATATAAAAACATGTTTAGGCATTCATTTGTAAACTAGATGATTACTAGCAAGCTATTGTGTTCTTAAGGTGATTCAAGGATTTCATTGTGTTGTAAGAGTAGATTTGTGTGGTTTATGTGTTCATATTTGCATATTTGAGCATCAATTTCCTCATGGAATGAAGAGTATCTTCCTCCCATGAGAGCTTCACTACAAGGTGACATTATATTGTGTTTTCATCATCATTTCCTTTAGTTTTTTTTTCTACCTCACAAGGGCACACACTCTCTATCTGACAACGGTGTTCGAAGACTTAAGTGTCCTCCAAGGCTTGACTGAGGCAAGCCTCTAAACACCACAACGCTCTCCCAAAGTTTTGTGATTGCAGGTTACAGGTGTCAGATCTAGAAAAAGTAGAGTTGCAGGAGGGATTAGCAGACATCAAGGATTCAGGATCTGAAGAGAAGCAGGACACCGGAGCCTTTCCAGGACTTGGGCGCTCGCTCCTGTGTCCTTCGTAGCTAAATTTCTAGAAAGGAGTTACAGTGTTGATTAGTGTCGGAAGGAGGTCAAGATCCCGCAAAGAAACTGGAACCTTGGACTTGGGCGCCCACTCCAGTGTCCCCGATTGTTCCGCCTCGGAACTCCAAAACCAAGCACTCTCTGATTTGATATTTTACTTCCGTCTGCAAGAGCTTTTTCTATTATTCATCATTTTATTGCCATATTTACATAATTAGGGTTTTAATGGTCAATTGAGCATAAGAGAAGAGAAATTGATAATTAAATTCCCTAATCCAAGCTTCCCTACATCTCACAGCAATCTAGGGTATGATAGTGAATTGCCACTCAACCCTAGATCCTTGAATGTATAGGGTGAAAGGAGGATTCAAACATCTAAGACACTAAATATTAAACGAATCAAATTTTACCCTGAACAGAAATTAAAAAGAAATGTCCTAATAGGAAACTTTGGTTGAATCAAAGGAAGTATACTGAAACAAAATTGTATAGGTTTAATATCCATGGTAATAAACTAGTGAATATACCTTTTCTAGTTGGCACAAAACTATCTTTGAAACAATTTCTTAAGTTTGATGAAGATTTTGATGACATGTATAATGTTTCTTATGCTAGTGTTGTAGGAAATCTCATGTGTTCAATGGTTTGTACTAGACCATATATTTCCCAAACAATAGGAGTTTTGAGTAGATTTATATCTAACCCTTGCATGGAATATTGGACCTTTTTGAAAAGGCTATTCAAGTATTTGCGAGAAACTTTTGACTATTACCTTTGTTACCATGGAATAGGTAATGTAGGTAGCTTATTGAACATACGAGGCTTTATTGATGTACATTGAGCTAAAGGCTTGGATAACAAATAGTGGCTATGTATTTTCTCACTTTGTAGAAGTCATTATCTAGATGAGTAAGAGGCAAAAAATGTTTCTCTTTCCACTATTGAGGCAAAACATATGGTTGCTACACATGCTTGTAAAGAAGTGGTACAGTTACAAAGATTTTTCTCATATATTGGTTTAGTAAACAAGATAGTGATGGTTAGTTGTGATAGTCAAAGTTGTTACATATGTGTTGTCATTGATGTCAATAGTGTTGAAGGTTGGAAGTGGAAGTGATGATCAATTGATGATCAGAGATGCCAAAGGATAGTAATGCAAAGTGATGAGTATATGCTAAGGTGATTAGAAAAGAGTACAAAGGAGTAATAAAGAGATGGATCAAAGAAGTTGTGAAGTAAAGGGTAAGTTGATGAATGTCATGTACTATGTATTCTGATTGGATCAATATCATTTGTACACAGTTGCACCCTATCTTCTGAAATTCATTGACAAAGGTTGTGCTAACATGAAGATTCTTGTTTGATGAAAAGAATTGTGATTTTTATTGTATGATGTTGTGAACTAAGTCTTTGGTATGGTGAATGTTGTATTCATTATTTCCTGATAAAAAGCATTACTTAAATCTTGAGAGAAAGATTTAGGAAGTCTAAGGCACTAGAAGTTGCACTGAATATGGTCAGGAGAATGCTCCGCATTCCTTCGCATTTGAAGGTATGAACTTGTAGTTTGGGAGTTAGACAAAGACAACTTTGAAGGTTGTATGTTTTTGATTTCATAGATTGAAAGTTACCATAGAAGATTCTAAAGCTCACAGAGTGAAGACAATGTTCCTATGTTGATACAGTCAAAGAACTGCTCCGCATTTCTCTAATTTTGAAAATGAGGTCATGCGGTTTGAAGGATGGTTAGATGTAATTGAAAATATTTTTATATTAAAGTTTCAGTTGATAAGTTATACCGCAGAAGTCCTTTGCAGTCTATAGAACAAAGATATATCATGTTGATGATTAGGGTTCTCTGGACGAGAAAGAAAAAGCCACCGCATTTCACCGTAGTTAATCTTTTGGCTATTATGTTTGGAGGATGAGTTTAGTTAGTATGTATGTTCATTTTAGGTTTTAGGTGTTGAAGTGCAGTGTAAGTTGGTTTCTCAATGTTCTATCTCAAGACAAGGTGTTTAGTGGTTGTATGGGATGCCAGGTTCAATATTTGTTTGGCTGCAGCAGAAAGAAGATGTACAATTCAAAATAAGGAATGTTTGAGAAGGTTTTTGCAAGTCTTATGTTGCTTGTGAAGTGATCCGCATGATGCTAATTGGTCCCTCTGGTACCGCTTTAGGTCTGGAGCTATTTTGTGGAAGGATAAGGGTTTTCTAGGCCGACTTGATGTGCTTTGATGATCCCGTGCCAAATGCTTGGAAGTGTGCACTAGCTTGGAAGAATGTGTTAATGAAGAATAGGTCATGGTTATCACTCAGCTTGAACTGCATTAAATTTCTACATTGTTTGGATGCTAACTTGGTACGGTCATTGCACATTTCATTATACATGTTTCATCTTGGTCGACAAAGGAGAAATATTTTGTTGTTTGTGAAAGGTATAAATAAAAGAACTTGTTTGTTGTGGAATGTGTGTTGATGTGAGAGTGTGCAAGGTTAAATGTGAGTGAGTGTGGATGTGAAGATGTGTTGAAGACAACAATGACAATTGTGCAAAGGAAGTGAAGGTTTGAGTCAGAGTTAAGTGTGTTGATGTTACAGAGCAAGTTGATCAGTGAGCTCTATTGAGTGAGATGTTAAGAGGTTGTAGCCTCATTCTGTAAGTGTGTTGTGTTGTATTTTAGGGAGTGTGTTCTCCCTTGGGTTGTAGCCCTAAAACTTGTTATAATCAGTTTTATCATTATTTGTGAGTCTGGATTTGGACAGTGGTTCCAAGTAGCTTTCTCACCTTGGTTTCTCCCTTCTAGGGTTTTCCATGTAAATCTAGTGTTATGGTTGTGTGCTCATGTGTTTTACTTTGATCTACTTAATTTGCTTTATCCTTTGTTCAAGGTAGTAAAAGGTTTTGGTTAATAAAGTTGAATTTGATTAAGTTTTGGTTTATACTGATTCACCCCCCTCTCAATATATTAGTGTGTTCTAACAATTAGTATCAGAGCAAGGTTCCTTGGTGCAGCCTAATAGCTGAAGGTAGATCTTGGAATAGAACACATGGCTCAGAAGGAATCCTCATCTAAAGCTCTAATATTTGATGGAAGTAACTTTGATTTTTGGAGTGTTGGGATGGAAGCCTATCTAACCTCACTAGGGTATGATGTTTGGAGTGCTATCATGAATGATTATGTTGAACCCAAACACCCTATTATAGATTTCAATGAAAAAAGCGCTCATGAAAATAATGCTAAAGCCAAGAATGCCATCTTAAGTGGTTTGAGTAGTTCAGAGTTAGTCAAAGTTGTGAGGTGCATTACAACAAAGGATATATGGAAGAAGCTTAAAGATATTTATGAAGGAAATGACACCATAAAAAAAGCAAAATTACAATCCTACAAAACAATGTTTGAGAATCTGAGGATGAAAGAAGAGGAGAACATTGTTAGATATTTGCAACGAGTAGATGAAGCAGTCAATGGAATCAAAAGCATGGGTGAAGATATAGTTGACTCATCAGTTGTGAAGAAAGCATTGAGAACTCTCCCTCACAGGTTTGATTCAAAAGTTTCTACAATTGAAGAAGCCAAAGATCTAAAGACACTTACAATGGTAGAGTTGTTTGGGTCCCTCACTGCCTATGAGATGAGAAATGAAGTCATAGGACCATGCCAAAGAGAAGTTTCTTTCAATACTGTGAAGAATGAAGGAACATCTGATGCATGCAATGAAGCAGAGGAAGAAGAGGCAAACTTTGTAAGGAAACTAAAAAGGGGATTAGGAAAGTATAAAGGTAAGTTACCTTTCAAATGTTTTAATTGTGGCAGAATTGGTCATTATGCCTCTAAATGTCCTTTTGGAGAAAATGAAAATAGCAAGAAGGGTTTCAAGAGAAACAATTTCATGAGGAATCTTCTTTCAAAAGAAGGCTGCAGTTCCGGAGAAGAAGTAGATCACTATCCTTCAGATGAGGAAAAAGAAAAATCTCTATTCGTGACCAGAGTGATCTCAGATGGTTTAGACAAGACTATAGATGAAGAAAAATATGAAGTTGATTTTTAAGTTAAACTTGTTTCTGCTCTTGAAGACTTGGATCATGTAAGGAAAAAGAATCAAGAACAAAGTGCTCTGATTGAAGCTAAGACAAAAGAATGTAGAAGACTTAAGAAAGAAATGCAGTCACTCAAAAGGGAGTTAGAGAAGGGAAAGCTTGGAAGACTGGATGATATTGTATGTACAGATCTCATCATGCCTCAATGAAGATCTCTTCATGCAAGGCAATTCTCCATGAATAGGTTCAATCATGTTTTCTTTGGTTATTTTTTTATCTACAACAAATTCATTCATAAGGCTATGGATTGCAAGTCTGAAAAGAATAGAAGAAATCTTGTAAGTAGGAATCCTCTTGTGTCACTAGTGGATGTCAATGTGGCATGTCAAATTTGCAACAAGTTTGGACATATAGCAAGATATTGCAGGAGTGATTTGCCAAATAGAATCTCAGTTGATAGATGTTACTGAGCAAGCAGAGGAAAGTGATTCTTCCAAAAGATAGGAGATAGATAATGGAG
Organism: Cunninghamia lanceolata; assembly: GCA_027924645.1. Taxonomy (NCBI): domain Eukaryota; kingdom Viridiplantae; phylum Streptophyta; class Pinopsida; order Cupressales; family Cupressaceae; genus Cunninghamia; species Cunninghamia lanceolata. The sequence goes on along the minus strand of BSBN01000373.1, from coordinate 536,616 downwards.
TTGAAGATTCAATGATTATCCAAACAATATATCATGCTTAAGGGCAAACAAATCTCTAGGTGATAGACAATGGATGCACAAGTCATATGACAGGTGACAAGAGAAAATTCATCAATCTTGGTAAGTGGAATGGTGGACTGGTCAGGTTTAGAGATAACTCTTCTACAAAAATCATTGGAAAATGTACCATAAGTATTGATGGAAAGTCTCAAACACATGATCTCCTTTATGTAGAACGTCTCAAGCATAATCTTCTCAGTGTAAGTCAAAAGTGTAGCAAAGGATACAGTCTCACATTTCATGATCAAGGGTGTAAAATCAGAAGAGCAAAGTCTAGAAAATTGGTGGCAGAAGGATCTAAGATAGAAGGCAACTTGTATAATATAAATGTAATTAATGAAAGGACTTGTCTTTTAGGACAAATAAATGAATGTTGGCTATGGTACAAAATTATGGGGCACATCAACTTTGATAATCTTGTGAAGATCAGCTCCAAGGAAGCAGTAAGAGACATGCCAAAGATCATCAAGCCTGCAAGCACCTTATGTAAGGAATGTCAGATGGGGAAGCAGACAATTATTAGATTCAAGTCCAAGGAGTATTCATCTACAAGGCCATTAGAATTGGTTCATACTAATTTGTGCAGACCTACCAGGACAAAGATTCTACAAGGTGAGAGGTATTTCATGTTGCTTATTTATGATTTCTCTAGAATGACATGGGTTACCTTCTTCAAAAGAAAAATCAGAAGCTTTCAGTAGGTTTAAGATTTTCAAGTCCATGGTTGAAAATGAAATGAATGCTAGAATCAAGTGTCTAAGGTCTGATAGAGGTGGTGAGTTCACCTCGGATGAGTTTGAGGAATTTTGTGAAGAACATGGAATAAAAAGGCATTATTCTATTGCAAGAACTCCTTAGCAAAATGGAGTAGTGGAAAGAAAGAATAGAATAATTCAAGAGATGGCTAGAACAATGTTGAGTGAAGGAAAGCTGCCAGATACATATTGGAAAGAGGCAGTCCATATTATTGTCTACATTCTTACTAGAGGACAATACAATTAAGACACCTTATGAGCTATGGTATGGAAGACCAACATCAATCAAGTATTTCAGAGTTTTGGGAAGTAAATGCTACATCAAAATGAATGAAGAAGGTCTGGGAAAGTTTGACTCAAGAGTTGATTAGGGAATCTTCCTTGGATACTCAACTAGGAGCAAAGCCTACAAATGCTACAACAAAAGGCTAAGGAAGATAGTTGAGAGTGCAAATGTTAAAGTGGATGGAGAGTCACACCAAATCACATATGAGCAAGAAGACTATTGGTTATATGTACCTACCTACATAGAAGAAGAAGAAAAAGTTGAAGAACATGAAGAAACTCAAGAGAAGACTGCCAAGACTCCTTCCAAGTATGTTTAGAAGATCATATCATTGGAGACAAGAATGGAGTACAAACAAGAAGAAGATTTGCAAGAACAAATGAACAATTAAGTTTTTCTTTATTACAAAGAGTGGAGCCTAAAAATTTTGATGAAGCTAGCAAGGATGAAAGGTGGATACAAGCTATAGAAGAAGAACTAAATCAAATAGAGAAGAATAGACTTGGGAGTTGGTGCCAAGACCTGCAGATAAGAATGTGATAGGTAAAAAGTGGGTATTCAAGAACAAACTGAATGAAGATGGAGAGGTGGTCAGGAACAAAGCAAGGCTAGTTTGCAAAGGTTATTTACAAGTTGAAGGTGTTGACTATGAAGAGACATTTGCTCCAGTGGCAAGAATGGAAGCAATCAGAATGGTTCTTGCATTTACAGTTCATAAAGGATTCACGGTATATCAGATGGATGTCAAATCTACATTCCTAAATAGTGACTTAGAAGAAGTCTACATAGAGTAGCCTGATGGATTTCAATTATTAGAAGACCCAAACATGGTATGCAAACTTAAGAAGGCTATGTATGGTCTCAAACAAGCCCCTACTGATTGGTATGCAACGTTGGACAAACGCTTACTTCAGCAGGGTTTCAAGAAAGGTACCGCAAATAGTAATCTTTACATCAAAATTGAAGGTGAACAATTCTAATTATTTTTGTGTATGTTGATGATATAATATTTTTTGGATATGATGAGATGTGTAAGAAGTTTGCAGAAGAGATGCAGAAAGAATTTGAAATGTCTATGTTAGGTGAGCTATCATTCTTTCTTGGACTCCAAATTACTCAATCAAATGATGGTATCTTTATTTCTCAAGCAAAGTATGTCAAGGAGATGTTAAAAAAGTTTGGCGTGGAAGACAACAAACTAGTAAGTGCTCCTATGGTAACTGGTTGCCAGTTGAGTAAAGAGGATGAGTCACCTGAAGCTGATCAGACTCTGTATAAATCTATGATTGGGGGCCTACTATACCTAACAACATCAAGGTATGCCATCATGCAAGTTGTGTGTTTGCTTGCAAGGTTTCAAGTAGATCCTAAGGAAACACATGTGAAGGCAGTCAAGAGAATATTTAGATATTTGAAGAGCACTCCAAAACATGGATTGTGGTATCAAAAGGGTGATGACTTTTCCCTGAGTGTTTATACTGATGTAGATTGGGCTAGCAGTGTTGATGATAGAAGAAGTACCAGCGGAAGAGCTTTCTTTTTGGTAGACAGGTTGGTCTCATGGATTAGTAAGAAGCAGGATTCAGTGTCCTCATCAATAGTAGAGGTAGAATATATAGTTGCAGTAGCCTGCTGCACTCAAGTACTATCGATGAAGCAAACATTGAAAGATATCAAGGTAGAATATGATGAGCCCATTCCTATTCTTTGTTACAATACAAGTGTCATAAATATTTCAAAGAATCTAGTGATGCATTCTAGAACCAAGTACATATCTATCAGGTATCACTTTTTGAGAGAAAAGGTTGCAAATCAAGAAGTCAAATTGGAGTATGTGCCTACAAAGAATCAAGCTGTAGCCATTTTTAAAAAGGCACTTTCCAAGGACACATTTGAGTATCTCAAATAGAAGTTAGGGGTAATTGCCCCTCATTCTAACTAGATGCATAGATGTGCATCTGTCCAGGGGGAGAAATTCAAGACATATCTTCATCCCTAGATTAATGGAGGCTACCTCTCAAGGGGAGCATGTAATTAAGAAGTTGACAAGGATTGATCAATCAGGGGGAGCTAACAGATAAGAAGCAATTAAGGAAGTTTAAGGTTAATATAGATAGGGAGAGCTAAAGGAATATTTGTTCAGAGGAAGACCATTGGCCCTTTGTCCTTGATGTCAAAGGGGGGGGAATTTGCATATCAGGTTAAGTGTTGCCATCAATGCCAAAGGGGTAGATTGTTGCATATGTGTTGTCATTGATGTCAATAGTGCTAAAGGTTGGAAGTGGAAGTGATGATTAGTTGATGATTAGAGATGCCAAAGGATAGTAATGCAAAGTGATGAGTATATGTTGAGGTGATCAGAAAAGAGGACAAAGGGGTAATAAAGAGATGGATCAGAGAAGTTGTGAAGTAAAGGGTAAGTTGATGAATGTCATTTACTATGTATACTAATTGGATCAATATCATTTGTACATAGTTGCACCCTATCTTCTGACGTTCATTGACAAAGATTGTGCTAACATGAAGATTTGTGTTTGATGAAAAGAATTGTGATTTTTGTTGTAGCATGTTGTGAATGGAGTCTCTAGAATGGTGAATGTTGTATTCATTGTTTCCTGATGAAAAGCATTGCTTAAATCTTGAGAGAAAGATTTGGGAAGTCTAAGGCACTAGAAGTTGCACTGAATATGGTTGAGAGAATGCTCTGCATTCCTCCACATTTGAAGGTATGACCTTGCAATTTAGGAGTTAGACAAAGACAAGTGTGAAGGTTGTATGTTCCTGATTTCATAGCTTGAAAGTTACCGTAGAAGATTCTAGAGCTCGTAGAGTGAAGACAGTGTTCATATGTTGATACAGTCAGAGAATTGCTCTGCATTTCTTTGCTTTTAAAAATGAGGTCCTGTGGTTTGAAGGATGGTTAGATGTAATTGAAAAGATTGTTATATTAAAGTTTTATTTGATAAGTTATACTGCAGAAGTCCCCTGGAGTCTGTAGAACAAAGATATATCATGTTGATGATTAGGGTTTTCTAGAGGAGAAAGAAAAAGCCATTACATTTCACCACAGTTCATCTTTTTGCCATTATGTTTGGAGGATGAGTTTAGTTCGTTTGTATGTTTTCTCATTTTAGGTTTTAGGTATTGAAGTGCACCACAAGTTGGTTTCTCAATGTTCTATCTCAAGATTGGGTGTTCAGTGGTTGTATGTGATGCTAGGTTCAGTATTTGTTTGTCTATGCTAGAAAGAAGATGTACAATTCAACAGAAGGAATGTTTGACAAGGTTTATGCAAGTCTTATGTTTCTTGTGAAGTGATCTGCATGATACTCATTGGTCCCTCCAGTACCACTTTAGGTCTGGAGCCATTTTGTGGAAGGATAAGGGTTTATTGGGCCGACTTGATGTGCTTTGATGATCCTGTCGGATGCTTGGAAGTGTGCGCCATCTTGGAAGAATGTTATAATAAAGAATAGGTCCTGGTTATCACTCAGCTTGAACCACATTGGATTTTTACATTGTTTGAATGTCGACTTGGTGTGGCCGTTGCATGTTTCATTCTACACATTTCATCTTGGCCAACGAAGGAGAAGGATTTTGTTATTTGCAGAAGGTATAAATAAAAGAACTTGTTTTTGGTGGAATGTGTGATGATGTGAGAGTGTGTGAGGTTATGTGAGTGAGTGTGAAAGTGAGTGAGTGTGGATGTGAAGATGTATTGAAGATAGCAGTGACAATTGTGCAAAGGAAGTGAAGGTTTGAGTCAGAGTTAAGTGTGTTGATGTTGTGGAGGAAGTTGATCAGTGAGATCTATTGAGTGAGATGTTCAGAGGTTGTAGCCTCATTCTGTAAGTGTTGTTTCATTGTATTTCAGGGAGTTTTTCCTCCCTTGGGTTGTATCCCTAAAACTTGTAATAATTTTTATCATTATTTGTGAGGTTGGATTTGGACAATAGTTCCAAGCAACTTGCTCACTATGGTTTTTCCCTTCTAGGGTTTTCCACATAAATCTGGTGTTATGGTTGTGTGCTCATGTGTTGTGTTAGGTAATAATCTTGCTTTTCATGCTCATACAAAGCATATTAATGTATAGTATCACTTTGTTCAAGATATGGTAGAAAGTAGGAAGGTTATGATATAGAAGGTTGACACTTTGGTGAACACTATAGATTCACTCACTAAGTTTGTAAGCACAAATACATTTGTTTGGTGTAGGGAAGCTATGGGGTTTTCTCCCCTTGGCACTTAGCTTGTTTTCCTTACTTATGCTCTTGACAACAAGCATGATAATGTTTGAACTAAGTATATTGTACACTTTTCAAGTCTTAGTTTTAATATTGTGATATTATTATAATATTAGGTTGATAGGTTATTATTTTGGGATCCTCGATTACTATTGCAATAATATAATGTTATATGTTTAAATAGTTCCTTTGCAGACTCATAATATTTTTCTAAAAACTTAGCATGAAGTGTAATAACATCTATGATGCATTATAACAGCATTTAGTGGGTTGACTAGTCCATTAAGAAAATGATGCTTTATTATGGGAAGGTGAAGAATCATAGAGATTTTTTAATGCATGTTGACCTTAAAGAGGTGAGTGGCTCTTTCATATAACTCCTTCACACACATTAACCATTGGGACAAGTGGCACATGGTTTCTATCATGGTTTTGGATAACCATTGGTGGTTATTACTCAAGCTCATTTGATATAAATTGAAGGCTTGGGTGAATACTTTTAAATTAACAAGTTTAGAGAACATTGTTGGGTTTCTTGTATGCTCTAAGAAGAGAGAGGTTATTGTTGTGGGAAGAAGTTTAGATCAATTGAATGTATTTTTATATCAATTTTGGATTAATACATTGCTAGATTATTCTTTATTGGTGCTAGAATTTTTCCCAAAAAGGTTTCCCACATTACATACTATGTCAATCTTATTATGGTGTTCTTATTGCTTCTTGCATCATTTTTAGTTTGATATCATTATAATTTCATGTTTATATCAACTATTAAGATCAATTTTGTATTGTATTGTATTTTTCGTAGCCAAAGGATTAACTCATAAATTCAACATTCTTTTGTTTTCTCTTGGTTGGTATTTATGTATGCTTATTAAAGGCAAATGACCTCAAATTTTAAATCTTGTTTCAAGTGTTACTTGAACTTCATCTTTAGAATTGAAAAGGAAAAATAACTTTCCTTATGGTTAATCTAGGTCAATTAACAACTAGGCACTAATCAACCTAGATTAAATTGAGTTGCTGGAGTGGAATGGATTAGATTAAGTACTATCAGACAACAAGTACAATCATGCCATAAATAATAATTAATGAAGAGAGAGATTGCTTAGCTTTGTGATTAAAGAATGTTTCTTGGTCGATGAAGACAATGAGATCTATGTGCCTTAAAATTTGGAGATGCCCTAAACAATCATGCATGAGGATTAAAATTAGAATATTCCTTTTTCTCTATGTTGGTTTACTTCACTATTTTGGATCTAGTTCATGACTATGAACTTGCTCTATATCTGCAAACTTGATCTTTAATGATCTTTGGACTTTGTCCTATGAACTTTTAGAAAACAAACTACTAGGAAATAATGATCTTTGCCACACTCTTAGGGTTTTTCTGTTAAGTTGGTGATATTTAAAAAATAATTTAATAGACAACAAGCTTCAAACATGCACATGAATTCTAGAATGATTGTTAGGTGGTTCACATTCACTAAGATGAGTGTGTGAATGCAAATGAGAATGATTATCCTTGAATGTCCTCTATATTGAGAGATTCTTAGATTCTCTTTGGATGGTGGATGGGTGATCCTTGATGATTAGAATGAATGAAATGAATGTTGTTCTATACACAAATACAATACCAAATTGTGAAGATTTATGTAAAGTCAACTTGGTACCAAAGTGTAAGATGGGGCTAGTCATCTATATGTTTGATTTTGATTTTTCATTTAATTGGATTAAGATCATAGTTGTGAGGATGACCTTTCATCTTTGAACATGACTTGGTTAGACAACTAGGTTAGATCTATGTCCAATATGATTGGGTTATGGATAAAGATCAGATTAATGATTAAAATTAGATAGATAAGTCAATTCAACTGGGATTGCATGAACATAAGCATAGGGATAAGAAATGAGCATAGGTATAGGTGCAATCAAGGCTAGGTATGTGGGTCCAACTATGCACAAAAGTGTGCCATTTATATCTGTATAAATGTATCAAGACATTGTCCGGCCCAAAATAGACACAAAACTAAATGCGAAAATGCATTGAGGATGTATTTTTCACTGTTAAATTTTGAGGTGCATGTGAATCTCTAAGTATGAATCATGCATCTCTAAGAATGTATCATTCTCAAACATGCATAAACTAAATGCAACAGAGTCAAACCTAGGGTCCATAAGGGATGAAGATTCTTTTTCCATGTTCTTTTGTTTCACATGTGTTACTCCTATGAATTTATGCGAGCCATAGACAAAATATTCCATGAGTAGCTTCTGATTCACAAGATAGATCAAATACAAAAAGTGAGAATTTTAGTGATCTTGTATGTCCTCACCTTCAATTGATTTCCCCTATAGGGTTCAATTGATTGAAGGGAGATATTTGATGAGGGTTGTTGTAGTCCTCGTCATTTAATTTAATGAATGTCAATCCAGGGCAGTGTCCATGGCTATATGTAAGAGGGAGGTGATATAATTTGCATGACAATAATTTCTACAAACATAACTAAAATAAATTGCATGAAACAAACTAAGGTTTAACTGCTACAATCAAATTTATCCTACGAAGCTTTCAAAGGGAAATTCTGGAAACGTAAATAAACAAGAAATGAAAAAAACTTGTAGGAAAATAAACTAAGGAATGAAACTACAATAATTAATCTTCTTCCTCAGGTTGAGCGGGCCCTTACTCCCCTTTGGAATTAGGTGAAACAAATTAAACAACTACTACCAAAATGTTGAACTTTATTATTTTCTGAAAACAACTTGATTCATATAAAAAGAAACTCTATTTTTTTATTCTCTTCCCTATGATGGATTGATTACAATGTATATATAGAATACCTATTTCTAATCTACTAATTCAATCCCCCAAGAATGTGGATCTAAGATCCTATTCTTGTGGAGAAAAACTACAATTGCTTCCTTCAATCTCTGCCACCTTTATGTCAGTCATTTTCTATCATGAATTGATCATTCATTTTTGTGAATATCTTCAAACATATTTATTATCCTCATTTTTATCTTTCCAAATCATTTTGAAAATCTACTTTTCATTAAGAAACAAGAGAGATATGGTCGTTTTACCAAAATTGTTTTTTACTCCTTTCTCGTCAATTTTACTTCAGTCCACTTCTGTCACAAATTGTTGATTCATTTTAATGAATTGTCTCAAACTCCTTTTGGGTTTTGTGCACCTCATTCTTATATTTCTATATCATTTTGAGATTCTAAATTTCATGGAGAAATGAGGGAGATATTGTTGTTTTACTGAGACTATTTTTTTTACTTTTTTTTCCTCTTGATTTCATCCTTCTTTCTAGCAAATCTTCTGGCACTCCAACTTGACTAAAAATTGACTTATTCCTCTATCTTCTGATAAAATAGATGTTGATCTAGATGTTAAAATGAAATATATAAAGAAACTCATGCATGTCACTGATTGTGTCATCTAAACAAAGAGTTTACTTAGTTTTTTAGCTAAAACCATTCAAACCATACACAAGTCCTCTTTAAAATTGTTTTATTTAAGAAGAAATATATACTTTTATTTGGCTAATGATGAGATGATTTATGGTCTCATCATCTCCCCCACACTTAAGATATTGCAAGTTCTCCTGCACTTTATATTGAGCTTGTGGAGCTAATTTTTTTCTTTTATTACAGTTGCTCCAAAGTTGTTGTACTGATCTCCGAAGCTAATGTCTTACTGATCTCTAAAGGTAATGTCTTACTAATCCGAAGAGCTATTATTCTATTGATCTCTGGAGCTGATACCCTATTGTGAATCTCTGGATCTATTATTTTGTTGATCTCCAGAGCTACTATTATGCTGATCTTCAAAGCTGATACCCCGTTGTGCATGATATTCTGCTAATCTTCGGAGCTAGTCATCTGCTGATCTCTGGAGCTATTGTTCTAATAGCTCCAAAGTTGTTGTTCTGAGAGCTTCAGAGTTGCTATTATGAGAGCTCCAGAGATGCTGAATAACAATTGTATCAACCTTGTTTTGCTAAAATTTTGAAAACTTTTCTGAAAAATCAATGATTCTTAAGAAAATTAGAACATAGCAACATTTTAGGGAAAAAATAACTCTCAAAGAATAAACCAAACATTATCCTACATTCTGCTTTCAATTAAGTTATAGATCCTTAAATTACATACAATCCACTTTAAGGCTAATATATGAAGAGGGGGAAAAGGGTGTTACATTTAGGTTTACATTAGAAAAATAATTAACTCATAATCTCCCCCACACTTAAGCCATTGCAGGACCTCTTACAAGCTACTTTATTTTTCCTCTATCTAAAATTTCTACATAGAGCTGATAACTTCAAACACTTATATCTCCTTAACCATTGCTACTGTGTAAAAATGGATAGAGTTTTTTTATCATATGGCTAAGAAGAACAAAAACCTCTTTTAGAATTTAATTTGAAGCATTTTGAAATTTTGGTCATTTTTTTAGGCTTCATGTTGCTGAAAATTTCAAATAGGGATATTTTTTTAATGCTTATTGTTATGTACAAATGGAAAGATATTTTTCATTATAAGGCTAAGAATAATAAAAATGTCTCTTATTTTTTCATTTTAAGTTCTATAGATTTCTATAGAGCAAATCTGGTGCTGCTTCCCATACAAAAATAATACTTTTGACCATTTCTTAGTGTAAATGATTGGAAGTTGCAGATTAGCTATCTATTTTAGGGATTTGAGTCAAAAGTATATTTTTATAATTTAACATTTATAACTAAATTAAAAATAAAATAATAGGATAAATCCCTCAGGTTGCTTCCTTGTTGTCATTGCTTCCATGTTATTGATGTTCTATTGCTAGAACTAGAGCCCAAATTTGCAACAACCAATCATCCAGGATGCCTTCAAATACCAAAATATCTGCAAGATTTCTTGGAGAAATAACTTGTATAAAAATGTGCACGTTTATAGCTTTAGAGAAGAGGAAATAGCATGTGCACAACAATTATTTGCAAAAAAAGAAACCTACCCTAACCTACTCTACTTAATGATGTAGAAATAAGTTACACAAAACTATTAACAGGTTGTGGAAAATAACTTCCTTTTCTTAAAATATGGGTCCATGCATTCAACTTTTTGAAAGAATAGGAAAAACATGAGAAGAAGATGACTAAAAATTTGAACTTTGATGTTTCACCTTCCGTTGAAATGACAGTCTTCTCCATAATTGTTGATTCTAGTACATGCATGGGCTGATTGGAGAGATCTTGTAACCCTTCCTTACATTTTGGTGCCTGCATGATTAAAGGCAACTCCTTGTTGTTCATGGATTGATTGGAGATATCTTGAAACTCTTCTTCACATTCTAGGACATGAATGATTAGAGGCAACTCCTTGTTGTTCTTCAAATATCTAATCGGGCAGCCCTCCTTGGATTTTGAAGGCATCCAAATAATATTCTGCCATACAAGCTCCTCCAATGGAGACAAGATTTATGTATTGTACTCATCACCTATTGCAAGTAATAGGCCATCAATGTATCCTTCTTCAATGAGTTTTTCCTTTCTGGGACTTGGATTCATGGTCATCCAGTTGAAGATGTTGCACAAGAGCTAAAAATAGAAAACAACAGGATCTTTCACCTTCTTTGCATGTAAGAACCTTGTCCTCTGGATCTGTTGTTGGGGGGGTTTTGCAGATAGATCTCTCTTCTAGAACTTATTTTATCCATCTATACTAAAAACTAGAACTTCAAAATGATAAACGTAAAAATACTACCAAATTAACTTTCCCTTTTTGACCCGCTATCATCAGATCAATAGCAACTCCTTAATGACACCTATCCCTGGCAATGACACTAAAAATGATGAGGATCATTGTAGTCCTCATCATTTAATTTAATGAATGTTAATCCAGGGCAGTGTCCATGGCTATATACAAGAGGGAGGCAAAATAATTTGCATGACAATCCTTTCTAGAAACAAAATTGAAAGCAAATGCATAAAACAAACTAAGGTTTAACTATTGCAATCAAATTTATCCTACGAAGCTTTCAAAGGGAAATTCTTGAAATGTAAATAAATAAGAAATGAAAAAAGTTGTAGGAAAATAAACTAAGGAATGAAACTACAACAATTAACATTCTTTCTCAGGCTAAGTGGGCCCTTACTCCCCTTTGGAATTAGGTGAAACAAACTAAACAACTACTGCCAAAATGTTGAACTATATTATTTTCTAAAAAACAACTTGATTCATACAAAAAAAATTCTATTTTTTCCTTCTCTTCCCTATGATGGATTGATTACAATGTATGTATAAAATACTTATTTCTAATCTACTAATTCAATCCCCCAAGAATGTGGATCTAAGATCATATTCTTGTGGAGAAAAAACTACAGTTGCTTCCTTCAATCTCCATCACCTTTCTGTTAGTCATTTTCTGTCATGAACTTCTCATTCATTTTTTGAATCTCTTCAAATGGATTTAGGGTTTTGTTCTCCTCTTTTTTATTTTTTCCAAATTATTTTTAAAATATAATTTTCATTGAGAAACAAGAGAGATATGGTCATTTTACCAAAAACTTTTTTTATTCCTTTCTCATCAGTTTTACTTTAGTCAACTTTTGTCATGAACTGTTGATTCATTTTTAATGAATTGTCTCAAATACCTCCTGGGTTTTGTGTACCTCATTCTCATCTTTCCAGATCATTTTTGAATTCTAAATTTCATTTAGAAATGATGGAGATATTGTTGTTTTACTGAGACTGAGCTTTTAACTTTTTTTCCTCGAGTTCGTCCTTTCTAGAAAATCTTTTGGCACTCCAACTTGACTAAAATTGACTTATTCCTCTATCTTCTGATAAAATAGATGTTGATCTAGAGGTGAACATGCAATATCTAAATAAAATCATGCATGGCACTGATTGTGCCATCTAAACAAAGAGTTTATTTGATGTTTTAGCTAAAACTTTTCAAACCATACACAAGTCCTCTTTAAAACTGATTTATTTAAGAAGAAATATATACTTTTATTTGTCTAATGATGAGACAATTTTTGGTACACATGAACATATGGTGATGGATTGATAATAGGATGTATCATAAGATGTTCATAATCACAGACATGTGATGAATCAATAAAAATAATAAGCATGCAAGTACATATAATCATCCAAGCATTAAAATATAGCAATCATAGCTAAAAGAGTACATTTTTACAAGCATAACAATGGACTAGAGATAGTATCATTGCCCCCATCATGGGTAAACTAATGGTGATGCAAACCTTAGTGGCCAAAAAACCCATGAAAGTACAGTAAATGGACCTATGTGGCATCGATGAACATGAGCACATATAGGGTAAGATCAATAAGATCAATAGCATGAAGCTCAATAGTGACATGAATCATGACAATGGTGCAAGCCCCAAATATAGTTAGTATGATTATATGATAAGTGATATAGGTCAAGATAGTAGCATTAAATATGGGAGTGGCTCTGGGGATTTGTTACTAAAGTTTTGTTAGAAAGTGCAAAACTTTTTACTAATTTCCCAAGCTAGCACATAATAGCTACTATTCAATCTGCTACTCTTGGTGATACTAAAGCCTACACTATAGCCACCATTTCTTCTTTCTCTCCTACTCCTATCTTTCCCATTGCTTTAGGTATCGCAATCTTTGTTTCTTATTGTTTCTAGAATTGGATCAAATAATTTTGTTGTTGAGTGAGAACCAAGTATGACAATAGAGCTCGTCGAGTGGGTGTGGTCTACTAGTTAAGGCCACTTGGTAATTATTGTGGAGACCAAGTTCAAATCCCCTAAAAGACATCTTGGCTTCTAAATGGTTGTGCCTCTATGTAGGTGACTCTTGGCACCCTGTGGTTGTTAAGTGGAGTATGTTTGAATTCTGGTGTATCTTAGTCTTCCGCAGCTCAACAAGTCATGGCAGTAGTGGTATATAGTGACAGATTCACTGGTGGTGATTTGCGCTACAAGTGGCATTATTATAGTGGTGGCAGACTTAGCAGGGCCACACCATTCACGATCCTTGCTACAATGGCGGTGGCAGTTTGATATGGAGGAGGTCCCCCTTGTGACCTCCATTGGAGTGCATCCAACCTAAAAATTCCCACACTTAACGAACAAAAAAAAAAGCATGACAATAGAGATCAATATGATAAGAAGGGAAATCATGATACCCCCCCCCCCCCCGCAATGCAGGATCTAAAGTGTGACAATAGATGTGATCATGATAGTGTTAAATATAGGATCAAGGTGATATAATAATATAGGATCAAGATCGATATGATAATATACTATAAGCTCAAAGTAAGTAGGATCAAGATATGTGATATGATAATGTAGACATGACAAGTCATATGATCAAGACATGTATTATATAACAATATAAGCTCAATGGAGATAGGATCACACATAAAATATGCTAATGTAAGATCAAATAGAATGGGGCGATAGCATGATATTGTTGGCAATATGTGTTGTCATTGATGTCAACACTTAGAGTGGGGTTAGCACTCAAATTGTGATGATGATATACCAGTAGGGTAACAAAGATGCACTGAGATACAATGGTGATGTTGTTGTTTAGGGTTGTTGATATTCAGTGATGCTCCTAATGTTCATAATGGGTTGTGATGCTCCTGATGTTCATAATGGGGACTACTAATGTTCATGGTTGGATGTCATGCTCTGATCAGTGTCAAGTCCAATTGTTTTGATCATGCTTATGGTGAGTAAAGATGATTTCATGATGAAATATTAAGATGGGAATTAGAAGCACTAAGATGAATGATGAAATATTAAGATGGGAATTAGAATCACTAAGATGAATATGATACATTAATCTATGATGAGGATGAGAAGATGTTGTTGAGGGCTAGTGGCATGTTGTATGGTCCTTCCTATTGTTCCTAAGGATGTATGTGTTGTTATATGAAGGTTTTAATCTCCAAATGTTGGTGAAGGTTTCTGCTGCAGAGAATTACCTAAAAGACTGCTTGGTAAAATGCTTCATATTCCTCTGCATTTGAAGATATGGTCATGTGGTTTAGAAGTTAAGTCCAATATGATGTAAAGGTCCTAAATCTAAAGTTTCAGATAATTTTGTCCCTCTGCAATGAAAGTTATGAGAGACAGAGTTTTGTCTTGTGCTCTGGCAGAATCAAGTGATGATGAAGATTGTTTGGAATGCTCTGCATTCCTCTGCAATGATAGATATGGCTGTGCAGTTTTGAGGATATGTTCACAACAATTTATGAGTGCATCCATATGAGTCTCAGGTGTTTTGGAGGTCCACAAGTTTAGTTTTCAAATGATAGTTGTGATACAAACAGTTCTGGATGCTTAGCTATTCTAAGGACATATGCTGATGATGTCTGCCAACTTGTTGTGGCATGAAATGATACATTGATTGATGTAAGATGGTCCTGATGATCTTATGTTGTCTCCTGTTGCTCTGCAAGGTGGTTTTCTACTCTCTCCAGAACTGGTTGAGGTCCAGAATGATGATATTACCAGGCTATGCCTCTGTCTGGCCGACTAAAGAATATTGAAGGTATGTACCACAATGTTGTTGCTATGTGAAGTTCAAGGAATGTTTGGAGATGTTGTGTAGGTCCTACCGACTCATCTAGAAGAAGCACAAGTAATATTCAATCTCTCATGAGTACCGCCAAGTTGAAATGACCATTGTGCTACAAGCTTCATGTGTTCTTGCTTAAGGGTGACCTAATTCAAATTTGTGAAGTGTGCGGATGTTATTCCTTGAAGAATGATGATGTGAATGATGTTTAGGATAGGACTAAGCATGTATTAGAATCTGCAAGGTGTGTGTTTCCTTCTGGAGTAGTGTGTTGTTCATGTTAGGGCTTGTCCTCTACATGTTTCATGTTGTGTGATCTCTGCCAACTTGTAAATTGTAATATTCTTATTGTATTGGCCAACTTGTAATGTAATCAATGTAATATCATGTATATATTGTGAACCTAGTTGATCTAGGTGAGGTATGACTACGAACATGAATATATGAAAGTGTGAGAGCAGAGTATGAATACGATATGCATTGTGATGTGCGAATCAAGGAGAAAGAACATAAGTGATAAAGGTTGCCTTGATTCATCTTGAAGACATTTTTGTGATAGGATGGAAGTGAAGAGTGTGCCTAATTGATCTAATCATTAGAAGAAGCAGAATTGCAATCATCAATGGTGTGAGCTTTAATGCTAGTTTTTAGGTTGTAGGACTATCACACTGTAATCATTTCTGAGTTTGTTCTTAGTTCAAGGAGTAGTTGCTTCCTTAGGAGTGACCCTAAAACAAAGTTTGCAGGGAGTTGTAGCTTCCTTGGGAGTGACCCTAAAACAAGGTTTTGAGGGAGTAGTAACTTCTTTGGGTTGTAGCCCTAAAACAAAGTCAGCAAGGAGTAGTAGCTTCCTTGGGTTGTAGCCCTAAAACAAAGTTGTAATTTTGAGCTTCATATATTATGAGTTAATCCTCACTGTGGTTTTTCCCTTCTTTGGTTTTCCATGTATATCTAGTGTTATGTGTTGATGTGCATTGTGTTGATCTTTCATGTTTATGTTGATATTGTAATGCTTAAGTTTTAATCTACTCCGGAGGATTTGAAGTTTTATTAGGATACCGATTCACCCCCCTCTTATTATCCTAGTGTGTTCAAAAGATATCCCCCAATGTGAACATAGAATCAAGAAATAATATAACAATAAGGATCAATAATAAACTCTCAAAGTATGATGAGGCAATGTAGGGTGATAACATGTGTACTATATAAAGTAGATATGGAAAGACAAGATATAATATGTAGCAAACTAAGGTCATGAGATATAAGTGTTGAACTGCACTGGACAACTAAGAGGGGGGGTGAATCAGTTGTTGTAAAACTTTTAACTAAATATGATCATCAACTTCTCAATTACTAATATTTAGATATAACCATGAAAGCATCAAATGAGAAGCTCAACACAAAAGCATAAACAACACAGGAGACACTAGATTTTTATGTGGAAAACCCTAAAAGGGAAAAACCACGGTGGGTGTTAGCCCACAAAAATATATAAGTTATATCAATACTAAAAAATAGAGGTTCACTGCCTATGGATGGCTCACTACCAAAGGAAGGCTCACTGCCAAAAGGTTGAACTGAGATAACATCATCTACTTCATGCCAAGGTTTAGTTCCATTGAAGCACAAAAACACCTCTACTCTGCTCTGCTACCTTACTTCACTTTATCTTCGCATCTTCACACTTGGATACATTTTCACGACTCAATTACAAGTATTTATACACTTCGTCAACCTTGGAATGATCATCAAGGTCGGCATTACAATCATCAACCGTTAGAACAATCTCCAAGGTCAGCATTACAAACATACATAAAATAGGTCTGGACCTAATACAAATTTAGCTAAGGAAAAGATGTAAGAATGTATGTAGATCACACCACGCCTTAGCTGGGACTCAAACACAATCTTCCATGCTACAACATGCTATCACAATCTTCGATGCATCTTCATAGATGATGATTTCAACCAGGTTGGCCAAGACTGATGTTAACACGAGTATTCTTAAGAACATGCTTCATGCACGATTTGAATTCCACCTTGCAGACCAATACAAATGTAGGAGCATGATCAAGAGACATCCACAAGAACATTGTAATCGCCAAGAACAACCACATGATCTCTAACAACTTAATCAATCAGATTCTTCAAACTAGAGCACAAGAACAACACTGTCAACCACTGTCATGAGTAAAAGATAGCTTGCGGACCACCAAATCACAAACCATTATACTTGAAGGAATTTAACATCATCATAGACTTACTTCCAGAACTGTAGTCCAAAATACTTCAATGCGGAGGAATGCGGAGCAAAACACTTTCTCCCTGTCACCACCAAACACATAGAAAAGTTTTTTTCACTCTGGTGAACATAACTCACTCAATTATTCATACCGGAGGCTCAAACTCAGAATATAACATCTTCAGACAGGCTTCTAAATGACTTCCAATCCACAGGGAAAAATATTTATTCTACAGGAAATGCGGAGCATTCTTCTAGACTATTCTTCTACATGTAAGCACTGTTTCTACTGCAATGCATTGTTATCACCGGAGGGGCTAATTTTCTCAATATCCTCAACAAAGTAAGAGCATAGTTGACACCAATGAAAACATAGATATGTTGACATCAATGACAACACCGATTAGGCACATACTTGCAACAATCTCCCCCTTTGTCATTGATGGCAACATATGATGTGAAAAACTGAAAAGACCACCAAGACAAAATTCTCCCCATTTCTCTTTACACATCTGCATTCTTTCTCCCCCTGAATTTTTCACATGATTTCTCTCTCCCTTTGACATCATTGGAAAAGGGCACATACTTGCATGCTGCTGCTCTGATCCATTTACTTTACCAGAAACATTTAGCTACTCCCCTTGAGAGGTAGCCTTCAAGACATCAATCCAAATCAAGGAATGACACTTTGAGCTCCATTAGATTGATGCATTCCTATGCATCTTAGTTTAGAACAAGAGGGGTAATGACCCCTAGCTTTTGTCTGAATTACTCAAAGGTATCTTTAGGCAGAAGCTTAGTGAAAATGTCTACAATATGATCCTTTGTGGACACATATTCCAACTTTACTTCATTCTCTATCACCTTCTCTCTCAACAAGTGATACCTTATTGATATGTGCTTTATTTTTTAGTGTATCATTGGATTCTTTGAAATGTTTATGGCACTTGTATTGTCACAAAAGATTGCAATTGGATCTTCATACACAACTCTTATATCCTTCAGAGTCTGCTTTATCCATAATACTTGAGTGCAACAACATACTGCTACAATATACTCTGCTTCTGTAGTTGACAAAGATATTGAATCTTGTTTCTTGCTTAGCCATGAGACCAATCTATTACCCAAGAAGAAGGCACCTCCACTTGTACTCTTTCTATCATCAACATCTCCAACCCAATCTGCATATGTATAAGCACTAAGAGTGAAATCATTGTCCTTTAGATACCATAAGCCATAATCTAGAGTACCTTCAAATACCTCAAGATTCTCTTAACTACCATCACATGTGATTCTCTTGGATCAGCTTTAAACCTTGCAACAAGACAAAATGCATGCATAAATATTAGGTCTGGTTTGAGTTAGATAAAGCAATCTCCAATCATGGATGTGTATTTTTTCTGATCAGCCTTAGAAGATTCATTAGTTTTGCTCAACTTGCAACCAGTCACCATGGGAGTACATATCAATTTAGAGTCTTCCATCCCAAACTTCTTCAACAACTCTTTCACATACTTAGACTGAGATATGAAGATTCCTTTATCTGATTGATTAATTTATAGACCCAAAAATAAATTCATTTCATCAAACATGGACATTTCAAATTCACTTTTCATCTCACCGACAAACCTTATGCACATACATTCATTTCCTCCAAAGATAATGTCATCAACAAAGACCTCAACAATCAAGATCTGATCATCATTGATTTTGAAGTATAGATTACTATCTGCAATACCTTTACTAAATCCCAATTGCAATAAATACCTATCTAACCTTGCATACCAGGCTCTAGGAGCTTGTTTGAGTCCATATAATGCTTTCTTCAATCTGCATACCATATCACCTTGATTTGACAATTGGAATCGCTCTGGTTGCTCAATGTACACTTCCTCTTCTAATTCACCATTCAGGAAGGTAGATTTCACATCCATCTGATATACCTTAAAATCTTTGTGAGTTGCAAATGCCAAAAACATTCTGATTGCTTCAATCCGAGCTACTGGGGCAAAGGTTTCTTCAAAATCTATCCCTTCAATTTGAGAATATCCTTTGCATACAAGTCTTGCTTTATTCCTTACAACTTCTCCATTTTCATTTAGCTTGTTCCTGAAGACCTATTTAGTTCCAATAACATTTTTATCAGCAGGTCTAGGAACTAATTCCCAAGTTTCATTCTTCTCTATCTACAATAGTTCTTCCTCCATTGTCTTTACCCAATTTTCATCATTGCATGCTTCATCCATAGTTTTTGGTTCAATCTTTGAAAGCAAACAATAATTAACTTGTTCCTCTGCAGCTCTTCTTCTTGTTATCATACCTCTGTTCTTGTCACCTATAATCTAATCTTTAGAATGATTGATCCTTACATACCTGGGAGTCTTGACAACACTTTCTGGAGCCTCTTCTTCATCCTGACTATTTTCTTATCTTTCTCTTCAATTACTATAGTCACAGGTTCATCTGGTTCATAACAACTCAGGTCTGGTATTCTTTCCTTGCCTTCATCTACCTTCACATTTGTACTCTCAACAATCTTTTTGAGCCTTTTGTTGTAGCATCGGTACGCTTTACTCTTGGTAGAGTATCCAATGAAGATTCCTTCATCGCATCTTGCATCAAACTTTCCTAGATCTTCATCTCTCCTGATATAACATTTGCTTCCAAAGACTTTAAAATATTTTACTGTGAGAATTCTTTCATACCACAATTCATAGGGAGTTTTAGTACTATTACCTTTCACTTGAACTTTATTTTGGATGTAGATAGCAGTGTGAATAGCTTCTTTCCAAAAGACTTCCGGTAGACCTTCTTCCTTCATCATTGTCCTAGCAGCCTCATGAACCGTCATGTTCTTCCTTTCCACAACTCCATTCTATTAAGGAGTCCTAGGTGCAGACGGCTATCTCTTTATCCCATGTTCTTCATAAAAAATGTTGAATTCATTTGATGTGAACTAACCTCCTCTATCAGACCTCAAGCATTTGATCTTCAATTCTATATCATTATCAACCATTGCCTTGAAGGATTTGAACTTTTCTAAGGCTTCTGATTTATCTCTTAGAAAAGTAACCCAAGTCATTCTAGAGTAATCATCAATAAGCAACATGAAGTACCTATCACCTTGTACACTTCTCACCCTTGTAGGACCACAAAGATCTATATGCACTAGATCCAGTAAATCGGCAAAGAATTGCTCTTTGTTCTTGAAGCTTGTTCTTGTCTGCTTCCCTAACTGACATTCCTTGCAGATTGTGTTGGATGGTTTTACAAGTTTTGGTAAATCTCTCACAATCTAACCTGAACTTATATTTACCAGATTATCAAAGTTTATATGACACATCCTTCTATGCCATAACCAGCTTTCATCTACCTGAGCCAAAAAACAATAATCATTAGTTCCTCTCAATTGATAGATGTTACCTTTTGTCTTCTTACCAGTAGCAATCACAGTTCCAGATCTTTCCAATATCTTGCACCCATTATCTTTCAATTTTAGATCATATCCTTTGTCACACATCTAACCAACACTCAAAAGATTATTCTTCAAACCCTTTACATATAGAACATTGTCAATATTATGCTTTCCATCAAATGAAATAGATCCATTTCCACAAATCTTATCCGTTGCATTATCTCCAAACCTAACCAGTCCTCCATCATACTTTCCCAAACTTACAAACTTAATTTTGTCACCAGTCATGTGATGTAAGCATCCACTATCAATAATCCATTCATCCTTATCTTTCTCAACCTGAACAGCCAAAGCACTTTCTTCTACTAGTTTTTCATCCTTCACACAACTAGCAGAATTAGTAGACATAGGATCTTCTTTAATAGCAATAAACAAGCATTCATTTGCACTAGTATTAGCATCATTAGATTCATCATCATTTACCCCATTCATCATCAAAATCTCTGACATAGTAGCATTTATTTGGAACTCTAGGCCTGCTCTCATGTTTCTTCTTATTTCTTTCAATTCTTTTAGGACATCTGGAAGCATAATGACCTACTTTACCACAAGATAAACATTTGAAAGGTAATTTACCTTTGAACTTACCAGCCTCTTTGTAGCCTATCAACAAAGTTTGCTTCAATTTCATCAAAGTCATCATCCACCTTGTATTTCTCAGCTCTGGAGATATCTGCTAAATTACTGGCTTTAAAAGTTGATTCAACTTTAGGCAGGGCATCACCAATTCTCTCATCTCAAAGACTGTAAGCTTTCCAAGTAACTAATCTCTATCAATAGTTTTCATAGTCATGAATTCTTCAATTGCAGCTACCTTGTGACTATATGACTTTTGGTAGAGATCTAAGAATTTTCATCACAACTTCCTTATTACAGAGAGTTCCTCCCATACCCTTTATTCCAGTGATAAGTTCATCAACTCTGCATAAAGGCTGATATGTTTTCATCTTCATTCATCTTCAAACCCTCATAGTTCACTTTCAAAATTTGTAGCTTGCCTTCTTTTACAGAATCATCTCCTTCATACAGATTTTTTAGTTTCTCCCATACCTCATTTGCAGTTTCAAGGTCCATAACTTTTGTCAACACTGAGTCATTTAAGGAACTTAATAGAGCATCCTTTGCTTTGACATCCACCTCATATTCTTTGATTTCATCTTCAGTCGTCAAACCATTTGGAGGCATGGTATATTTTGATTATGCAGTTTTCCATACTTTATAACCAAGACAAAGAAGATGGCTTTTCATTTGTACCTTCCAAAGAGCATAATTTGTTGCAAGTATGTACCTAATCGATGTTCTCATTAATGTCAACATATCCTTGTTGTCATTGGTGTCAACTGTATCTTATTCTATTACTTGTTTAGAAGACTTGTATGTTAAGGATATTGCAAAAATTAGCCTCTCCAGAAGGAACAAGTGAGTTACTGTAAGCACAAAAATCACGCACTGCCTCCATGAGGACCCCTATGATGATTCAAATGCTTGTCATGTACATGTAAGCATGAAATAAAATCCTTTAAGAAGCAGGCCTCTTGATGACGTGTCCTCTTTTCTTCTCTTGTATTGTTTCCTCTTTGTCGATTTCTCTCTCCCTATTTGTGACGCTTTTTGACACTTGTTGCGACACTTGTTGACTTACATTTTCTAGCTTACGACCTTAATCCTAGGCCTTATGAGTGTCTTGTAGGTGAGTTTTTACCTCGTCCCTTTGTGTTTCGTCTAGTGCACCTCATAGAAGCCTTCTACAGGTCCCTCGATCCCTCTCCTACTTTCTGTTTTCAGTTTCAACTTTCCTATCCAAATCTCCCCCTATTATTTCCAGATCTCCCTGGGAGATCCTGCAGACACAAGTGAGATTTGGATTCTTCCTCATGATTGACCTGTTTCTTGATGCAAAAATCATCTTTTCCCCCCTTTTTCCTTCTGCCACCCTGATTTTTGCATTCTGCCCTGTTTCACCCCTGATCTCCCCAAGCAACCCATGGTCACCCTTGGGGAGACCCATGATCTCCCTAGGTGACCCTATCTGGCGAAAGTGGCGACCCTGTCGTCTTTGTCTTGCAGAAAAATTGAAGTTTCTCTCACGTTTTTGCTCTGTTTTTGCCTGTTTTTCTTTCTGTTTGCATGATTTTTAATCCTTGATAGAGTTAACTATTTCATGCACCCACACATGCATAATTAGCTCTATTTGATCTCAAATTAAATCTCTAATCAATCTCATGCATTTCTCCTATCTCCTTTTCTTCTTCAGTGATAAGCTATCATTGCTTCATCACTCTCCTTCTTGTTGAGTTCACTAGGCAATCAACCTTGTTAACTCCCTAATCTATTCTTGTTAACTCATCAATCAAATGAATTAACTCTTCAATCCAATCCTTTCTTCAAACCTATAGATACCCCCTCCCTCAAGCACAAAGGGAGGCAAATTCATTGTGCACCATCTCTTGCCAAGTTTGCTCTCCAACCTAGCATCCATATGCTCAATACAGGACGTAAGTGCCTTTTATTTTCTTTGTTTCAATCAAGTAGCACCACGCTGCTCAATTTTTAGCCATTGTGCTCAATTCAAAGCTCACATCAAGCTCATACAAGCTTCAAAAAAGCTTCTCTTTACTACTTTGGGTTATTTTGTCATCGAGAGGAACAACTGTTGTCACAAAAGGATTTGAGGTTGCCTACGCAAGGATCACTAAGGGATAGTGGAGTCTTCAATCTTCATCTATTCAGGTTCTTTTATTGCTTTCATAGTAATTAGACAATCATCTTGCTCTTGGGAATAGTAACATACTTGCTTTTTCCTTGATAGATTAGATCTTGCATGCTAGGTTAGTCATTTTTGCATTCTTAGATCTACTTTGTTAGAAAAAGCATCTTTCCTTTTTATTAGATTAAGTTGCATTGAAAACACCAAAAACCCACAAAAACATAGACTACACATTGAATTTGAAAAGGACATATAGGATTGCATACATATTTCTTTCATAGATTAGAAGCATTTTCCTTTCCAAAAATACTCTAAAAAATACCAAAAAGACGCATTGCATGTCATTTAGTTTGCATTCATATAAAGTAGACAACATCAAAAACCCTCGATTCCATAATGAGGTAAATACGGTTTGAGAGACCTTAAACAAACCCTTGATTTCATCACAAGGTACAAACAAAGTCAAAACATAAGTGAAACCCTAGGTCGACAAACCCTAGGTCAAAACCCTAGATCTGGTTAGAGTTAGCAATCACATGATTTCCTCTATCCTAATTCACACATGTGTTTAGGAGTGAGGGGAGAGTGGGTGAGAGCTGTCTGAGACGAGATCGAGGAGATCCATCCATGACCACAACAACAGACACACATTCCACCACAAGATGATCCATTTGTTCTCTTGTTAATTGAGGAAATTAGGCAATTACGATTACACAGAGCATTTCTCAGAGACATAAAAACAAATGAAACCATCAACAAGAACAACCGTTTACCCACACAAAGGTGGAATTCAAGGAATCCAAATAGAACAAAAGAGACTAGTGACCCTTCGGGTCATAGGGTTATCTCAACCACCACAACAATTGAATGAAACATACAACAAAATGCACAACAACAAAGGCCATAGAACTTGCCGACCCCCCTTTGCGAAGTCCAACTCTCCAACGAGCCAGACCCCCATCATGTCTCACCTCCTCCTGACTAGCTAATTCCACATGAGTGAGAGTGACGTGGTGGATCACCCCATGGCAAGGAGGGGAAGGGTTAGTGTGTGCCAAGATCTGACTTGACAGCCTCTAGGCAACTGGAGTCACAATTTTGAGCGTACAGTTACAGAGAAGTGCAGTACAGATAGTGAGTTGTATGTTGAAGAACAGTCTGGTAAACTGCTCCACATTTATTTTTGCTTAAAGATCAAGGTTTGTGGATTGGAAGCAAGTTAGAGGTATGACTAAGGATGCTACATTCTAGGTTTGAGCCCTCCGCATGAAGATCTGAGTGAGTTGTGTTCACCAAAGTGAAACCTGCTTTTTCTGTAAGTTCAATTGGGATAGGAAGAAAGTATTTTGCTCTACATTCCTCCGCAATAAAGTATTTTTCTCTATGGTTCTAGAAGGAAGTCTGGGATGATGATAAGTGCCTACAATTGCAGTGGTTCATGTTTTGGTGGTCCACAAGTTATCTTTCCTTTATGACAGTTGAAGACAGTGAAGTTCATGTGTTCTGGTGAGAAGATTCCTATGGATTAAGTGGATAAAGTTTGTGCGGTTGCTCCTGATGATTATAATGTGCTTGTGGATGTCTCCTAATCATGTTCCTATCTTGATATTGGTTCACGTTAAGAACTTGAGATCATGTTTGAAGATTGTTCCCAGATAGTGTAACGTATAACCAGTTTTGGTCGACCTGGTTAATCCTAGTGATTGTGCAGATCTCTGGAAGATTGTGGAAGCATGTTGTGGCATGGAAGATCATGTTTGAGTCTTAGCTAAGGCATGGTGTGATCTGCATTTCATTTCCTTTGCACAATGTTGTAATAGGTCAGGACCTATTTTGTAAATGTTTGTAATGCCAACCTTGGAGATTGTTCCAATGGTTGATGATTGTGATGCCGACCTTGATGATTATTCCAAGGTTGATGAAGTGTATAAATACTTGTATTTGAGTCATGGAAAAGGAGTCCTTGAGTGAAAATGGAAAGATAATAAGAAAGGTCCAAAAGGCAGAGCAGAGAAGAGGCAGAGGAAAGAAGAGGAAGAACAGAGCAGAGGAAGAGTAGAGCAGAGGAATTATTTACTTCAGTCACAAATATAGAAAGGTGTTGATCATGGTAGTGAGTCTGGCAGTGAGCCGCTAGTAGGGTTTAACAGCCCTTATTGTAATCTTGCCAGGTTTAGGGTTGAGGCAATGAGCCTGCTAGACCTAGTTGTTCTTCATGGCAGTAAGCCAGTATGTTTAGGATTGTGGAGTGACCAAGCCTGAACATCATTATTTCAAGATTGCAATATATATTGAGAGCTAATCCTCTCCATGGTTTTTCCCCACCTTGGGGTTTTCCACGTAAAATATGGTATCTCTTGTGTTTGATGTTATTTCTGTGGTTAAGTTTCTAATTTCATGCATTCATTGTTAAATCATAATAATTGTTGATAAGTGATGAATTTTAATTACAGTAAGTGTTTAAGTTTTTGGGATAACTAATTCACCCCCCCTCTCAATTGTCCGGCGCATATCAAAAATTGGTATCAGAGCCAAGTTCCTCTGAAGAAAGTTTAACAACTTGAGGAAGATCCAAAATGTCGTACAAGAAGGAAGCGTCGCATTTTGATGGAACGAATTATGTTCTCTAGAAGGCTCAGATGAAAAGCCATCTTCTTTCTCTTGGTTACAAAGTATGGAAAGCTACAGAAATAGAATACACCATACCTTAAAATGGTTCGATGACTGAAGATGAAATCAAAGAATATGAGATAGATATCAAGGCAATGGATGCTTTGCTAAGCTCATTAACCAACTCAATATTGACGAAAGTTGTGAATCTTGAAACTGCAAATAAGGTATGGGAAAAGTTGAAAATTTTGTATGAAGGAGATGATTCTATGAAGGAAGCCAAGTTACAAAGTCTGAAAGTGAAATATGAAAGTTTGAAGATGAATGATGATGAAAACATATCAGCCTTTATGCAAAGAGTTGATGAACTTGTTACATGGATAAAATCCATAAGCAGAACTCTCAACGAAAAGGAAGTTGTTATGAAAATTCTTAGATCTCTACCCAAGTCCTACTATCACAAGGTAGCCGCAATTCAAGAATTCATGCAAGTAAAAATGGTTGACAGGGATCAGCTGCTTGGTAAGCTTACTGCCTTTGAAATGAGAGTTTGGTGATGCTCTCCCAAAAGTTGAGATGGCCTTCAGAGCCAGTACTCCTGGAAGTACTTCCAGATCAAAAAAGTACAAGGTAGAATCTGATGATGAGTTTGATGAAGTTGAAGCCAACTTCATGGACAGACTGCAAAGAGGATCCAATAAGTATAAAGGCAAATTACCTTTCAAATGTTTTTCCTGTGGTGAAGTAGGTCATTTTGCTTCCAAATGTCCTGAAAGAATTGAAAGAAATAGAAGAAGATATAAGAACAGACCTAGGACCCAAAAGAAGTGTAAAAATGTTGAAGATTTTGATGATGATGAAGGAGTATCAGATAATGGTGAACCAGATAATGCTAGTTCCTCTATAAATGAATGCTTGTTTATTGCTATTAAGGAAGATCCCATGTCTACTAATTCTACTAGCTATGTGAAGGAAGAAAAACTAGTGGAAAGTGCTTTGGCTACTCAGGTCATTAAGGACAAGGATGAATGGGTTATTGATAGTGGCTACTCTCACCACATGACTGTGACAAAAGTAAGTTTGTGAGTTTGGAAAGATATGATGGTGGACTGGTTAGGTTTGGAAATTATACAGCTAGTAAGATTTGTGAGAAAGGATCTATTTCTTTTGATGGCAAGCATAATACTAAAGATGTCTTGTATGTGAAAGGATTAAAGCACAATCTTTTGAGTGTGCGTCAGATGTGTGACAAGGGCTATGATTTAAGCTTCAAGGACAATGGATGGAAGATCAGAGAAAGCTCCAGAATAGTCATTGCAACTGGTAAGAAGACCAAAGGTAATATCTATCACTTGAAAGGAACTAAGAACTATTGCTTATTGACTCAGACTGATGAGAGTTGGTTATGGCATAGAAGGTTGTGTCACATAAATTTTGATAATATTATGAAGATAAGTACTACACAGGTTGTTAGAGATTTTCCTAAGCTTGTGAGGCCTGCTAATCCTATTTGCAAGGAGTGTTAATTTGGGAAACATACAAGAACAAGTTTCAAAAGCAAGGACCAATCAGTTGGAGGACTACTTGAGCTAGTGCATACAGATTTGTGTGGACCTACCACAGTAAGAAGTTTGCAAGGAGACAGATATTTCATGTTGCTCTTTGATGATTATTCTAGAATGACTTGGGTCACCTTTTTGAAAGAGAAAGCTAAAGCTCTAGATAAATTCAGGGCATTTGAGGCAATGGTTTAAAATGAGATGAATTTGAAAATCAAATGCTTGAGGTTTGATAGAGGAGGAGAGTTCACATCAAATGAATTCATTTTCTTTTGTGAAGAACATGGAATAAAGAGATAGCTATCTGCGCCCAAAACTCCATAAGAAAATGGAGTTGTTGAAAGGAAAAATAGAATAGTTCAAGAAGTTGCTAGAACCATGATGAAGGAAGCTCATCTTCTAGAAGCATATTGGAGAGAGGCAATTCACACCGCTATATTTATCCTAAACAAAGTTCAAGTAAAAGGTAATAGTTCAAAGACTTCTTATGAATTGTGGCATGGTAGAGTTCCTCCTGTGAACTATTTCAAATTTTTTGGTAGCAAATGTTATATCAAAAGAGAAGAATATTTAGGCAAGTTTATGCTAGATGTGATGAAGGAATATTCCTTGGTTACTCCACCAAGAGCAAGGCCTACTGGTGCTATAATAAGAGGCTGAATAAGATCATTGAAATTGCAAATGTTAAAGATGATGAATGTAAGGAAAGGTCTTCAGAATCAAGTGAATACAAGTCAGATGATCCAGATGTTTCAGAAGTAGTGCAGCATGAAGACAACCCAGATGAAGAAGAACAATCTTCGGTAAGTGCTACCAAAACTCCAAGATATGTAAGAATCAGTCATTCTAAAGATCAAATCATAGGAGATAAGAGCAAAGGGATCTTAACCAGAAGAAAAGTTGCAGAGGAACAAGTAAATTTCTATTTGATTTCCAAGATTGAACCTAAAACTATGGATGAGGCTTGCAAAGATGAGAATTGGATAAAGGCTATGAAAGAGGAATTGATGCAGATAAAGAAGAATTAGACTTGGGATCTTGTTCCTAGACCAACAGACAAGAATGTAATTGGTACAAAGTGGGTCTTCAGAAACAAGATGAATGAGAATGGTGAAGTGGTAAGAAATAAAGCAAGGTTGGTATGCAAAGGATATGCTCAAGTTGAAGGAATAGACTTTGAAGAAACTTTTACTCCAATGGCAAGGATTGAAGCAATAAAGATGTTTTTGGGTTTTGCAGCATACAAAGATTTCAAGGTTTATCAAATGGATGTGAAGTCTACTTTCTTAAATGGAGAGTTGGAAGAGCAAGTCTATATAGAACAACCGAAAGGATTTCAGTCATCAAATCAGGGTGACATGGTATGCAGATTGAAGAAAGCTTTGTATGGATTAAAACAAGCTCCCAGGGCATGGTATGCATGGTTGGATAGGTACCTAATACAGATAGGGTTCAATAAAGGTACTACAGATAGCAATCTCTACTTCGAGATCAATGATGAACAAACCCTGATTATTGCAGTTTTTGTTGATGATATTATTTTTGGACGCAATGAAGGTATGTGCTCAGTTTTTGCTGGAGAAATGCAAAGTGAATTTGAAATGTCTATGTTTGGAGAGATGAACTTCCTTTTAGGTCTACAAATAAGTCAATCAAATAAAGGTATCTTCATTTCTCAGTATAAGTATGTGAAAGAGTTGTTAAAGAAATTTGGGATGGAAGATTAAACCAGTATGCACACCTATGATAACTGGTTGTAAGTTAAGTAAAGATGATAACTCACCCATGGCAGACCAGAAAAGGTATAGATCTATGATTGGAGGATTACTTTATCTAACTCAAACCAGACCTGATATAATGCATGTAGTATGTCTTGTGGCAAGATTTCAGGCAGAACGCAAGGAATCACATGTGATGGTAGTCAAGAGAATTTTGAGATATTTAAAAGGTACAATAGATTATGGTTTGTGGTACCCTAAGGACTGTGACTTTACTCTTAGTGCATATACTGATGCAAATTGGGGCAGAGATGTGGATGACAAAAAAAGTACAAGTGGAGGTGCATTCTTCTTGGGAAAAGATTAGTATCTTGGTTGAGCAAGAAACAGGATTCAATATCCCTGTCTATTGCAGAAGCATAATACATTGCAGTAGCATACAGTTGCACTCAAGTGTTATGGATGAAGTAGACTTTAAAGGATATCAAAATTGTGTATGAAGATCACATTGCAATATTCTATGACAACACAAGTGCCATAAACATATCAAAGAATCCAGTGATGCATTCAAGGACAAAGCACATATCCATCAGGTATCATTTTCTGAGAGAAAAGGTGATAGAGAATGAAGTCAAGTTGGAGTATGTTTCTACCAAGGATCAGATTGTAGACATTTTTACCAAGCCTTTGCCTAAGGATACTTTTGAGTATCTCAGAGAAAAGTTAGGGGTTGTCACCCCTCTTGCTCTAAACTAAGATGCACAATAGTGCATCAGTCTGGAGGTGCTTAGAGGTTTGGATTGATGCTTTTTAGGGCTACTTCTAAGGGGGAGTAGTCAGAGAGTTCAGAAGAGATATTAGATCAGAGCAGAAGAGTGCAAGTATGTGCCCTTTGCCATTGATGTCAAAGGGAGAGTGAAGTCATGTGAAAAACTTAGAGTGTAGATGTGTAAGAGAAAGG
Source organism: Cunninghamia lanceolata (assembly GCA_027924645.1). Lineage (NCBI taxonomy): Eukaryota > Viridiplantae > Streptophyta > Pinopsida > Cupressales > Cupressaceae > Cunninghamia > Cunninghamia lanceolata. The sequence goes on along the minus strand of BSBN01000373.1, from coordinate 506,417 downwards.
GGGAGAATTTTGAAGAAAGAAAGAGTGCAGGTGTGTAAAGAGAAAGGGGGAGAATCTTGTCTTGATGGTTGTTGCAGTTTTTCACATCATATGTTATCATCAATGACAAAGGGGGAGATTGTTGCAAGTATGTGCCAAATCGGTGTTGTCATTGATGTCAACATATCCTTGTTGTCATTGGTGTCAACTGTATCTTATTCTATGACTTGTTTAGAATACTTGTATGTTGAGGATATTGATAAAATTAGCCTCTCTAGAAGGAACAAGTGAGTTACAAAGAAGTACAGTACAGACAGTGAGTTGTATACTGAAGAACAGTCCGGTAAACTGCTCTGCATTTATTTTTGCTTGAAGATTGAGGTCTGTGGATTGGAAGCAAGTTACAGGTATGACTAAGGATGCTACATTGCAGGTTTGAGCCCTCCACATGAAGATCTGAGTGAGTTGTGTTCACCAGAGTGAAACCTGCTTTTTCTATAAGTTCAGTTGGGATAGGAAGAAAGTATTCTGCTCCGCGTTCCTCCACAATAAATTATTTTACTCTGCGGTTCTAGAAGGAAGTTTGGGATGATGATAAGTGCTTACAATTACAGTGGTTCATGTTTTGGTGGTCCGCAAGCTATCTTTCCTTTGTGACAGTTGAAGATAGTGAAGTTCATGTGTTTCGGTGAGAAGATTCCTATGGATAAAGTGGTTAAAGTTCATGTGGTTTCTCATGATGATTATAACATGCTTGTGGATGTCTCCTAATCATGTTCCTATCTTGATATTGGTCCGCGTTAATAACTTGACATCGTGTTCGAAGATTGTTCCCAGATAGTGTAATGTGTAACCAGTTTTAGCTGACTTGGTCAATCCCAGTGATTGCAGAGATCTCTGGAAGATTGTGGAAGCATGTTGTGGCATGGAAGATCATGTTTGAGTCCTAGCTAAGGCATGGCATGATCCGCATTTCATTTCCTTTGCACAATGTTGTAATAGGTCAGGACCTATTTTGTAAATGTTTGTAATGCTGACCTTGGAGATTGTTCCAATGGTTGACGATTGTGATGCCGGCCTTGATGATCATTCCAAGGATGATGAAGTGTATAAATACTTGTAGTTAAGTCATGGAAAAGGTGTCCTTGAGTGAAAATGGAAAGATAATAAGAAAGGTCCAAAAGGCATAGCAGAGAAGAGGTAGAGGAAAGAAGAGGAAGAACAGAGCATAGCAGAGGAATTATTGTACTTCAGTCACAAATATAGAAAGGTGTTGATCGTGGCAGTGAGTCTGGCAATGAGCCACCAGTAGGGTTTAACAACCCTTATTGTAATCTTACTAGGTTTAGGGTTGAGGCAGTGAGCCTGCTAGACCTAGTTGTTCTTCATAGCAGTAAGCCAATATGTTTAGGCCCCTCGAGTGACCAAGCCTGAACATCATTATTTCAAGATTATAATATATATTGAGAGCTAATCCTCTCCATGGTTTTTCCCCACCTTGGGGTTTTCCACGTAAAATCTGTTATCTCTTGTGTTTGATGTTATCTCTGTGGTTAAGTTTTTGATTTCATGCATTCATTGTTAAATCATAATAATTGTGGATAAGTGATGAATGTTTAATTGCAGTAAGTGTTTAAGTTTTTGGAATGACTGATTCACCCCCCCTCTCAGTTGTCTAGCACATATCAACATAATTTGTCCCATCAAAATGCATAGCTTCCTTCTTCTAAGACATCATGGATCTTCCTCAAGCTATTAGGCTTTCTTTAGAGGAACCTTGCTCTGAAACCAATTGTTGAACTACATCAGACAACTGAGGGGGGGTGAATCAATTATCCTAAATCTTTTAACCAAATATGATCATCAACTTATCAATTAGTAATATTTAGATATAACCATGAAAGCATCAAATGAGAAGCTCAACACAAAAGCCTAAACAACACAGGAGACACCAGATTTTTACATGGAAAACCCTAAAAGGGAAAAACCACGGTGGGTGTTAGCCCACAAAAATATATATTATATCAATACCAAAAAATAGAGGCTCACTACCCAAATTGCTCACTGCAAAGAAAGGCTCACTACCTGGGATGGCTCACTACCAAAGAAAGGCTCACTACCAAAAGGAGGCTCACTACCAAAAGGAGGCTCACTGCCAAAAGGTTGAACTGAGATAACAACATCTACTTCATGCCAAGGTTCAGTTCCATTGAAGTACAAAAACACCTCTACTCTGCTCTGCTACCTTACTTCACTTTATCTTCACATCTTCACACTTGGATACATTTTCATGACTCAATTACAAGTATTTATACACTTCATCAACCTTGGAATGATCATCAAGGTTGGCATTACAATCATCAATCGTTGGAACAATCTCCAAGGTTGGCATTACAAACATACATAAAATAGGTTTGGACCTAATAGAAATTTAGCTAAGAAAAAGATGTAAGAATGCATGCGGATCATTCCATGCCTTAGCTAGAACTCAAACACAATCTTCCATGCTACAACATGCTATCACAATCTTCGATGCATCTCCGTAGATGATGAATTCAACCAGGTCGGCCAAGACTGATGTTAACACAAGTATTCTCAAGAACACGCTTCATGCACGATCTAAATTCCACCTTGCAAACCAATCCAAATGTAGGAGTATGATCAAGAGACATCCACAAGCACATTGTAATCACCAAGAACAACCGCACGATCTCTAACAACTTAATCAATCAGATTCTTCAAACTAAAGCACAAGAACAACACTGTTGGCCACTGTCATGAGTAAAAGATAGCTTGTGGACCACCAAATCATGAACCATTACACTTGAAGGCATTTAACATCATCACAGACTTACTTCCAAAACCGTAGACTAAAATACTTCAATGCAGAGGAATACGGAGCAAAACACTTTCTCCCTGTCACCACCAAACACACAAAAAAAGTTGTTTTCACTCTGGTGAACATAACTCACTCAATTCTTCATACTGAAGGCTCAAACTTAGAATATAACATCTTTAGACAGGCTTCTAAATAACTTTCAATCTGCAGGTAAAGATATTTATTCTACAGGAAATGTGGAGCATTCTTCTGGACTGTTCTTCTGCATGTAAGTATTGTTTCTACTGCAACACATTGTTATCACTAGAGGGGCTAATTTTCTCAATATCCTCAACAAAGTAAGAGCATATTTGACACCAATGAAAACACAGATATGTTGACATTAATGACAACATCGATTAGGCACATACTTGCAACAATAAGATGTAGCAATGTGAGATCATATGGCATAAGATATAAGATGTATAAATGTGAGATCATAAGACATAAGATATAGCAATGTAAGTTCGCGATGTAAATGCTCTATGATAAATCAAGATATAATAATGTTGGAGCAAATAGCAATGTTAGATCAATATAACATGGTATAATAATGTATGATCAATGATGAAATGATATATCAATGCGAGTTTAACGTAAACATGTAAGATCGATGATCTACTCTAAATTGGCAAGATATGAGATCATAGACATAATGTTTAATGTAGCTAGATATAACAATGATAAATTACATAAAATATGCTCATGATAGCAAGATGCCATAATGGATCATGGACAAGATGCTCAAAATTTAGATAGATCACTCAATGTATGAACATAAGACACTACTCTAAGAAGCTAGATCAATCAAATTAAGAACATAAGGCAATGCTCTAAGAAGCTAGATCAAGCTATGTAGGAACATATGTGAAGTAGATAATCATGATGATCAAAGTATAAGAGCTAAAGGATCATGAAAGCAAGAGTAGATAATGTAAAAATAAGAAATAAAATATTTAAAAGACAAAGATCACTCATGAGGCATCAAGTGATAGAAGAAATCAAACATGCCCCCCAAGTGGGTAAAAGGATATGAAGTAAACATAAAGATTAAACAAAGCACACATGCCCTTGAACTTGGGGAAAAGACATAAAGAAGCTAAAGGGGTCTCAAAATACAAAGTACATATGAAAAGTGAACACTACTATAAACAAATGATAAATGTAATAAAAGTAAGTTTGATATCTAGGTAATGAATTGACCTCTCATATTGGATCTCTTGTCTTTTATGTTATGTATGACCTGAATGTGTATCTTCCCTTTGTCTATAAATTCTTGAATTTTATGTTGGAATGCAATGCATCTATGCTTAGAATATCCGTGTATATGATGAGAAGTATATGCAGTAGAAGAATCAAAATATAAATTAGTATAGATCATTGTTAAGTCCATGCTACTCTTATGTGAATTAGGTCTACATAAATAGTCAATGAAAGCATGAGCCAAATCAGAAAATGAAGTATAAATCAAGTAAGATGAAACAAACCACATGGTTAAAGCTCTACCATAAGTGCAATCTAAACTTGGATGCCATCATTTATGTGCACATTATTAGCAATTGATAAAGATTTCACATACAAGGAAGCATCCATGGAACTATCATAATCATCATGTAATAACTCCTCACTAAGATTCATAATATCATCATATAAAGAAATGAGTATCAATATGATAAGCTAATGTAGCATCATCAAGGCACGAGGAATCATGTGATATATGATAAGTGGTAGAATAATGATCAAAAATCTTATAATCATATCTAGAAGAATGTAGTGTATCAAAGGAACATAGCTCTATGTCATGACATGTAAGAACATAATCATTACAATGTTCAACATTAGGGTAGTCATCACAAATAGGCAATCCCAAACTAACAAGCATATTCTTAATCATCAAATATGGTACATAATAAATCATATCATCATATACACCATCCATAGGTGTAAGATTAGCTTTAGGTTCCACTAAGGCATGAGAACTATCACTTTATTTATCATAAGATGTAAAACATGAAGAAGCATATTCTATATGACATAAAGAGATATCATCACAAACAAGAACTATGTCATTGTTTATAGGCACATCATGCAAAGGAGGTGTGCTCAAAGTTATAACATCAAACATGCATAATATCATCACTCTCCATACAAGAAGGATGTAAGATATGATAATTATGAAGAAGTGAAGTAAGACTCTCTACTAAAGAAGGAAACATGTAAGTGAATCCATAAACGATGAGTAAGAACATAAATAATCATGCAATGCTTCCATATTTAATGTGATTCTATTAGTATGATAAAATGTCATAGTTAACTCAAGAACATTGGGATAACACATCACAAAATGTGTTAAGATATCAAAACTATTGATGGAATCATGAAGTGAGGCCAAGGATAAAGAACCAAGAGAATCCATAGTGTGAACAATAAAGCTCTTTCAATGGTATAAGATTTTCTAAAGATATGCAAATAAAAGTGTACAAGCCCTAGAAGGAAGAATCAAGTGACATCAAAAGAGTGTATAATTTGCTATGGCTTAAAATATCAATCCTAAATCATATTTGAAATATATGTTATAAATGTAAACCCTAAATCAAATCAAGGATGGGTTGGGTGACAAAATATAAACTATGTAAGGCAACACCAAAGCCTATGTTATAGATACATATCAATGAATATCAAGGGAAAAATGATAAATCAGATCTGAAAAGGTTATGATATCATATATAAATGCATATTTGAAAACAAAATAAGGGTTTAAGGTTGGGTAAGTTTGTCGGGTTCACCAAAATGAAAAGGAAAAGTAATTTTCCTTATGGTAAATCTAGGTTAATTAATTAAATGAACAATTAGGCATTAATCAACCTAAATTAAAGTGAGTTATTGGAGTGGAATGGATCAAATCAAGTAATATCTAACAAGTAAAATCATGCTATAAATAGTAATTAATGATGACAAATATTGTGTAACTTTGTGATTGAAGATTGTGTGTAGATTGATGATGATAATGAGATCTATGGGCCTAATAATCTAGAGATGCCCTAAACAATCATGTATGTGGATTAGAATTAGAACATTCCTTTTTTCTATATGATAGCTCAACTTCATTGTTCTAGATCTAGTTCATGCTTGTGAACTTTCTCTATATCTACAAACTTGAACTTTAATGATCTCTAACTCTTTAGTGTGAACCTTTAGAAAATAAACTGCTAGGAAAAAATGATCTTTGCCACACTCTCAGGGTTTTCTATCAAGATAGCAGTGTTTAAAAATGCTTTGATAGACATCAAGCTTAAAATATATACATGAATTCTAGAATGGTTGTGTTGGAATTTTCTCCCAAACTGGATGTTTCCCAGTTATCCCTACAAGGTAGCCATCATTGATCAACAAGATTTCTGGGCCAAGGGCCAACAGTAGAGGAGATAGACCCTATGAATATCTCCTCTTCTTCTTTAGGCTCTGCAGAACCAAGGGGGGTATTTCCTATTCAACATCCATAAAATGTGCTTGTGAACTTACTGGGATGTTGACACAAAGTAGATAAATCCTCTCTTATGCAGACCAAAACTATGAAATAAGTGCAAAGGGGCTAGCTTTGGGCCTATGCTTAGTTGTGAGACAGAGGATTTTGGTCCTAAAACTACTTCTAATATCCTAATGGTTTGTACTTGGATTTTGGATTTGTATTTTGTATTGGATGCAAGACAAGGGGTTTTGGATCATAACAACTATACAAGACCAGATTGGTGCCTATCTCAGGGCTTGGAGTCAATAGACATACACCTATGCATTGTTCATATAAAAACAACATGAAACCAGCAAAACTATGCATAAAACATTCAACATCTGATTCATAAACTCACAAGACACCCAAGAAAAGAGCCACCTGCAAAGTTGTATCTTATTACTCCACCAAAATTTGCCCAGTCTTCAACAACCAAAAAATGAGTAACATAGTTCTGACATATACTAGAACATGTACTCAGCAATCAAGTACATGTCATTTCAAAATTTCGTTGGATATAATGCACCATGAGAATGTGGCCGAAAACATTGAATTCACTAGGGGGAAGAAGAGGGAAGGAGCAGGTGAATTTAGGAAGTGTGCCGCCGCATGGAGATTTTCCTTTAACAAGGTAGCTGGCCTGTCAATCAGTCGACCATACCTCTGTAACTCTGTCATTAAAGCTAACCTACCCGCAGGATGCAGCAGTTGCATGCTCTAAAGTTTATTCCTGCCAGAGGTGATGTAGCAAACACATACAAATCTCCTCCTTTGAAAATTTGAACCATGGCCATCGATTTTCCTCTTCCTGCTGAGATCTACGGCTCCAAATCGTGCTGAAAAGTCATCGGCCAATGAGATCGCGCCACGTAGGTGCCCTTTTTCCATCGCTGACTTTTCCTTCTATGTTGTCATTTTCGCCTTTGTATATGCAAAAGCATATACATATAACTACTTGCACATTCAAATCTTTGCATATATGAGATTGTACATACATACAATCACCAACATACAAGGTGTGAACCCCAAATCATTATAAAACATTTTGAAATTTCCATCGGGTCCCGCCTTGGATCTTCCCCTTGTATAATACCTTGTATATCACATATACAAATGCAATATACATACAATGCGCATTCCAGCTCATTTATCAATCAGATTGGAAAAACCTCTGAAATCTGGCTTGTATCTCATCTTTTGTATCTCACATTGTATATCGCATATACAATGCGCTATATACAACCCACGGACCCCAGTCACTTATCCGCCAAAACACATTTTCCTTTCGCGTCTAAGTTGTATGTTTTCTCTTTGCATATTGGCATTGTATCTTCGCATGTACAATGCGAACATACAAGCAAAATTATATACAACCACACTTGTACATTGCAAACATGCGTCTGACCTTTGTATGTTACCTTTGTATATGACCCTTATATGTGCAAACATACAACGCAGACATACAAACAAATATGCGAACAAACACTTGCCTTTATCAACCAGAATATATCTCCATTTCAGGTCCGGGCCTTGTATCTGAGAAATGTATATCGCATTGTACATGCGATTGTATGTGCAAAGATACAATCACCTTTGCATGCAATTGGTGGGCCCCAGACTTTGTATCTCTTGCCTGTGTATAAACTTTGCACATTTCCTTTTTGCATCATCGGCCATTGGAAAGACAATTGGTTGAGCTACCGATGCATATTGTTTTGCCGATGATCCTTTTGCATATTTTTTTTGCATGTGGCGAATGTATGAGACCCTTGCATCTTTTCCTTTGTATGTGTGCTTTGTACATCACCTTTGCATATTTGCCTTGTATGCTTTATCCTTGTATCTTGCTCTTGTATCTGCCCGTTCCACATTCAAACATACAACGCAATATACATACAACCTTTTTGATACAACCGCAGGCCCGACCACCATTTTAACCTGATTGGAACCTTTTTGAGATCCACGTTGTATATTACCCGTTGTATATGTGAATATACAACAACACATACATGCAAAGCTTTACATACAAGCACAAAATCTAACCTGGAATATGCCATATACAACCCGATATGCATACAAGGATTTTTCACCATTTTCAAAGGGTTTTCTTTGGAATTAGCATTTTTTCAATCCTTTTTAGCGTGACGGGAGAAAACGGTAATACAATGCAACAGGGCTGGTCAACCTACGAATGCTAAGGCATGAAAATGCAACTTAAGTGATTGATGACCTGCAACAGGGAGTCAACGGCGAAATAGAAGATACAATGCATGATTTTGAGGGAAAATAAAACCTAAGGGACTAAGGGTTTGAGGAAACAAAAATACAAGCTTGTAGAGTCAACTCAGAACCCTAACCCTAGGTGGGTACCACCATTGGCTCCGACTAGGGATGTGCAGGCGCAAGGCTGCAACGAGAAACTGATCACTCCGGGACAGACCAAGCAAAATAAAAAATGCAAAACACCACTGACTATACAAGGTATATACAGATTATTCACACCTAATTTATAATGTGCACTCAAGATATTCATTCATGAGAAATAAGGTTTTAGGAACTGACTGTGCATAGGCAATTCCAATAGTTCACCATTTAGGGCCTGGAGAAAGTAGGAATCTTCTCCATGAGTATTGCTGATTTGATATGGGCCCATCCATAAAGGCTCAAATTTACCATGCTTGACCTTATGCTAACTTTTTGCATTCCAAACCAAGACCAAGTCACTTATCTGAAACTTCTTTTCTACAGCCTTTTTATCAAACAAATATTTCACCTTCTGTTGTTTCTTGATATTTGTCTTCTGTGTTTCTCTTCTAACCTCATCTAATGCAACCAGTTGATATATCCTTTCATTCATTGAGTCTTCAATCTCTTTATCATTTTCTTGTATGAAACTATAAACTGGTAGGAGATTATTCACAAGTAACTTAGCTGTTGCACCATATACTAGCTCAAAAGGTGACTTTCCAATTGCTTTCTTCACTGTTATCCGGTCAGCCCATAGTGCCAGCTTTAACTTTGAGTCCCATGCCCTTTTGTTCTTGTCTACCATCCTTTTGATGATTTTCCTAAGGCTTCTGTTACTTGATTCTTCCTGACCATTTCCTTGTGGATGATATGGTGATGCATATGACAAATTAATCCCATAGTTGTTGCAAAAATCAACAAACTCACCAGATCTGAATCACATGGCCTTGTCTGTGACCACTTTGACTGGCACTCCAAATCTGATAATAATGTGTTCCAAAATGAAATCCATCACCACCCTGCTTGTAGCTTTCTTAGTTGGAATGGCTTCAATCCATTTAGTAAAATAGTCAGTAGCAACCAAAATCCAACTATGTCCTCCACTTGATCTTTCTGAAATTTCTCCTATAAAATCAATTCCCCATTGCTGAAATGGAGCCTCCACAGTTACAGTTCTAAGGGGTAATGCACCTTCATACTTAAGTTTTCCTGAGAACCTTTGACAAGGATCACATTTTCTTACCATCTTTTGTGCATCTGAGAAGAGGGTCGGCCACTAATAGCCTACTCTAAGAATTTTGTGAGCTATTGTATTGGCAGTGTAGTGTCCACCACACATTCCTTTGTGCATGTCATTTAAAATACCAGTAGCTTGATTTTCATCCACACACCTAAGTAGGACACCATCAAGATTCTTCCAATACAATTCTCCTTGAATAATTATGTATTTGATAGCATGTAACTTTAAGGTCCTTTTTTTACTATCACTGAGATGGGAAGGATAATTCAAATTCTGCAAATAATACACAATGTCCTTGTACCATCTAGATTCTGACATGTTAACAATTTCATCCTGAACTATATTTACCTGGCATGCTTCCAAATTTGATTGTGTCATCATCTTAGCCAAACCCTGTCCCCTTACCAATTTTGTAATTTGTATCTCAATGTTGAACTCTTGTAACTTGTTAATCCACCTGCATCTTCTCTCTGTCACTTCCTACTGAGTGAAAATGTCCTTAACTGTTGCATGGGGCACATATGCAACTATCTGAGATCCTACTAAGTATAGCTTGAAACTTTTGAATGCTTTAACCAATGCATATGTCTGCTTTTCCATGATATCATATTTCAATTTAGTTGTCTGCAATGACATGCTAAAGAAAGCAATAGGTTGCTCAAAACCATCTTCATTTTTCTGTAATAAACATGTAGCAATAGTGTCAAAAGAAGCAAATGAGAACAATTGGAGTGGCTTGGAAAAATTAGGAGATCTCAACACATGAGCCACCTTTATATCTTCTTTGATGTTCTGAAATGATCTAGTTGCTTCACTTTCCCATTTGATAGTTTCACCCTTCTTCAACATTTTAGAAACATCCTTTGTAATCTCTACAAAGTTGGGAATGAATCTTCTAACAAAATTAATCTGCCCAAAGAAAGATTGAATGCCTTTCACCGTTTTGGGAATTTGAATCCTGTTAATTGCAGCAACCCTTTCAAGATCAATCCTAACTCCATCCTTGGAAACAATGTGTCCCAATAGTTTTCCTTCTATTACCCCAAAAATACATTTCTTTGGGTTAAGTGAAATGCCATATTCCAATGCCCTAATAAAATTTTGTTCTAGATGCATGCAATGTTGCTCCTCCTTTTTTGAATAAGCAGTTAAATCATCCTGATATACAACCAAAATTGAGTCAATCAATCATGCAAAAGCAACATCCATAGCCCTCTGAAATGTAGCACCTACATTTGTTAGTCCAAATGGCATTCTTACATATACATAAGTCCCCCATGGAGTGGTGAAGGCAGTCTTGTATTGTTTAGATTCTTTTACCTTCACCTGATTATATCCTAAAAATCCATCCATCATGGACAAAAGCTCACAACCAGTTACCTTCTACAACATAGCCTCCATGTTAGGCAGTGGATAATTATCCTGTAAAGAAGATACATTCAAATTTCTGAAGTCCACACAAAGTCTTATATCACCATTTTTCTTTCTAACTGGACAAGATTGGACACCCACATTGAGTGTCTGATAGGCACAATTATTCTAGTCTCCCTAAGCTTTACAAGTTCTTCCTGCATTTTTGGAGCCAAAGTTGGGTTAATAGGTCTTTGTTTCTGTCTGAATGGCTTAGCTCCATGCTTCAAAGGAATCTCATGCTGGAATAAGTCTTCTCTATAAGCTTTTAGGTCCTCATATGACCATGCAAAGACATGCTTATATTTTTTCAATAATGCAATCAACATACTCCTGATGTGTGGCTTGAGCTGTTTGCCAATATATACCCTTTTGGGGGCATGGCATGTCCCCAAGTTTATCTCCTCTAAGTCATTCTTGTTTGTAGGAGATGCCTTTGTAACAAACTGGTCTCTATTGTCAAATGCTCTTTCTAAAGCAACTAGCCCTCTGGGGATTTTATTTATTTTAAGTTGAATTACTTCTTTCCCCAAAAGAGTTTCTTTTCCATTCACAACTTCTACAAAGTTATGAAAATCAATCTCCTGGTTCTCATATTCATCTATGCAGTGTAAGAACCTCAACAAATCTATATCATCGTCAAACACCTTCCAACTGCATATATTATCTGGTACTGTAGTTCTACTTTTAACTTCAACATTTGTAACATCAAATAGAGTAACATCATCCGGCCTTATGGCCACATTAGCTAAAAAGTCTAACATGACATTCTTTGATCTTTCTATCCAATTTATTGAAAAAGCATCAAATAATTCAATTGTGTCCCATACATCATGCTTATATTGTTTTAATCTCTTATTTTTTGAAGCATATTTATCTCTCACCTGGGAAACAATTAATTCTGAATCTCCAAACACTTTATCATCTTAATCCCATGCTTCAAAGCAATATTTAATCCTAGTAGCAGAGCTTCATATTCTGCAATATTATTTGTGTAGGCAAACTGTAACAGGAAAGAGAATTTTAGAAGCTTACCTATTGGAGACAAAAACACAACTCCAGCACTAGAACCCTCCTTTGAACAAGCTCCATCAAAATACATAGTCTAGAGACCCTATTGGTCAAGTTCTTGAATGCAAAAATCTCTCCTTTCACTTCCTTGATCATTTGAGAAAAATTTGAAATTCTCATAGTCAGTATCCACAAAATAGATATGCTCTTCTGAATCTTGATCTTCAACTGTTCTGGTGACCTCTCTTCTCTGACCACTTTGACATCTCTACCATTCATTGGGATTACAGCATATGATAAATCTAACTACATACTCCCTCCAACCAATGTTGCCCATCTTCTTGACAACAGCATACCATATTGTGGCTTTATGTCAACCAATGTTATGTTCATTCGGTAAGTCTTTTCTGGATATGCTGCTAGCATAAAATCCACATCCTTCATGATTCCTATAACTGGTACCTCCCTAGCATCCATTGCATAGCATTTTCCACATGCCTTATCTATTTTCAATCCAGTTTGTTGCATGATAGCCAGAGGTATAATATTTGTTGATGCTCCTAAGTCAAGCATACAATTCTTGATTACTTTTCCATTGATAACAAGGGAGACATAAAACGGTTCAACCTGTGAAGGACATTTTGTCATTGTCACCCCCAGATAGACCTCAGGAACCTCATCCTCATCAACACACAAGGCTTGTTTCTTACCCTGAGTTTCAACATTCTGCTCGGCCTGACAAGCTACTCCTGAAATTAGAGACAATGCTTTATTCCTAAATTCTCCAACTTTCATCATCTCCATCAAAGGAACAGAGACCTTTATCTGAGATAAAATCTGAGTTATGTCAAAGGGAGCATAATTTTGTATAACAGTTGTAGCTTGAGCTGTGGTTTTATTCTTATCCTGAGCTGATCCAACCTTAGTTTTAATGGCCTTCTGACTATCATTCATGACTTGAGAATTCTTATTTTGATCCTCATTTTGGGGAACTTCATTTTATGGTCTTTGAGAATCATGACTTGGTTTTTTCTTAGAATTTTTCTTGTTATCATTCCATCGCGTCTTATGTGGTTCAGCCCCTTTATGATTATGCATTGGTTGGTTCACAAAGGTGTCTTCTGGTTAACGTGGATCACCAACTGAGCCTTACCTCTAAGGTTATAATTGCTTTTGACCTGAGCCACTGCTATAGCTATGAGAGCTCTAATCTCTTCATCAGAAGGCCTTCTCAAGTTATTCAGAAAAATGCGTGAATCCTGAGCATACACATAATTATCTTCATCATCCTCATCACAGGAAATCTGCTAGTAGATCTGAGTCCCATAGTTTGTGCTTTCATCAGCATCATAGGAAGAATACTCCCTATTTGTGAACAACATATTGACACTATCATCCTCCATACAATGTGGCTCATTGCATTCATCACAGGCAGCAGCATTATTATACAAAGATTGAGCAATCGTACATTGCGATTGTGAGTGAGGCATCTGACATATTATGCACCATGGGGTGTCATCAACAATGTTAACAGCCTTCTTCAAAGGATTAGGAGTCTCCTTAACATTTTGAGCACTTTGATTAGTGTTTCTATTTGGGAGAATGGGTTTACCATTATGCCAATTAGTGTTATATGGCATATCATGCAATGATGGTCTCTTCTCTTGTCTTTGGTAAACCTGCCTTTCAGGACCTATCCCCTTTTCATTTTTAGCAAGTCTATAACTTAGGTCCTTAACAATAGTTGTCAATTTATCCAATTTCTCTTCAGAAGTAGATGCATTACCTTGAGTACTTTGAGACTTATTATCTGGCTTTTGCAGAATCTTTACATCATCCCTTCTATTTGTCTTACCAGATGCTTTCCTATTATTTTCAATGTTGGTTGCAAGTCTAAAAGCATCCCTGAGGCTAGTAGGGCCCTTATCTGTTAACCCGTAAGTTGTTTTAGCATCAAAAGCATTTATGTATAGTACCATGCACATTGGTTCATTAGGCCTCATGTGAAGTGGTAATTTGTTCAACACTCTAGTGAACCTAGCATTAAAATTTGCAACCTGCTCATTTGACCCCTTGGTAATACCAGTGAATTCATTTATAAAAAAGTTTGGATCAATCTTATCACCATATTGTTCTTTAAAAATCCTTCTGAAGTCATCCCATGATGAGACACTTTGATCAGGCAAACTTTTATACCACTCTCTAGCTTCATCAACTAAGGATTGCATAAACAATTTCATAAAAGCATCTTCATGTTCAACCTCAAAGTTGTCCATAACATTCTGAAAGGCCTTTAAATCATCTTCCCTTGACACAACATTGTTTCCTGAAAACTTTGGTATCTAAGGCCTTACATGTTTATCAATGGGATTAGGGTAACCAGGAATACCATTAAAAACTAGCTGCTTGAATCCATCCAACTGCATAGGCTGTCTATCAAACTGATTAACATTTGCATTCCTATTAACATTCTGATTTCTCACATTGTTCAATGGTATCCTAACATTGTTTATATTTTGTCTCTGATCATTCTGTTGATTCTGAACTTCATTTCTTTGTTGGTCAGCACATTTGCATTATCAAGGGTGGGAACTAAATCTTGTTGAGCAATCTTCAGAGCTTGCACCTTTTGTCTCATATCATCTCTGATCTTCAAGGCCTACAAATACTCTAATTCATCCCTCAGGCTCTTGATTTCTTCAGCTAATTCTTCATCTTTGGGCATAGAAGAGGATGGTCCCTTTCCATATTGGTCATCATCATCATCCCTTAGGGGCTCAGTTTCTTCAAATCTATCAGAAGGATCTAAGAAAGGGCATTCCTGAAACACCTCTGATCTCATTCTCAATCTATCATCTTGTTGCCTTTCATATACATCCTGAATTTCAGCCTCTGTGTTTGAAAAATAAGGTGCCTGCTGCTCTGAAGATCCTAGATTATCTTGGGTATTATCATTGTTTTTAGGGCTAGGAGAACCTTCCTAATCAGCTTGAATGGTTCCTTTTCTCCTATACATCATTTCTCTGGGTAATTCTTCAAGCAAAGGATTACGCAAGGATCTTCTCCCTTGCATACAAATTTCACTTTACCGGTTGGCAGATTTCTTCGGAGTCACCACCTACAACTAGGAATTAGTTTTTTTTAAACCAGGGTTCTTCCACAAAGCATTCCCCAGCGGAGTCACCAAATCTGTTGGAACTTTCTCCCAAACTGGATGTTTCCCAGTTATCCCTACAAGGTAGCCATCATTGATCAACAAGATTTCCGGGCCAGGGGCCAACAGTACAGGAGATAGACCATATGAATATCTCGTCTTCTTCTTTAGGCTTTGCAAAACCAAGGGGGGTATTCCCTATTCAACATCCATAAAATGTGCCTGTGAACTTACTGGGATGTTGACACAAAGTAGATAAATCCTTTCTTATGCAGACCAAAACTGTGAAATAAGTGCAAAGGGGATAGTTTTAGGACCAAAATCCTCTGTCTCACAACTAAGCATAGGCCCAAAGCTAGCCCCTTTGCACTTATTTCATAGTTTTGGTCTACATACGAGAGGATTTATTTGCTTTGTGTCAACATCCCAGTAAGTTCACAGACACATTTTATGGATGTTGAATAGGGAATACCCCCCTTGGTTTTGCAGAGCCTAAAGAAGAAGAGGAGATATTCATAGGGTCTATCACCTGTACTATTGGCCCCTGGCCCAGAAATCCTGTTGATCAATGATGGCTACCTTGTAGGGATAACTGGGAAACATCCAGTTTGGGAGAAAATTCCAACAGGTTGTTAGGTGGTTCACATGCGCTAAGATGAGAGTGTGATTAGATAAAAATACAAATGATTATTCTTGAATGTCCTTTGTATTGAGAGATTCTTGGATGTTCTTTAAATGGAAAATGAGTGATCTTCGATGATTAGAATGAATGTCTTTTTATACACAAACATAACACCAAATTGCAAAGATTTATGCAAAGTTGGCCTAAACCAAAGTGTAAGATGGGGCCATTCAGCTAAATATTTGATTTTGATTTTTCATTTAAGTGGATCAAAATCATGGTTGTGAGGGTGGCCTCACCATTGTGCATACGACCTAGGTCAAACATGCATGTTGAATGTGTGTTTGATACGATTAGATTATGGATAGTGATTGGATTAATGATCAGAATCAAATAGAAAAACCAATTAGACTAAGACTACTTGCACATAAGCATAGGGATAAACGATGAGCACAAGCCTAGGTGCAAGCAAGGTTAGAAATACAAGCCCAACTATTCACAAAAATGGCCATTAGTAGATATATAAATGTATCAAGACATTGTGCCAAACTAAACACAAAACTAAATGGGGAAATGCAGTGAGGATGTATTTTCTCCAATTACAAGAATAGAGGCTGACATATTATTTTTATATATCTTGCATGTCAAAACCTCTACACAAAATATGAGATGTTGCTAAGATTCTTTGCTTTCCCACCATTAGAGGATAGCCACCAAAACTTGATTGTAATTTGGCATATATAGTAGTTGTGTCGTTAAAAACTATGATTATTGTGGTTAGAATCCCATGAGATGATGTGAAACAAATGCAACATTCAATTGGAAACAAATAAGAGGAAAAGTGGGTGTTACTCTTGAATCTAGAAATTGAAGTTCTGGTGTATTTAAGGCTAGGTGAGAACTTGATCTAGGATCCATCATTAGGGTTTCCTTTGCAAGGTTGAGTGTGAACCATGTATCCCTTCCACACCTCTTGGGTAACCTCTCTGGCAATTGGAACAACGAACTGTGGAAAGGAGATTAGAAGATTTCCTAGCAAACTTTTAAGAGTGAAAAACTCTCATGTTTTAGCTTCAAAGTAATGTTTTGTAAAATAGGATCTAGAGCTTGTAATTCATCTGGATGTATGGACAATAGTCAATGATCTTGATCAGCTCTCATTTTCTTCTTTCTCTTTAAGTTTTTTTGCATCTGACTTCCTTTTCAAACTGCACAAGAGTGGATTTAAAAACTTAGGGAAAATGTAATCAAATGGTTTAAAACTAATGGATATTTTTTTATCTTTCATGGCTCTTCAAGGTTGTGCTTGTTTATGAAGCAATAGATGGTGCGGTTTAACCCTAAAGAAGAAAAAACTTATTTGGGTCCCTCTTTAGATCTACCCTCTCATCCATCTCTCCACTTCTAGAATGGGGAAGTGATTGAATCTCTTGGAGTTGCATTGGGTAAGTCATCAATTGTTCCAAAGCAAAGCAATTAGATGTGTATGTGAGGGTGAGTTTCAACATGGGTCCGAATAAATCTCTACTGAAAAAGGTGTACATCCAGCTTCTAGATACAGAATGGGTACAATAAATTGATCAAGAAAACACCCCGTTTTAATGCAGAGTCTCCAAGGGGCAAAACTAACCCTTAGAAATCTTTCTCAAAATCAAATTAAGGATTCTAAAATCATCATGCCTAACATTTTGATGGCATATTTTTTCAAAATAAGAAATGAAAGAGACATTGTACTACAAAAAAATAGTTAAGCAGTATTTGTCTTCCTTAGAAATCTCTTCCAACATTTAAAAGATCAAGAAGAAAAAGGATGTGAGGGAAAATTAGTAAATTTGTAAAGAAAGGATAACTATAATATGATTGAACCAGCTAGAGGCAGTGTTACAAAAGAATATGAGCTAATCATAATGGCAAATGAATATGATTCCAATGATAACCTCTACCTCATTTAGATGAAGTCATGCAGACCTAGAAGATTGGGAGCTAAGAAGTGGTATGGGCAATGGCTACATCTAGACGAGGAAATATTTGAAACATCATAAAAATTATAGAAACAATGTTTAAGATATAGTTTATAAGATCCTTTAAGATAAAGTTTACCAATTTGGAAGGAAATGAAAGAAAAGGAGAGAAATTTATTGACTTTAGAAAACCACATGATTATGTGAAATGTACAACAACAAAGGACAACATGAGGATTCTTTCATGGAAGAATTGGATTGGGCTTATCCTTAAAAACAAATCGAACAGTCATATGAGACTAATACTTATTTTCTCTTTGTATGAGAAACAAAACATGACTTTGAGACTTCGTACAAATTGTCAAATCAAAGGCAAGGACTTGGTAAAATCTTCTCTTCTCTCTCGTTTATTACAACGTAAGATAACCACAACACTTTTTAACTCTTTTTTATTACTAGGTGATGAGTGTAGTATAGCAACTAAGAATTGGAGCAGGCTCTGAAAGTGGTGACGGTAGGGAAACTGAAGGAATCATTATTATTATATGTGGCTTTTAGAATCAGTGTTGTACTCAATTAGAAAATTAGTGCTTAAATAAAAATTAGTCTATCAAAACAAAGTTTAAAGATATTAAATTATGGGATGATAACAGAGTGGTCTTATGTGTCTATTTAGATAAAAAAAATTAGTAGTTATTGTTTAAATTTTTGAGCTAGTCCTGTGTTTTTTAATTCTTCCACTGACAACAATAATTTTTTTTACCATATAATTAAAAAAATTGTGTAAAAAGGAGGAAAAGACTCACATTAATGAGTTATGAGTGAAAAAGAAAAGTAATGGACAATAGAAGTGGAAAACCCAAAGCATAAATTTCTGGAAACTAAAACTTGATGGAGCTTCTCGTGGTAATCTGAATCTTGCTAGGGTATGTTATGTGCTTCATGACTCTTCTGGGTCCTTCATTAAAGGTGGTTCCCTTGTGTTAGGGCACAAAACAAATAATGAGGTAGAATGGGAAGTGGTCATTGTAGGTTTATCGATGGCATTTTCAAAAGGGTGCAATAACCTTGTAATAGAAGGGGACTCAATAAATGTCATCAATGGTTTGAAGAAAGAACATCACTTGAATTGGAAGCTTGATTTCCTTTTAGAGGAGGTCATTGGATTATGTCGATGCTTTAATTGTGCTACCTTTACCCATTATCTCTAAGAACAAATTAAGGTGGAAAATCTTTTATCTAGCTAAGGTGTAGATTGCTTATCCTTCGTGTCCTTAGAAAGTGCATATATGATGGATTGGGAAGGCCTTGACAAGGTTTTAAATGATGAGTGACCTCCATGATTGGTTCCCCTTTGACACCCTCCCTAGAATCATAGTTATCAATGTATGTGTTAAATGTGGCTTACGAGGATGTGATGCCATATGATGGTTTCTTTATTCCTTACACATGAGCTTCTTAAATGGGTTCATTGCTCCTTGTTCAATAAAGACATATGTTAGTTTGCGGTGTGGATTTTGTGGTTTAGTTTTGTGCTTGTGGCATTGCATTTTGTGGGTATTCCTAGGTGGTTTCTAGTAGTGTTTGATAGCTTCATTATGGTCCACAAGTGTGTAGGGTTTCCCATGGATCCCTTAAGGAGAGTGCATATCATTGGCCATCATTTGAAGAAGATATTTATGTGTCCAAATTTCATTTTTTAAAATCTTCTCAAGAGCATTATAGGTGAAAAAAGGTTGGTGGATAATGGCTCTCTTTTCAAAAAAATTGGTGTAAGTTGTGCTATTTGAAGAGGTTAGGGGATGGTTAGAGCTTATGTTATCCTTTCCAAAATCCAACATTTAATGAGAATGATCTTGTGGATGCAATAATTTCTTTAGACCCGAACATTGAGTTGCAAAAAAATATGGGCTAGGAAGGGAAGGGTTTGAAAGCTAAGTAAGTTGAATTGAAGGATGTTCTCATGGACTTGGAATCCCTTATGG
The DNA here is from genome assembly GCA_027924645.1 of Cunninghamia lanceolata. Taxonomy (NCBI): domain Eukaryota; kingdom Viridiplantae; phylum Streptophyta; class Pinopsida; order Cupressales; family Cupressaceae; genus Cunninghamia; species Cunninghamia lanceolata. Next base: position 486,422 of record BSBN01000373.1, on the reverse strand, counting down.
TGTTTTGTTAGGATTTTGTGAATGGTCATGAAACATCTCCTTATGTTGCATGACAAAGGATTGTTAGAGGTTTCAAGTGGATTTATTTTGCCTCAATTGGAAGGTGGTAAAATTTTGAGAGAGATTAAAAAGGTCAAGATGATCCGAGCTGTGCAATTTAAATGTTTAGAGGATATTAATAGCATTAGTAAGGGTAAAAGCAAAGGTAGTGGTGGTGGAGGGTGGCAGAGTGCTTATTCATGTGTATGATTAGTTGAGTGAGGCACTTAGTGCCTTGGGAGTTGCATGTTGGGTGGTCTCAAACCTCCCTTAGTTTGGTTTTTTGAGGGTTTGGTTCTAGTGCTTTTTGGTAGTTAATGTATTTCTTGCTTTCTACCCACTACACCACTTTGGGGGCAGTTCATTTAGGCTTTCATAGTCTATGGTTTAAAGATTGTATTTTTGGTTTTTAGCGTAGGGCTTGTTAGGTCTCAGAAATGCAGGTTGTCAATCCTAAGGGGATGCCAAGCTCTATGTTTAGATTGGCAACGTTTCTGAACTAACTTGACGAAATCAACCTTCAAGGTTAGTTGATTTCCTTCGCTTTAGGTCCTGCTACACCTAGGTGGGTAAACCTTGGAAAATTAAAGCAGATTGAATGCGTGGACTAACTAAATCTATCTACAGTGGCACAAGATGTAGGATAGATGAAATGCTTGCTAACTGACTTTAGGTTTAATGTCTAATGAGTAATTGGTAGAAATTGTATAAGCAATATCAAGCTAAAAGGTTTTAAGTAAAATAAGACTAGTGCCTTACTGGGTAACAGAGTCAGTTTGAAGGACCAGAACTAATGGTTTCTTAATGGTAATAATTCTAGTTGTTTGGCACAGTTTTAGTTTATAACTTGTATAAACGTGCAAGTAAATGACTGACAAACTCTCCTTGATAATCCAACCAAATAAAATCAGATATCTTATAACTCACCAGAAGGTATTTTAATCCTTACTTGAAGGAACCAAATGAAATGAATGGACAAGATTAACAGATAATATTTTACTGGAGACAGAATGGCAATCTAATTGTATGGCCCTACTTAGTAATCCAAACTCAATACTTCCAGGCTACTGTAACTAAATCAGAAGGGTTTAATTCCTCAAATGGATACCAACCTATTTAATCACACAGATACAGCAAATGTGTATTGACAGATCAAATATATACTTGATATGTTTAATCTGAATATCAAGGAAATGCAGAAATGGAGACAGCCACACAATTGAATAATCTTAACAAACAACTGATACCAAAGCAGAACCACTGAATCAGAGAACTTCAAACTTCTTCTTCAAATAAAATATGCAACATAGTCATTTTGAAACATTGTATATATGATGTATCTGAATATATTCTACTGCTGATGATCTCTCAGCATCGATTGTTTGGACTTATATAGATATTTCTATGAAGAGTCATAACTCTTCAATAAGTTTTTTGGGAACTTTAACAAACATTAACAACTATAACATAATTATGATTAGGCTCTATTTAGCCACAAGTAGACTTTAGCCAAGTAATCCAAGTAATCCTACTCACGATGAGAATCAGTGAGGTCAACAGCACTTCTGGTAATTATATCAAGTGTGATCATACTCTCCAATTGTTTGCAAACTTCTTTAGACGCAAAGGCTTTGTCCTTCAGAGCTCCTGTGGCTTTGTGTAATATACTTTGACAATCAATAATCCATTCTTCCTTGCTCTTTACCTCTCCATTGTCTTTAAATATCTTGGGCACTCCTGCGTTTGAGGCATCATTTCCTTCCTTAGCATCAGTTTTAAGTTTGTCATAATAATTTTGGTGTTGTTTGAGAAATGCTTTTGCATCAGAGATATCTGTACTATCAGAAGTACTTCTGTTTTGTAGCTCAGTCAATTTTTCTCGTATTCTCTTTTCAAGTCTTTCATGTTCTTGAACTGCTTTATGATTCTCTGAGAAATTATCCCAAAACTAGTTTAACCACCGCACCATGTTTGCATACCTGCTCTGCAGTATTGTAACAAATGCATCTATCTGAATTTGGGTTGCTTGATCAGGGAATAACACTTGAATGCCCTGTGAGCTCTCACCTTGAGTTATTCTTTTTGTGGACTGGCCAAAAGTACTCTTAACAGCGTCCTTTAAGTAATCATTTTCTTTTGTCAGTCTTTCACAACTCAATTTGTATGCATCTCTTTCTTTGATCAACATTTGAGCTTGTGCTTTATTCAATTTTGCAACATTGATACCAATGTCTGCTGTAATTATAGGGTCAGTTTCCCCTGCTTTCAAAGTCATAACATGGCCAAAAGTCTTTTAAGTATCTATGATGGCCGTCTTCTTATGGGGAGGGTATAACGCCCATATCATCAAGGAATTTTCATCATTATTATACCTTGTTTCCATATGTACTTCATTAACTCCTTCTGGAGTAAGTTTATACTTATCATCTGTGTTATTTAGAAAACTGTCAAAAACCAAAGCAGAATTTAAATCCAGACCAGGAAAAATCATGACCTCTACATCTTTAAGTAACTGTCTACCCTTGCTAGGTGTCATGTCTTGCATCTCTTTATCTATTGTTTCCTTCAGCATATCTAATAATTGTCTTTCATTATCAGCAGAGACATCATCTACTGACTCTCTAATTTCTTTCCCTTTGTATTTATATAAAAATGATTTAAATTCTTTTGATTGAATAAACTTATCATCTGAAATGAAAGAATCATAGGCTATTTGGCGTGGATCCTCATCAGCAGACCCCTCCTCATCATGTAGTACAACAGGAGGCTGATATTGTTGCATTTTCCTCTTGGACATCTCTACCCTTTTATCTGGTGGCTGTTCTTGCCCTGTCAGTTCTTCATCTTCAGAGGATACAACCTCAATTTCTGCCAACTGCTTTTTCTTTTCATTTAGATCCCTGTTATATTTTTCTACCACCAATTTGACTTCTGCTTCTTCTAAATTTCTAATGACATCATCATGTGGATAATGTATGTGCATGTATCCACTGAGATTCTATTTTCTTCTTGCAGAGTCAATAAAGCCTTCAGGGTCAAATCCTTTTCTCACCTCAGCAGTCATCATGTTATAATGCATCAATTTATCCAGAATGAGATTGTAACCTTCTTTTGAAACTACAGTAAAATCTCCAAAACATAATGTACTGGGCATAAACGATTGTTTGTCATGTGAACTCAAATGCACCACATTTGAACAATGCATTTGCCTGATTATCTCCAGATATGCAAGCCTGTCAGGGACAGTCTTGGGCAATATGAATGGAGCATCCTCAAAACCATAAACTCTGATCATAGTAGCATCTTCAAAACAATACCAGTCTCCCCAATTATGAGTGACAGTAGGGGGGCCACCAAAATCTTTTGGTCTGAGGAATCTTTTTATTTCAATTGAAATTGAATATTCACAGGGGTGATTAAAATACCTAGACAGCACTTTTACACAATGCTCTTCAAATTGATCATAGCTGGAATGGGCATATCTACTATCCCAAATTCTGGTCCACATTTGTACAGGTATCTTTTCCCCTTTCTTATCTGCAGCAACAACTTGAAACTCACTTGGCCATAACCCTACCTCCTGGCCATAATATAACACCATGTGCATAAGCATTGGGTAATGCTCAAAAGAGCATGCTGGAGCACTGTTTTTTATTGCAGATAGACCAGAGTCCATTCTATTAGCAATATAGGAAGCATAATCGAATTGCCTTGCATTATGACACTGAATGTCAGAGGCTATGACCATCAGAGGAATGGTCATGAACTCAGGGACCTCTGAACCCAGGATTTGGCCTACAGAGAAATAGGTATATTGTATATATGGTTCAAATATGGCTACATGAAAGGGAGGGCCATCATTTTCAGTTAAGGGCATCACTTCTCCTTCAATCCTGGGCCTATGAATGGGCAACCTCCATCCATTATAAGTTGTGTCCATTCTCCAATATTCTTTATCTAGATCTTCATAAATGATAGGGATAGTGCATAAATCATCTAAATCAAAAACCTCACAAATAGCATTTTTTGACAAATGCACAATTGGTTCTCCCTGTGGGTTGCAGATGGCTTTCAGGTTTGAATTATAATGTCTGGCAAGCAATTGAAGGAGTTCCACATTCAGGAATACATTGGGTACAACCAGTTTTCCTAAATTCATGTGCCATGGGTTTGACACAGGAGCATTCCTAAACCTTCTATTATAGTGAAATCTGAAAAAGTTCATATCCCCGAATTAGGGTCCAGATATCTCCCAGGCATTTGTGTTTATCTTCTAATTTCTCCACTTCTGCCCTGAGTTGGGCAGACCTTCTGGCCTTGGGAGTTGACCCAGGCAATTGGTCAATTAGGTCTTGATTCAGTTTTCTTTCTTTTACTTTCTCCTCAGGGGTTTGTTCAGTTTTTTGTTTCTTGGGCTTACTGGTTTCCCCTTGTAACTTTCTGCCTTTTCCCTTTCCCGGAGTTTCCATTTTAAAACTTTGGTAGAGAATTTAAATACAGGCTATACAGTGGTTTGTGTATATGTACTTGTCGTTCGGTGGCTGGAATTGGAATCCTCTGCTTTTGCCTTAAGAGTTCTTCTGTATTCTCTTCTCGGACAGTTTTTTGCAACTATAATGATCATAGAAATTTCGTAGCCGTTTGTATTTAATTATCCGATCAATTCAATGTTCATCGCTGTGAAATGTCACATCGCCATAACTCTTCTTATCGGCATGAATTTTAAAATGTCTGGGCGACCTTAATGCTTTTATGGCGCAAACAGTCAATCGGCGTGACCCCTCAATTGTATTCCTGACGCTATGTAATGTCATATCTTCCAATGGGTGCGACCATCGACATGACTTCCTTCATCGCCATGTGATTTAGATTTTGCTCCGAAGTAATGAGTCTTACCGATATAATTTGTTTATCAGGGTGATTAATACTATCGGGATAACATAATTATGTTTCCCCGACTTTTGTTGTCCCACCGATAGTTATGTTACTTTGGATCGGAATGACTGTTTTAATGTCTTGCCGCTAGAGTATACCCATCGGAATGAAACATACTATCGGGATAGCTTTCAAAAGATAACCCGATCTGAATCATCTCACCGATGGTTCTTTCACATTCTTTATCGGACAGAGTATGTTAAAGAATCACCGATACCTTTTGATCGCCGTGACTTGTGAATCGGCGAGACCTAATTCCCTTGTTCCGAAATGTTGAGTCACCCCGACAGATACTTGTATCGCTGTGAGTCTTGCTGAAAGCTCTCTTATCGCCAAGACATTGAGTATCGGAAACTTCTTTGTATCTTATCCCGATAGTTTACTTCTTGCCGATGGTCGTTTGCTTCGTTACCTCCGCAGGATGTTCGGTGAGACTCTTGCCGAAATACTTTATCGGTATGATATATACCGTCAGGGCAACTTTTAAAAGGTCATCCGATAGTTGTCTGTCATACTGATCGGTATGACCACTCGCTTCTCTCGCCGATGTAAAGTCATTGGTATTACTTATTCCATCGGTGACTTCCATAGATCTCCTTCCGATCTGCCTTCTCACGCTGATGGTTATTTTGAAATGATTCCTTATGTATCGGTGTAAACAAAACAATATCTTGCCGATGGATTGACTTTGAAGAAATTTGGCATTGTTCATCCATAGACACCTTGTGAGATACATTAAATTTTTATTATGGTCTTTTGGGGTGTTTTTTTAGGATTTGTTCAAATATAATGGAGTGACAAGATAGTAAAATTTTCAAAATTTTTACTGTCCTAACAGGGCTAGGGGCCCTTAATAGATCCCTAAAGTGTTAATCTAAAAAAAGGAGGGAAGTAAATGTGTGTATCCATGTGGCACATTTTCATTAAGTAGTGGCTGCATAATTTCAACCGCCTATTCATCTACAACTGAAATTCAAATCCCTATGTTGTAGCAACTCCACTATTATAGGAGAACATTTCAAATTATCCTTTGTAATTATTTAAAAATTTAGCTGGGACCACCTATGCTACAAAAAATAAAGCAATAAATTTAGTTAAGTTGTCACATGGGACCAATCTATAATAGGTACATAAATGTTTTTTTTCTAGATTACTTAGTTGAGGGTATCTATAGGTTCCTCCACTTGAGAAATCTAAACTTCATTACATATAAAATTCCATAGGAGCTAATATGAAATATAAAAGGGGCAAAGCATGTAGATACAAACAAGGCCATGAGCAACCAAAAACCAACAAAATGGTTTTCCTACCACCCCAAAGACTAGAAACAAAAACCCCATAGTAAAAAAAAACTACCGAACAAACAATCCTCCATGATCAATAAACACCCCATCACCACACACCAAAAGCTACGAAATCTCCCCAATTAGTTGTTTCCTCCAGTACTATTGCATTTAGATTCTTTCTCCTAGCAGACATGTCCAATAAAGTGGTGTGAATGCCATTAATTAGTAGAAAACAAGAATTGTACATGGTCACTAGTCACCTCCAAATGACCTTTACTATGGGTGAACATAATGCCTAACATAACATTGCCTATATATCTAAATAATATGCCCTAAGCACCTGGACCTCTCAATAAAGAATTATAGTTGATCACCAACAACACTAGAATTCCTAGAGGCTTGCTCCCAAAACCCATCTCCTACTTCTATCTTGTTACCTTCTTGTTCCACCATAGTGTGCAACATCATCATACCTTCAAATTGATCTAATAGTTGCATTTGAAGTAGCCAAACCCTCTAAATGGCATTTGAGAAGCACTAACAAAAATTTGAGACAAAATTGTATTAGGTTTCTTTAGATCTCAGTGGCCCTTATAAACCCATCCCAACCTCCCCGAGCACAACCTTAACAAACCTAAGAGCTGCAAGTGACTGACAATTGAAAATGAACATTATCTTGTTATAAAAAACATCATTTCTTATAGTATCCCTCACCCACCTAACTTACAAAGAATAAAAAGACACCACACACTAAGCAAATCACTCAACCACCCAACCATGAGCCACCACCACAACTACAAAAACATTTTGTGCTAGCCTTGACCTCAAATTAAAACTTCACACAGTCCTAATTATGGAAGATTCCTCCTTCATACATGTCAACACTAATGCCATCTAGCTAATGATCATCAACTCATGCAAAATAATTTCTCTCCATAAATAATGAAGGAAACTATTAGGTTTCAAAATAAATTATGGAGACTTAAAATAAGAAACTAGCCTATCCCCTCCCAAGACAATGATATGTGACTATAATATGTAATTATCAGATCTTGATCTAATCCAAATTTATCTAGGAAATCAGCAACAACATTTGCCTTTCACTTGCAATGTTGAAACTTGATTCCAAAGAACTTAGATCCTAGCACAGAGCTTCATTTTCATATAGCCTAAGCTTCCAATTTGGATAATACCAAAACTGCATGATTCCAGCAAGGAGACCCCATCAACAATTATTCTTTCCACTCTTTGGAAGCCACCATAATTGTGCCTCTTACCACACCTTCTTACTCTAGTTCATTATAGGTTCTAACACCCAGGAAAATTGAACCTTTATACATAAAATTACCATATTCGCTCCTTAAAACAAATCCTACACGTGTATTACTTTGATTGCCTCAAGATGCGCCATCAAAATTTAGTTTTATAGTTTTTTGGGGGCCTCACAACTCTTATTATACTCACCTATTGGAATGCAATTCAAATCAACTTTGTTACTTTTAGTTTTATTAGCTCTTAACCCTTTAATAAGGGAATAGGTACATGAATGTTAATATATAAGTAATGAATTAATTATACTTCCTTTGTATTTATAAAAAAATATTTCTTCAATATCTAATGTGAATGTAAAAAATTAATAAACATATTAACATTTATTTTCATTTAATATAAACTAAGAATAAATAGTAGAGGTTGTTTATAGCAAATAAGAAAGAGGAAAGGGATAGAATGTCATAATCTCTTCAATGTTAATTGTTTTATTGTCTATTTTGCATTGTCTAAATTAGGAGGAATTAGGAATGTGCATTTGGCTTATGTCTTCTTTATCCTTAGGAGCTTGTGTTAGGTGGACTAGTATGTGTGTTATCCAACCTAGTTTGGTGTAGTGGCATCCATATGGTTATGGTCTCATCTCTTTATTGCACTTGTGTCTTGTGTCAGTATGAACAAAGTGTTTTACCTAACTAGTTTCATATTAGGTCCTATTGACATTGGCATACTTAAGCTTACTTAGGTTGTTAAGAAAAATGGTGTTCTACACCTTGCACAAGAAAGATTAATTCTTAATTATTTAAAATAAATATTTACTTGTGGTGCATCTTCAGTGATGTGTTTAACCACATTAAATATTTATTTGGGTCCACTTGTCAAGTTGTATGTAACATTGGTTAGATATTTTATGTGTGGGAGACAGAACAAATATTTAATATTTGTGGGAAATATTTAATTTTAGGTTTAATGGTTTTGTGCTCACATGGTTTATCCAATACAACTTGGTGGTTTTGTGTGAGATTGATTCTATAAAAGTAAGCACATGGTTAGTGGTTGGGTTGTCTATCATTTGTATTGAGCTCTCCTATAAGTGCATCTGTGAAGCATGGTATGGAATATGTGGATTGCATGGTTACCTATTTTGCTTGGACACATGGACGATGCATTGGAGGTGCTTAATGTTTCATAAGTGTTAATGGAAGCTCCGTAAGTGTATTGTAATGTTTCAATGCCAAATAATACATTGACTGCAGTGCTTTTGGAGGCTGGGTTTTTTCCCTCATGGAAGGTTTTTTTAAGGGTGTAGACACCTAAAAATGTCTTCACCACTTAACCGACCTCTGAAATCACCAATATCACCAATTACTTTCCAATTGATTAATTAATTAATTATTCGTCCCAACACCTAATCATTCATCATTTCCCCTTTCGAATTGAATTGATCTAATTAATTCAATAGTTCCCCCTTTACTAACATTAGCCAAATTAATTAAATAAATGTGCAAATATTTATCCACCCCTTCCATTAAACCTAATTAATTGAATAAACCATGTTTATATTTAACTAATTCAACCTACTAATCATCCTATCCCTACCCTAGTTGATTCAATACCTATTATTTAATTAGCTAGTCTAACCTACATGACCCTAGACCTAGGATTAATTAAATTAAACATTATTTAATTAATTTTAACCCCTAATTAACCCATCCACTAATCTACTACAGTCATATTAATTAGGCTAATCACCTCAATTAAAATGATCAAACCTTGATCAACACTCATTCCCACATCCCACAAATAAAAAATTGATATTTATGCCACATAAAACATTTTTTTATACACACGTCATAAACCTCATTAATAGCCTCTTACACCCCTTACACATGTCATAACTCATTAATTGGAGCTCTTCCCCAAATAAATTTTTAATTCATTTCTAATCCTCCTCTCTTCCCCATGTGAGTTTTTAATTCACATCTAATCCATCTCACCCAACCTCATTTAATTCATTTCTCTTCCCAAGATGAGTTAAAAATTCATCTTTATTCTCATCCCTCCATTTCCCATGATTGAATCTAAGCCCTCCACCTCACATTCATCCTCATCTATTGATCTCTCAAATGAATCTCAACCCTTGGATCAAATCCCCCTCCAAAAAGCCTATAAATAGAGCCTCTTCCCAAGCCATTTGATCATCCACAATTTGAGTATTGTTATCATACCAAAATCTCTCCATCTTCTATCATTTTGAGCTAAGATTCTAGTGATTTGCATATTAGTTTTGAGAGCATTTCACATAGGAATCATGGGTAAAGCAAGAGCCTAAGGGTGCAAGGCTCTCCACCTTAGCAAGGAGTTTTGGATCTTATTTTGAAGGTATAATTTGTTGTTTTCATTGCATCTATTTAGTGTTTTATCTTCATTTTGATTTCCCTAACCTCATTTGGCATGCCCAGTGGGACCCACAAGGTCCAAACTAACATTTTGTGTGAGTTTTTAGTGTTTGAAGACGTGTTTTGCAAGTCCGGCACTAAATACCCTTTGTTTGGCGCCATTTCCTCGTGCAGTGGTGCCATTTCTACCTCCTATGGTGCCATTTCTGACTATTTTGGCAACTTTTCTACACGACACCTTGACTAACACTTGTCTCATAGTTTAGCTTTTCTTGGCTTTTTTGAATGTTTCACAACTTTTTACAATGAGTGGCTCTCCGTTTTGACAGGAAGCATGCAGAACTAAGGGGAGATAATGGCCAAATTTTTAGCATAACTTTTGTGTTTTCTCCATTAACTCATTTGATTTGCCTAACACTTTTTGGGGTGTCTTGATCCAACTTGGGGTGTGTAAAAGCAATAAGGATCCTTTTTATAATATTTTGAATCCATATTTTCTATTAACCACCTTTTTTACAGCATCTTTTGAAGCACTGCGTCATTTTGGTGCTATTTGTGCCCAGTTCGATGCCATCCAGTCCAATAGACAAGAGAAATGGAGGTAATAACATATTTTAACGTCATTTCAAGCTTTTGCAGCACCTTCTGGTCCTGTAGCGCCATTCTTACTTCCTGTAGTGCCATTTCTCTGTAACTATTAGCAGTAGTTATCTATTAGTCTATGTGGCACCATTTCTAAAATCTATAGCACCTATTATTATTGTAGCGCCATTCTTACTTTCTATAGTGCCATACTCTGTAATAGTTAGAAAATAGTGGTTTCTCTGCCTGTAGCACCATTTGGGCATTTTGTAGCACCATTTCACTATTTTGTGGTGCCTTCTCATACAGTTTTGGCGCTATTTTCTGTGCTAACATTGGAATATGTGTAGGGTATTGACAGTGTTCTACAGGTTATAAATGTTTGTCCAAGACCTAAAAATTAGACTACTAACATCTTTTGTAGGGTTTTGTTAAACTTAGAAACACTTCATTTTGGTGCATTAAAAAGAACATTGCTTGCTTAGCCTAGAAAACATTTGGATTTGGTGCATAAAATTAACCTTGTTTGCAAACAATCATAGGCACATTTCATTTTGGGCTTTTAAAAAGAACATAGAATCTTTGCTTGACATGTCTTGTGTGCTTGCACATTTATGTTACCCAAGGGATAGACCCAAAGTATCCTCTACCCTCGCCTTCAAAAGGATCTTGGGTGAAGATAAATGGTTCTACTCTCTTTTTCTTTTTAGGAGGGGCCTGCCCTTGAGACACATCCATAAGGAGAACTTATTGGCGACCTCAAGCGGTACTTTCATTCAGTCCGTTATACAAAATAAGATAAGGCGAAAGCCAAGTCCAAATCGATATAAGCGCTTACCATACAGTGCTAGCTCAAAAGAAAGTTGTACCTTATGTATATGAAACTCCTAGTAGAGCTAGTTAAAACTTTAAGTGGTTTACTGGATGCTCATAACATGTCGATCCTCTGAATGTTCCTCTACTAAACACCTTTGTTTTAGAGGCCAAAATCCTTCTATTTGTTGGCACAGGAGGACGAACCTATGAAGTCATCCCACGTTCTCGCGATTCAAAGTAGAGATAGCAAATTCCTTTTGAATTTAAAGTTTGGTGTGCCTGAGAAGTGTGTGTTGTGTAAGGGGGAGCGAATGCCACCAAACTTCTAAGCTATCTGCTCTGAATAAGTGCAGATGGAGTAATCCAAGTGGGAATCCAACAAATATTGTCCTTTCCTCACCTTAGGTTGTACAATTGTTTGATAATTTTCCACATTTTCACAATAAAAACCTTTGGCCATTGTGTTCTCTTGTTTGAAGTGTTTGTATTACTTGCCAAGAAACTATCATTGGAACACTCGACATTTCCCCGAACAATCCATCATTTGACCTTCAAAAGTTGACATCAAAATCCACCAAAACCATAGTCCTTCTTTGACCATCATCCATAACCATTTGACCCAAAATCTTCATCCATATTCCCATTTGGACCTTGGAGAATGATCACTCTAATTATTGGACCTTTCATTATCAATCAAATCAATAAGCTCAACCAAAAAAAAATCCTTTTTCAATCTCCATACATAATCCCACATAGCCTTATACTTTGATTTTCATCTTTGGACCTCCACTTTACTTTATCTCACATCCAACATTTATCATCCTTATCCTAACATTCAAAATCCAAACATCCAACCAAAAAATAAAAACCATCCAAACATCTAAAATCAATCTCTTAATCGAATCCACAAATCACATTTCAAATCAACCTTTGAGCCAAAAATCAAATTTAGATCTTGTCATCCTTTGTTATCCCATTTTGCTTGTTGGTCATTAGTCTACCTTCAAGTGAAATAATCATTCTCTTTTTTCCTAAAGTCATTAGTCTACTTTAGGTAAGAGGAAACATCCATCATTACAAAGTCCCAAAGTCTAGATCCATTCAAGCTCACTTTTGATTTGAAATAAACCTCCCAACATCATAAAAATTTCATCCAACATCCAACATTACCTCAACATCCAAATCATCTAAGGTTCCCTTGGTTGATTATTGCCCAAAATCATTTGCCCCATTATCCTTAATCACATCCTCCAAATCTTCCCAAAATCATCTTCGCCTACATCCCAAATCCCTCACCCTCTCTTAATCATTTTGGTCTAAACTTTTGAAAATCAATTCACCCACTTCCTTTTAAGGTCTTAACCTTTGAAGGTAGTTCCCATCCATCCTCACTTCCTTTTGACATTTTACTTTCCTTAGGTTACCACTTTTTGGGATTTAGTCTCTAAAACGTTAAACCTATACCCACATCACACTATTACTCTTAGATTTAGATTTTGAGGACATTGTTCTCTCAAGCCTAAATCTTTGATCCTCTCAATCCCAAATTCCCATCATCACATAACTTTGGGTCCAATAAATCAAATCAATTCTCTAAGGTCTCGACCTTCATCCACCCCAAAATCAATCTCACATCAATGCATGCCCATAACAAGATCACAATCCAAGAAGAATCAAGAAATGACTCATCTTAGAAACAACTTTGGCATTGGGATGCCACCAACTGACCAAAATAACGTCCCCTTCGTCCAACAATTTCCATCTTATGACGCTGCTTCTATGATAAATCCTTTTCCCATCCCATCATAAGCACATCTATCTAACACCTTTCAAGTCGATCAAGATATCCTAGACTTTACACAAGATGTCGATTCCATGAATATGCTTGACAAAGTCTTAAGGTTGGATCCTAATAGGCATCTTGAGTTCCTCCTCAAAAATGGTACTACAATACCTAATGCCACCACATCTTCACAACCATCCACGTCGTACACCAACCGTAACACATCTCAAGCCTCAAACATAACTACATCCACAAATCCCACAAATATATCCGCTACACCCAATGTCTCGGCCACAACCACTTCCACCGTCAATAACCCCACTGTCACTTCTACCACCACATCAAATGTAACATCTATCCCATAAATCACTCTCAATATTCCCAACAACCCCATGCACGCAAGTGCTTCTACAAGTGTGCCTCTGCTCAACCCCAACACCATAGCCTTCATGAACCAACTATTCTCTCAACAACCTCCTAACATCTCTAATATTCCCGTCAACAATCCATCATCCAACTTCACGTATGTAAATCCATCAATCGCCTAAACACCCATTACCTCCTAACATCACAACCAAACCCTAATCAAAATCAAATAACACCCCATGTTCTACAACAACTTCACACTTATCAACAATAACTCACTCAACTAAATCAAAATCAAAACTTCGTCCCACAAAATCAAAACCTCATCTCACAAAACCAAATTTCACCTCACCTCCAACAACTCATCTAAAACCAACAAACCTGCATTCCCCAATCACCCGCAACACCGAGTTTAACAAGTGTCGTCCAAACACTAATCCAAATGGTGGATGATATGCAACATGGAAATTGTAGTTAGGGTAAAATTGCAAATCAGGGCAAATGAATAAACAGCAATGATAAAAACCCTAGCAATGCACAATAAAGCACAAGACAACATGAAAATCAAAATAGGAAATATAAATGCAAACCGATCTCCATGCTATGCTCGATTTATCTCCATTGCTCTTCTCCACCTCACATGAGCATGCAAGATTTTGAAGGATTATTGTTGGAAGAATGTTGGGTGCTCACTTCTGTAGCATAACATTAAGATGAAGATGCTAGAATGAATGATAGATGAAGGATGCAAAGGCTCTAATGATATTTCAATAGCATGTGGATACTTGAGGATCAATGCATGCTAATGGCTTATGAGGGGGTTGATTTATAGGAAAGGCTTAATTCAAATGGATGGCTAAGATCAATTAGGGCTTTAGATGAAATGGATGGATAGGATTAAGTTAGGTTTCCTTGCACATTAAGAAATTGTAGTCAATTGACATGTGGCAAGGGAAGATAAGACTTAGGTGTGCTTGTGTAAATAAATACTAAAATTAGGTTCCATTAGTTGTGCATGTGAAAGATAAAAGTTGTAACACATGATTGACTGGACAAGTGTTGGAATGTGATGAAAGATGAGGACTTAATTCAAATAAAATATTTGAATTAGTTGTGATATGAGTTGGAAATTAATTAAATAAATAATATTTATTTAATTAATTAGATAAATGAATAGGATAGGATTGGGATATGATGTGGAAATTAATTAAATAAATAAAATTTATTTAATTAATTAGGTAGATGAATAAGATGGGATAAGATATGATGTGGAAATTAATTAAATAAATAAAATTTATTTCATTAATTAGGATGAGGATAGGATAAATGGGATTATGCATGTGAAATTAATTAAATAAATAAAATTTATTTAATTAATTAGCTAAGTAGGATGAGGATGGGATTAAATGGGATTTTAATTAAATAAATCAAATTTATTTAATTAATTGGCTTAATGGATTAGGGAAATTAGGACAAAATGCTACAAGATGTCTAGGATAATGTTTAACAAGGTGTTGCTAGACATGGACAAAGTTGGGACAAATTTGGGTGTCTACAAAAATAAATGAAAGCAATATTCTTTTGAGGATATTTGTCGTTACCCATTTGATAGGACATTGTATATGCCCCCCTTTCCCAAAAATTTTGAAACATCCAAATTTGACAAGTACAAAGGAAAGGGAGACCCTAGGGAGCACCTTAGGGAATTTTATATCACTTGCCTCGAAGTCTCATATAACGACACCTATCTAATGACTGAATGGTTTTCTCACCTTCCTTTGGGTATCAAAACATTCCATGAGCTTGCGTAGAAGTTTGTAAACCATTTCTCCTATAATTTCAAACATGAAATATCAATGACCGATCTTTGCAATACCAAACAAAAGAATAGAGAATCCTTCGCTGCCTTTTTGCAAAGATGGAGAGGCTTGGAAAGCAAACTCCCTTGGCCTATCCTTGAAAAATAACTAGTCACCATGTTTGTGGCTAACCTTAGTCAAGAAATGGGTTTCCATTTGCAAATACAATGTGCATTGACATTTGAAGAGGTTATTGACAAGGGAACTACCATTGAAAGAGCCCTCATTGCTAAAGGCTCCATAAAACTTTATACCTACGACAACAAAAACAACAACAACAATAACAAGGTTAACAACAGCACCCCAAACACAAACAACACATAATCAAACAATAAACCTCGCTTTTGGGAAAAGAACAAAAACACCCTCAACGACGGTGTCACTGATGTGAAAGTTGTTCAACATGTACAAAACACATCCACCACCAAACACATCCACCGCAAACAATGTAAATGTCCCCAAAGGACCACCCAAACAAAATAATAATCCCAAAAGGAAATTCACACCTTTGGGGGAGCCTATTGAAGATGTCTTGAATAAACTTGTAAAGGCAGACATGATCATGCTACCCCCCATCAGACCTTACAGTGAGGATCAATTCAAGCCTGCTTAGGTTTGATGAAAACCTCTTTTGTGAGTATCGTCGCGTGAAATGACATAAAATGTCAAACTGCATGAAGTTAAATGATAAGGAGCCTCAGTTGGTAAGACATTCACCATTGGCCACCTTGCAACCTGTCACACCGACCGTTATAGTCATGCCGACGTGAGGTCCAACAACTCTGACCATTGGCGAGAACAATACCATTGGTCGCCTTCGACCTTATCACCCTGATCTCTTAACTCTCCCTGATGTGTGACCTACGTTTCTCGCTTATGGGGAAGACTGTTCTTATCGGCCATGTTGAGGTGGGTTTCATCCACATGCCGATGTAACCCATCGTCAGTATGACTCACCCTATTGGCAAAATCCAATTTTGCTAGGCCGATACACCGATAGATTTTTCTGTCGATGTCACTTACCCCTTGTCGCCCCGATATAACTCGATCGGCCAGATCACCATTGTCAACTCACCATCTCGTTATCTACCCGATGTACTTTGTCACTACGATATACATCCTAGGCCATGACTTTTGTTCAACGCCTTGAACCTCTTTTCAGCCAGACTACCCTTATCACCCTAAGCGAGAAACAGTTTACCGATGGTATCTGTCTCATCGATAACAGCTCCAACTCCTCCAGTCAAACCCTAGCACATGGAGATGCTAGGTCGTCTACTGTGCACAACCCTCGGTCTGGAACATCTGCACTACTAAATAATGAAACAAAATAGGAAATGAACAAATATGGTACAACGAAGCCATTCCACTGATTTCGACAGAAATCTCACTAGTGGAATGCTTCACATCGACATTTTGTAACAACGAAAAGCACAGAAAGGAAAACAAATCTACAGCTATGTAGTTTGTAATTACAGAGAACGAAAAACAATTTGATAGAACAGAATAATCTTTATTTCTCCTTAGAACACTACACAGTCACATTCAACTCCTCTTTGCTTCGATCTAATTACAATATATCCCAGTTGGTTTGTTTCCCTGGGGTTTATAAGCTTGCCCCGAGGAACACCAACCCATTCCAAGCAGCTGGGAGAAAACTAACTGATTCCAAGCGGCTGGGAGACCAACCGTCAAACCACTAACAATTTGACAAATGCAAACTAAGTACTTGGGACTTATAAAGTTTGTTCTAGGTGTAGATACAAACAAAAATGACATGCATTGGTCGAATAGACCTTATTACAACACAAAACCTGATTTTCTAAACAAACATGAATTTAAATGCCTCATGGAGGCCACCTTGTGTTAGGTGCTCCTGCACCATACACCCCACCTAGAAAAGAACTCATGTCCCATGAGTTGAGTCTGTGTCTTGCACCACCATCATCCTTCGCTGCATCACGCCTTCCCCATGATCTCTGGACTGCAACTTGCTTCCATGGAATCAAAAATTCATGCCTAGCATTGTAGGCTCTACTCACACCTTGCCATGAGTGAGTGCTTGCAACCAAACTTGGATGTTGCATACCATGATTGCTTACTGTCATATATGCCTAAACACCTGCATCCAAAACCTTGTGTGATGCTTCTTGTATAGCTGCTATGGTAGAATATGTTTGCCTTTCAACTCTTGTGGGCTCCAGAGGACAAACAATGGTCCCTACTATGATAGCATCTTCTTCTTTCCAATCAACTTGTGGCTACTTGTAGACCTACTCTGTGACCTTCATTAGATCCATTTCAGACATCACCATCTGATCTTCATCATTCAAAACTGAAACCACCTTCAAACTGTGATCTTTGGCAACCCCACTCCTTGAGGCATCCTCAACTGTCCTTGTCTCTTCTTCATGCATCTTCACAAACTCTTTCTTACCCACCAAAATGATCTTGGCTGCCTGCTGTGTTGCAGCACCCTCTTGCAAAGGTGTCATCACAAAAGTCTTTGCATCCTTATTGATGGTGTATGTGTTAGCATATCCATCATATAATGCTTGCCTATCAAATTGCCATGGCCTACCTAAAAGTAGGTGACAACACTCCATGGGCAAAATGTCACATAAAATTCTCTCCTTATATTCTCCAATTTGAAAATCAACATATGCTTGTTCATCTACCAAAAGTGATTGGCTATCACTTACCCAAGATGCTCTGTAAGGAGTTTGATGAGGAATCCTTTCTATGTTCAATTTATCCACCATTTCCCTAGACACCATATTATCTGTTGAACCAGAATCTATGACTACCTTGCATATTTTACCTTTGCTTTTGCAATTGATCCTGAAAAGTGCTCTCCTTTGGGATGGTTTAGTTTGCATTGGTTCTTTGAGCAGTGTCCTCTTGATCATCAGATTTTCTCCCACTTCTGATGTCAAATTCACTTCAGGAGATGTCACACTTCCTGCATCCTCTTGAGTCAATGTAGTTCTTCTCTCATTACCATGAGAAGTTGAGCCCTTCTCTGGACACTTATAGGCTAGGTGTCCTATTTGATTACAGTTATAACATCTCATATTGGAAAACTTGGATTCTCTACCTGATCCATTTGTCCCACTTCTTTCATTTGGCCTTCTTCCTCGGTAGCCTCCTCTTCTACTTGAGTCTCCAACTTGCTCTTCTTGGCTAGACTCACCACTAGGCCTCTGGTTAGGACTTCTTCCTCCAAAACTGCCTCTAAAATTTCTGTCGCCTCTTCCTTTACTTTGTTGCTCACCTTTCCTCTTTAGCTTCTCTTCAGCTCTTAATGCTACTTGAAAGCATTTTTCCACAGTTTCAGGGGTAAACAAACTTATCTCATCTTGAATATTGATCCTCAGACCATTTAGATACCTTTCTACCTTGGCTTTTTCATCCTCCATGTACCCACAATGAAGAGTGTATTTGTGAAACTCCTCAGTGTAAGTAGCCACATCCATATCTTTTTGTTTAAGGTTCTGCATTTTCCTATAAATTTGCACCTCGTAGTCAGATGGAAGGAACTAGGACTTGATCTTTTCCAGCATTCTGCTCCACGAAGAGACCATACTTTTCCCATTCTTTACCCTCTCTCCTTGGGTGTAATTCAACCATGTAAGGGAAGCACCTTTGAGTTTAGTTTTTGCAAACTTAACCCTCTTACTTTCAGGAACTTCCTTGTATTCGAAGTAGTTGTTTAGAGCCTTAATCCACTCCATGACTTCCTCAGCATTCATTTCCCACTGAATATGGGGACATCTATCCGAGCCTTCGAAGAGTCCTTGCCAATTGCCTTGATCGCTTCCAGGAATTGCTTTTGTTCAACTGGTATCTTTACCTCTTCTTGTTCCTCTTCTACTTCCTCTTTCTCTTCTTCTTCATCTGAACCTTCCTCTATCCTTTTTCCTATCTTCATTACCTTCAATTCTGCTTGGAGCGCTTCCCTAACTCCAGTTTTGATCATCTCTTCCATCTCTTGAAATTTCTTGACCACTTTGGTGGTCATCCCTTTTGGAGGCATATTGCTAGCCTCTCCTTCGCTCTCTCTGTCTGACATAAACATTCACAGACAGCACCCAAACGCCAACACTCCTGCAAATCCTCAATTTGACTACAACACAATGCTCAATCAGATGTCCATCCTACATGCTGCTACAGACCCATTCCTCTCGTCCAACAGCATATCCTAGAGATGGACTACCACTCTCTCTCACAGTGGCCTCACTCTGCACCCTCTTCTAGCCAAACCTCTATTAGTGAATGGTCTTGATAGTCCTCATCATCATTTGCCCACACATTACTGGAGTGCTATTCCTTCTCGCAACTAGGTGGCATGAGCAACTCTTCAACTGCCTTCTCAGTGACAGAAATCAAATACACAACACCTCCACCCAGAGCTTTCGCTAGCTCTGATACCAATATGATGGGGAGCCTCAATCGGTAAGACTTTCACTGTTGACCACCTTGCAACCTGTCACACCGACCGTTATAGTCACGCCGATGTGAGGTCCAATAACTCTGACCATCTGCAAAAACAATACCATCGGTCGCCTTCGACCTTATAACCGTGATCTCTTAATTCTCCCCGATGTGTGACCTACATTTCTCACCTATCGACAATACTATTCTTATCGGCCATGTTGAGGTGGGTTTCGCCGACACGCCGATGTAACCCGTCATCAGTATGACTCACCCTATCGGCGAACTCTAGTTTCGCTATGCCGATACACTAATGGATTTTTCCGTCGGTGTCACTCACCCCTTGTCGCCCCCATATAACTTGATTGACCAAATCACCACTGTTAGCTCAACGTCTTGTTATCTACCCGATGTACTTTGTCACTCCGATATGCATCTCAGGCCGTGACTTTCGTTCAACACCTTAAACCTCTTTTCAACCAGACTACCCTTATCACCCTGAGCGAGAAATGATTTATCGATGGTATCTGTCTCATCGATAACAGCTCCAACTCCTCCAGTTAAACCCTAGCACATGGAGATGCTAGGCAGTCTACTGTGCACAACCCTCAGTCTGTAACATCTGCACCGCCGAACAATAAAACAAAATAGGAAACGAATGAATATGGTACAACAAAGCCATTCCATTGATTTCGATAGAAATCTCACCAGTGGAATGCTTCACATCGACATTTTGTAACAACGAAAAGCATAGAAAGGAAAATAAATCTACAGCTATGCAGTTTGTAATTATAGAGAACAGAAAATAATTTGATAGAACAGAATAATCTTTATTTCTCCTTAGAACACTACACAGTCACATTCAACTCCTCTTTGCTTTGATTTGATTACAATATATCCCAGTTGGTTCGTTTCCCTGGGGTTTATAAGCTTGCCCCGAGGAACACCAACCCATTTCAAGCAGCTGGGAGAAAACTAACTGATTCCAAGCGGCTGGGAGACCAACCGTCAAACCACTAACAATTTGACAAATGCAAACTAAGTTCTTGGGACTTATAAAGTTTGTTCTAGGTCTAGATACAAACAGAAATCACATGCATTGGTCGAATAGACCTTATTACAACACAAAACCTGATTTTCTAAACAAACATGAATTAAATGCCTCATGGAGGCCACCTTGTGCTAGGTGCTCCTTCCATGAAGTTAAAGCATTGTATTCAAGACCTTATATATAGGGGTGAAATAACCCTTCATGAACCACCAAAACAATCATCGAATGCCAATCTAGGAGCTTACAAGGATCCTTTACTTGACCACAACAAAGGAAGAGCATCCTCGTCAAACCAAGATTACCACGTTGTACCACCTCCCGCTTCTTTTGACTCCGTCGTGGGTCGAATAGAGGAATCTTCCAATCACATCAACACCATCACCATTTGAGCAAAAGCACCTGATTATGTCATCACTACTCGCCGTGGCCGTGTATCCATCCGTGGGGCACCCACCAACGATCAACCATCCACATCCACATCTACCAACCCACCATCCGCCCACAAATACAACCTCCTAGATCATCTAGGTACGACCCATGCACAAATCTCCATCCTTGAGTTGCTCCGCACGTCTCCCATTCACAAATAAATCCTCAATAAAGCCTTGATGGAGACCAAGTCCCCACCAACCTGAATGTGGATCAATTCTAAGCGATGGTGGGCCATATCGCTTCACCTCACAATCTCACATTCTCTGAAAAAGGATCTTCCTGCCTCCGACGACCCACACAATGATGCCTTGCATATTGAAGTTTGCATCCACAAGCACATCATAAAAAGAGTCTTAATAGATGGTGGCTGCAGCCTAAACCTATGCAATCTAATATTGTTAAAACATTTGGGATACTTTGATGTGGTTGTGAATACTAGTGAATGTATAAGCATTAAGGGGTACGATGATACTGGGAGACTATCTGAAGGCACCATCAAACTCCCTATCCAAGTGGGGCAGAAACTTTTGGAGACCAAGTGTCAGGTCCTTGATCTTGACCTTCCTTATAACATTATTCTCAGGTGACCATGGATCCATGCCATGCAGGCTGTCTCGTCCACATTTCACTAACACTTGAAATTCCCTCATAACGGCACAAAAGTTACTATCTATGCCGATCCTCATCCTTTCCAATATTGTAGCTTTTTGGAAGGACACGATCTCACCTTCTGTCCGTATAACAATGCCACTAAGAAACTTGCCTCCCAAGCCAATCCTACATCATCCACCTCATATGTTGACCCTACCAACATCGCCACTACATCACAAACATCTCCACCACCTGAAGTCAAGATCAACCTAAGTGACATGGGGTGTGGCGAGTACGGCCTGCACGGTGCCTTTTGTGTAGGGTCATTGCCCACTCCTAAGACATTTGGTGCTCCTAAGGAAGAAGAAGTCTCCACAGTAGTCATCAAATGCAAGCCATCTCCCACCTTCAAGAAGAAGCATCTCCTTGATCAAGATATTCTCGAAGACATATCCTCATGGTTATACAAAGATGAAGAAGCAGAACAAGAAGCCCCTACCATCCCCAATGAAATCTATGGTAAGGGTCTTGAGATTGTTAAGTATATGGGCTATAAAGGACAAGGCGGGATATGCCTTCATGAGCAAGGGATTGTGGAGCCGATTCAAGCAACAAGAAACCTGCCTCTTCATGGATTAGGGTATGGGAAACAAGTGTCCATCCTTACTAATGGTCAGTGTATCTTAGGTGAAGTTGCTAAGGTCTCCCCTACGGTTGATAACGTCAACAAAGCCGACCATCAAGACTCCTTTAGTGATTTCTCTGAGTTCTTTGAAACCTCCATATACACCATCTATACCTTAACCACCACTCCATCCGACTCTTGCGACCTACCTCTTGTTTACCCCTAACTTATAGATTGGGACCAACAAGGACCTCTCATCCTTGATGTGGCAGAGAATGATGAAGCAATAGCAGAAATGATGGGGGTCAGAGATCACTTCCCCCTTAGAGACCACAAAGCCAGATATATCATGGAACTTGACACATCCACCTACTTCAGAGAAACCACCCAGGCTCTTAGTTGCAAAAACATAAAAATAAAAACAACACCCCCTAGTGAAAACCACTCCGTGGCACTTTCAGATGAAGAAAAAATCAAAATAAAGGACGTATCACCTAGTGAAAACCTCCATGAGCCGCTAGGAGATGAGAGCATGGGCCTTTCCAAAATAGATGAAGTATATCCAGACAAATCACCTATCCTAGTGGAACCATTGTAGGAAATGAACCTTGGAACGGAAGAAACACCGAAAATCACATTTAGAACAGAATCCCTTACAACAACAAAACATGAAAACTTCCTAGCCTTTTTTAAGCAAATAAGTCATAATTTCGCATGGACCTATGTTGATATGCCAGGACTGGATCCCGCCTTGGTTGTTCATCACCTTGTGGTACGTTCTAATGCGAAACTGACAAAACAAAACCTAAGGAAGATGAATCCCCAAATCACGCTCCTAGTCAAAGTAGAACTGAAGAAAATCTTGGATGTGGGATATATCTGATCAATAGATTACCCTGAGTGGGTATCGAATATTGTACCTATAGCTAAAGTCACTGGGGGCATCTAGTGTTGCACAGATTTCAGAGATCTTAACAAGGCTTGCCCTAAAGATGACTTTCTGCTACCTAATATCGACATCATAGTGGATCTCACAACAGGACATGAGATGTTGTCTCTGATGGACGGTTTCTCAGGGTACAATCAGATCAGGACTGTAGAGGAAGACCAACATAAAACATCCTTCATATGCCCCTGGGGGATATACTGTTGGGTTGTGGTGCCTTTTGACTTAAAGAACGTAGGTGCAACATATCAACAGGAAATGACAGTCATCTTCCATGACCTCTTCCACCACATAATGGAAGACTGTGTAGATGATCTGTTGGGAAAATCTAAAACCAGAGAGGAGCACTTGAACGTGTTAGCCAAGATCTTTGATAGGTTGGAACAATACAATGTGTGACTAAATCTAAAGAAATGTGTCTTCGGGGTCACTTCTGGGAAGCTTCTAGGATACATAGTATCGAGAAGAGGAATTAAAGTGGATCCCACTAATGTCAAAGCTATAATGGAGATGCCTCCTCCGAAGACACTTAAGCAGCTGAGAAGTCTACAAGGAAAGCTTCCTATTTGACAGTTTATAGCACAACTTGTAGATACATGCCAATCGTTTCAGCATCTCCTTCGCAAGAATACAACCTTTGTGTGGGATAATCAGTGCCAAAATGCTTTTGAGCTATTAAAAGAATACCTCGCTAACCCACCTGTCCTGATTCCACCAAAACAAGGAGAACCCCTCCTCTTGTATATTTCAACAAGGGAAACAACTATAGGGGCCTTGTTGGCGCAACATGATGAACAAGGGAAAGAAAGAGCCATATATTATATCAGCTGTACCTTGGTGTCCTATGAGCTAAATTATACTCCAATTGAACGAGCATGCCTAGCTGTCATTTTCACCTCACAAAAGTTGAGACACTACATGCTTAATCACGAAACTAAGCTCATTGCTAAGATTGATCTGCTGAAATATCTACTTACTAGAGCAACCCTTATAGGCAGAATGGCTAAATGGGTAATGATCCTGAGTGAATTTGATATTGAATACACAGAGAGAAAAGCCATTAAAGGACAAGTGATTGCTGATCAATTAGTTGAGGCACCTATCCCAACAGAACAACCAACACTTGCAGAGTTTCTGGATGAGTCTATATTGACAATAATACCAATAGCAGAATCAAGGAAGATGTATTTTGATGGATCTTATACACATCGAGGCCCGAGGGCATGCATTTTGTTTGTTACCCCTCAAGGAGATACCATCCCAAATCATACAAAATCACATTTCCATGTACAAACAATGTAGCTCAGAATATGAGGCTCTTATCACAAGACTTTGCATGGCAATTCAGTGGAAGATTGAGAAGTTGATGGTCTATGGAGATTCCCAATTGGTCATCCGATAGGTGAACTGAAATCACTAGACTTGATGGAAACCAATATGTTCTTATCCATACGTTTATTCTCTTCTCTCTGAGATGCTTTCCCTCTCTTTCTCGGAGGGTGGAAAAACCTGTTTCCTCGGTACAACTTGCAATCACCAAACTGGGATTAGTGCATCAATAGTCTATTCATAAACCTTATAAATAAATAAACATAACATCTTATAATCACATGTCTAAATTCTAACCATATAATCATAAAATTATGATATCATTGATTTACCCTGACATTTTCACATAACGTCAAATTATTAATTCATGTATAATTAATTACTAATTATGTGCAAGTAAAAAGTAAAACATAGTCAAAATTTAGGGTGTGACAACTCTTGCCCCTTACAATTTAGGAGGCTTAGGATGGTTGGGTGGCTCATGATCAAGGGGTGAGCCCTTTTATTCGACTAATTCCATCCCAAGACAATCCACGAAACTCCTTGTAGTGCGATGACATGTGCTAAATTTTGCCCTTATTTAGTTTTATGTAAACTTTTTATAATTTATTTTAAACTTCTTAAACTTTTTATTATATATATTTTTATTTGCCATTATTATTTAGTTTGATGTAAATTTTTTATAATTTATTTTAAACTTCGTAAACTTTTTATTACAATTTTTTTTATGGAAACAATTGGATTACATGGATATCAACATCTTTGCTCTTTTTTAAGTAGATTACAACACGATGAGTAAGCATACATCTAAACAAGAAATTGTCCTTTAGCTAAGCAACCACTAGTATGGAGTTCAGTTCATCAAAATCACTTATAGGTCAAACCTAACCCAATCGCACCTCTAGGAGATTTAACCCTTGGCATTACGAGAAACATACCATCATCCTTAAACTACACACATTAAATTTTTAGTAAAATGTTCCCAATAAAAAAACACAATTTTAAAAATTATTCTCGAAGTAATTAAAACGAATAACTAATAATGCTAATTTGCAGGGAAGAGGAAGTACAGTAGGAGAATGAGAAGCTTATAACGGGAAGCAGAAAATACGAACTAAATCAATGGTTTTCATCATGGACGTCGATTAGACCCTCGTAAAACCCTGGAAGAAGTTTACGATGGCGTTAGTAGCTCGGTTTTTATCAGCTAAATCCCCTCATAAAATTATTACAGCAGCTGGAAAATGCCCTCTCCATTTGTTGGCCACAACCAGGTACTTGAAATAAGCCACAACTCGTTTATTGAGAGTTTTTTGCGCCAGAAAATGTCCTTTTTGATAACATTGTTGTCAATAAACATTAATCTTGTCACTGCAATGGACATCGTTATGATTTTAAAATACATTTGCATTTTGACGCCATTGACAAGATGGATTTTATAAAATTCTGAAATTATTGAAGTGCTTCTTTTGCTTTTTTCAAATTGTTGGTGTTCTCTTGGAGGTTATTGTTGATAGGGTTGTTCTTTAGGGATAATATTCACCAATTGATTTAAAAAAGGAAAATTTCTTCTTAAAATTTTGGGCATTTCAATGAAGATTCGCCCCAATTTGTATATATTTCTTTTCTTTAAGAATTTGCCAAATTGTTGTATGAAATTCACAAAACTTGGAGGAGTTTGTGTGGTAATGAAATATGGGTAGGTGAGGTTGTAGAGTATTGAAAATGCGTTACATTCATAAGTATGGAAGTCAGGATCAACCCTATTCTGTAACGAGGTGATCCATATCTTCTACAGCAATAAGACACTCACAGTCTCACCCCCTCACATTTGAATGTGATGCACAGTATCAGTTCCAAACCCTATGCCAGAAACATATAAAGGCTTATGATTAGTTGTATGTTGTACATATTTGTTGACAGGACATCACCTATTTGATATAACGATCAGTTCAGATTCAAGAACTATGCACATTATAGAATGTATGCATGAAAACAATTCTCTGTTTGGATGCAACATGCAAGGCTTGTATTTCATTTTCTATGCAATTGACAAATAAAGCCTTCTAACAGTAACATAGTAGCTTGAAGGCTGAAATATAGATTTTCCTGTAGGTAGCAATTAAAGATTGTAGTAATGATGATCCTATTGCCGCCCTGATTTTGTGATAATTTGGTTTTTGTAAGTAGTGCTACAATGTTTCATACTTCAAATTCCAAATTGATGCAATATGCAGTTTGTGCTCTCTATATCAATAGTTATTGGTCACATGTAAAATCCCCTACCAAGATTTTGCTCAAAACACCAAAAGATTTCTGATTTTTAACTATGCAGAAATGAGCTTTGATACCACTGTAAGAACCCTTATTAGTTCTAACTGAATTTTTTTTCGCTGTCCTGAAAATTTCTGATTTGTTTTACTTGAAAAGTACTTAGGGTTTTTAACTTTTTCCTTCACTAATGTGTTTGAAATAACATGTAGATGGAAAGGTAGAAAATACACATCCAAATAACATGAAATGATGATAAAACTTAACCAAATAACTCACATGAAACAAGGATGAACATACCCGGAAAGCATGCTTATCTTCTTTATTCAATGTAGAAATGATTACACTTGAAGATAGCTGGGAATTACAATCAGCAGAGTCTGATATAGATTTCAGACCTCAAAATGCATGTAACTACACCAAAATATGATACCAAACCCTAGTACAGAGTGTAGAACATGAAGTACAATATCACTCCTTGAAGTCCAATGATCATATACCAATCTGGAAATGATTGTTTGCTGCTGTTACAACCTTGTAGACTGCTGTCATGAACCTGTATGCTGCTGTCACAAACCCTAGTGACTGAAAACCACAATTGCATACCTCAAAACTCCTCAAAATGTGAAGCGATTGGCCCTAGAGTGAAGTGACTAGGGCTGGGATGCCAAATGGATGATGAATGCCCAACAAATATCACAAAACCCACTCAGATCTGAAACTGAAATGAAATTACAGACTGCTGTTACAAAAATCAGACCTTGAGTGAATGAAGAAAATCATCAAAAATAATCTCCTTTGCCAAGCGATCCATGTTTAAACCCTCTTCAAGCTTTTATTCATGAAAATGCATCAAAATCAAACCCAAATCTGAATATAAAACTCCATAGCTAGCTGACAATCATGATCCTTGTCAAACCCTAGCTTGAATGAAGCAAAATAACCATCACAAATCACCAATAAAGCCCAATGATGAACTCCCATATGAATTCATCTCACATGGTGGATTGGGATCATCTCCAAACCACAAATTATCAAGGGAACACCACCTTGATTCAACTGAAAATCACTTTCAGCCAAGAGCAATATGCAAAATGCAAAGTTTACCATAAGCAAAAGATATGTAAAATGATGCCAATGTCCTCTTTTTATACTTTTTCTCCAAGGAAGATCCAATTAGACAAAATATAAGCAATTTCACGTCCACCACCAAAATCAAATCTTAAATTTGATTTTATTAAATGATTTCATCTAATCCACCTTGGACGCCACCCTTGAAAACAATAATAATATTTTATTATTTTTTCCCTTATTCCTCCTAGGCGCCAATTTCTCTTGAAAAATGATATTTTTTATTATAATT
The DNA here is from genome assembly GCA_027924645.1 of Cunninghamia lanceolata. Taxonomy (NCBI): domain Eukaryota; kingdom Viridiplantae; phylum Streptophyta; class Pinopsida; order Cupressales; family Cupressaceae; genus Cunninghamia; species Cunninghamia lanceolata. Next base: position 458,046 of record BSBN01000373.1, on the reverse strand, counting down.
TTCATTCCTCCCTTGGACGCCGATTTTATTGGCATAAAAATAATAATTTTAATTATTTTTCTCTTCTCCAGGTTGGCGTCAACTTTTGCCAATAAATAATATTTTTATATTATTTATTTCCCTTTCTTTTCCTTGGCATAATAAAATACAATAAAATATTATATTTTATTTTTCTCCTTGGTGTCACTTTGCATCGGGAAAATTAAATAAATAAAAATATAAATAAAATTTGCCTTTTATTTATTTTCCCACCTTCAAGTCTCCAACGTTTATTCTTTCCATTTTTCCATTTTCCAATCCTTTGATTTTGCCTTGGCTAAAATAACTTTATTTTTGGCTTTATAAAATATTATAAAAATAATACTAGCCAAAATCCAAATAAAATCAAGTGTTGAGCCAACATTCTAGTTTTCCATCCTTTCAAGGTTCTAGCTCAACATTAAACATTCCTAGCTCAAAAAGGGGACATTACATCACAATTGTCTCATATGCTAATCTAAGCACATGAATATTCAAACTTGTTAGACTGAGGTTTATGTTATGTGAATCTGGTTAGAGTAGCGGCACAGTTTTGTTGTCAATAGTGCAAGCCTTGATGAAACCAAAAAATTTGCATTTAGAGAACCATTTAAATGTTGAAAATCAAAATCAAACGTATTGCATAAACTTGTGTCACAATTCTGTATCAGAGTGGAAGAATATTCAAATAGAATTAGATAAAAGAGAAAAGCCGTTTTTTGATGCTCATATAATTGCTGTTGAGTACCCAAGTTAAAGCAGGGAAGGAGAATTTGCTATTTGCAGGTTTAAACAGAAATCATTAAGAGTTATGGCCTATGCTTTCTCAAAGTAGACTTCTCAAGAAGTGGATAGATTGACTTTGGAGTGGACAGGGACTTCTTGCAGCAACCTACATGTGGAGCAGTCCATGATTTCAAAGGCTTCTCAGCTTTGGATAGAGGGGTTGCGACTTATGTTCGCTTCTATATAACTTCACCCCTGCAATGTGCAAGTTATGGGTTGGGGGAGGGTATGGTACACTTCCCAATCTGTATGCCTTCATCTTGCCATACTTCGTCACAGATTCAAAGTGTTAGGTTCATGAGCAATCGTGTGGTGAAAGTGGATGTAAGGGATGGTATTGCAAGGTTTGACGTAGGTGAACCAGACAACAAAAAAAGGCCTAAACAACACAACAAAGAGATATCAGAAAAAAAAATTCAAAAACAGCAAAAGAAAGAAAAAAAGTCTCGAAAAGCAAAGAGAAGTGAGCTTAGGTTCTACCGGTTGAAGGCAAGAAAGAAGTTGAAATCATCAAATCCTGAAGTCAGAATTAAATACAAGCTTGAAAAGGTAACATTTACTTTTTTCATGTACTTGTAAAGGATTATATGGAAGCAACAGATGATTATATATTTAGAAATTGTAAAATACATTCTTGCGTTTGTTTTATGTGGGAATGATTTCTTGAGTGTAAACTATAAGATACTTGTTATATCAGACATTTACTTTCATAATCTTATTGAGTTATGACACTGTTTTAATTTCATGTTTAAAATGTTCAGATGTCATGTGGTAATAAGGCATGTGGTTTGCTATCACTTTATTTTGGAGGAAATGTCTTAAATATTCTAGAATCTATTTCAAGGCAGTTATTGTGCCTTTTAAAATTGCATTCTTATCTGGATAAATTATTAGCACAAGACTTATATTGCAAAATAAAAATTCTTGTTTTCTCCCAAGATTCCTTTAGAGGCTTTGGAACACTACGTGAAGTTGTGAACAAATGTTCTAAAAGATGTTTATGATGCAAAGAGTAGGGTAACTCATAGACATGTCAATACTGTTGTTTATATGATTGAACAAAAACAGAAAATCATCTATATGAGAGAGTTAGCTTGAAGCTGAATCTTGGAGAGGAACATGGACTTAAGAAAAAGTTAATGTGAAATAAATCATAGTAAGTTTGTATAATAATCAATTATAGAATGGTACAACTATATGCTAATTGATTCCTCAGCATTGAAAAAATGTATAGCTTATATATGTACATGACATTGTGTAAAATTATGAAATGCTTTATTGATTTTTTGTCATGGTCCACCACAATTGATATCACAGCCATACATTCATAATCCATTTGTTGCCGTATGCCATTCTTTTGCCATCATTGACTTCCTTCTTGTAACCATCCATTTCTTAAAAATATTCCTTGCATTATCATAACTTATCCCTTATTTTATCCTTTTCTCATCCTCTTATTGCTTTCTCTGCATTTCGTGTTTGGAACTCCACAGATTTCATCATTTTTTCATTGTTTTCTTGTTTATTTGCCTTCCCCCAAAATAATTGTATTTCTCCATTGCCCCTCCATGTCACAATCCTTCCTAAAAGTCTACCTTTTTTTGTGGTCCCCACTTCTCTACATGTTACTACTACTAGTCTTTCATTCTGGTGCAGTCGTGACCAGGGAACCTTATCAGTCAACCCAATCACGCAGCTCAACAACACAACAGAGATATAAACTCATAAACAAATCTGAAACTATTTTATTAAAATTCACAACACCAGCAATTACAAACTTATTGGCCTTCCAGGCCTCAACCTCAGGCTTTACAATGCAATACCCAATCGATTATGTGCTTACAACACCAAATTGCTTTTCAACAGCACAGGGATCAAATCTCCCACAGTCTCGCACCTTATCTTGCATTCTCTGCAAGTTTCCTCCTGCTCTCTGGCCGAGCCTCTCTTCCTTCTCTCGATGGCCGACCCCTTCCAATATCTAGAAGTTTCCAATTTATAAACCCACTGGGGAGAAACCGAAAAGTTGACAGTTTCATAACTGAAACTCAACAGTCGCCAAGTGGTTGAACCGTCGCCAAGCAGTTGATTAGTTATAGAATGGAATCGCCACAGAATTTGACATGTGTCGGGTCCAAGCCAACCCTCCCGGTTATGAAAATAAATGCTTATTATATGTCATGTTCCCAAAATTTATAATTATGTATGTATTGATATAACAATATTAAAATAATCATATTATATAAATAATATTCGATATATATATATATATATATATATATATATATATATATATATATGCTATAATTAAATATTATTATAACTATTATATTATAAAATAAATATAATTACAAGTATTAATATAAATATCAATGTTATATTACTAATAAATAAAATTACAAAATAAGGCTTTCCTATGCAGCAGGGTGGAGCCCACAGATCAGAGTCCCTACCTCCAACGATGAACATAGACTTATATAGGGTAAGACAAAAAGGCCATTATATGAATATAGATTAGCAACGAATATATAAATGAAGATATTAAATATTAAATATGCTAGGACTAAGGCAACAATATCTAATAAAGATGCGATGCATATTTGTAAAGTCAGTGATCATGAAATGATACGATTCCATAACAAATGATCAAGGCTTCATTATGATGTATGATAATGCCATTAAGATATAGTGATCACCATGAGAAGACACGTCAAAATGGAAGGAAGAATCGATGGGCAAGTTTAAAGTTATAAATAGAACCAATTCAGACCATCATGAGGGGAATACATCTGCTATTCGTCGGCAGTCAGCAATACAACAGTTCTGATCTGCAGTGATAGAATGACCAACGATCGGCATGAAATCTGGGCAGAGGATACACATCATAAAGTTCTGAATTGAGATCGAATAGAACATATCTTAATACCATAAAACACATCAGATATCCATCAGTCTAGATCAGGCATAAGGAATCAAATAAAGCCATCAACTCTGATCAGGTAGAAACCATTCCCTCATAAAGGTATGATGATATCTTAAATGCTATTCATTGTCAATAATAAGACGACAAATAATTATTATAGGATGTTTCAAATCAGAAATCTTATATTGAGTTACTAAAGAGTGAAAGTAATGAATATGGAATAGTAGTATCACTATTAAGTTTAATAATGATTTCATTGAGAAGTAGGAATAGATTGTATCATAAATGAGAAATAGGAATAATAGTACGAACTCTTATATGATACATTAACATTATGAAAATATAACTAAGGCATATTAATGGAAAGGCAATCTAAGTCTTAAGAATGATGGACATGGTTATTTAAGATTAGGGATCTAAACAAATTATATATTGAATATAATAGCAAAGAACCTGTGTAAGTCAGAAACCAACATTCTAATTAATGAATGTTAGTAAGCATTGAGTGAAATATATGGTACTAACAATATAGATATCCTTAGCTATGCCAAAATAATAAGGATGAATGAACAAATGAATTAATGATATGTTATGAGATCTTTTCTAGAAAATATATAACATTCATAATTATCACGAAGGATAGAAGTCATGCTTTACTAGAATACTTAGAGATAATTCTTAGAACAAAGAATGTGAATAGTAAAGAGTAGTTCTTAAATGCTGATTATCATGAAATTCTATATACTTTAATATACAATTATGAAAACTGTTGAAAGATATATGAAATGTCTATTTGAGCAAGAAAATGTAATATAAAGCCAAAGTAGACCGGAATGAGAAAGAGACCAGCTTGTTAATCCATCACACCAAGAAAGTGAGACCAAGGGTTATAACAATTGTCCAAGGTATTGAAGGCTCGAGCTGATAAGGCTCTCATCCTCCAAGGCAAGTGAAGAGTGCTTGTTCTTAAGAGGTGAAGAGTACTCAGCCAAGAAAGGCCCTTATCTATATTAGTGAAGAGTGCTAATATGAGGTAAGTGGAGATAGGCCTTTGACTCAATTAGTGTAGAGTGCTAATTTGAGGCAAGTGGATGAAGACACTTGTTCCAATTAGTCTAGAGTGCTAATATGGACAAGTGAATGAAGGTTCTTGTTCCAATTGGTGTAGAGTGCCAATATGGACAAGAGAAAATGGCCCTTGTTTCCAATTGGTGTAGAGTGCCAAGTATGGAGCAAGTGGATAGGCCTTTGATCCTAGATGGTGTAGAGTGCCAATTCTAGATCAAAGGAAAGATATTGAACCTATGGCAAAATTGTGCCCAAGGAACCCTCTCTTGTTGGGTGTATGATTGGATTAATAGGACGGGTCCAAGTGTAGTCTCTTCCAAGAAGGAAACTATGATCTTGTATAGTGAACTAGGGAAAGAAAATTATGATCTTTAATAATGAAATAGAGAAAAGGATAATGTATATGAATTATGATTTAAGAATTGACTTATAATTATGATTTATATGATGAATTATGAAGAATTGAATGCTAATGTTCTCTTTTGGCAAGTTGAATTTTTGTGCAAGGTTGGAAAATTTTGGGCTTGCGAGAAGGGGACATTACATTATATTAGGATGCCTTTATCGGCAAAACATTCTTCCCTCGAACTAAGTCAAAAATGTCTTCATCGACATTCTTTAGAGTTTGGAAACTTAGTCGTTCATGACATACCATTTGGAAGAGTTATCGGCAAATGGAGCTTTCCGCGAACTTCGGAGTCCTTCCCCACATTTCAAGCCATCAACATTATTTAGGCTCGTGGTCGGCAAAAATTGAACTTTGAAAACTTAAAGGTTCGCTAACTCACACTATCGGCGAATTATTGTGTTTGTAAACCAACAGGTTTGCCGATATAATGTCATAAGCCTTTAAGCTCTTTTATCGGCAAATCTCCAACTACATGAACTTTGTTTAAACCCTTGTTGGCAATCTCCAAACATCCCAAACTGGCTGAGACTAAACAATTCCTCTTATCGGCAAAGTTTCCAATCTACAAACTAAGAAACTTGACTTCACCTTGAAAGCCTTATCGGCAAAATGAACCCTCGGCGAACCTAAGGGTTCGCGAACTATTAACTTGGCCGGCTAAGTTTGAAATCTTGCAAATTCGTCGATAACAAACGATTTCGTTAAAAACTTGCTAATTGAAGGAACGGCAACTTTGTACTCCAACCCTTAAGAATTATCGGCGAAGTGAGTCGTCGGTGAACCTCAGGGTTTGTGAACTCATAAATTTGCCGACTAAGTTTGCAATTTTGCAACTTCGCCGACAATAGAGAAACTTCATTCAATTTCACTAAAGTTCCAAACGACTAACTGAAGAAAACTTAGAAAAATTTCAAACTTCCCTTGAAGGCTTTGTCAGAGAAATCGCCCATCGGCGAACCGGGCTATTGGCTAACTGTAGAATCAGCGAACTGAACAGTTCGCAAATTGGAGAATTTTCCGACTTGTCATTGTAAGCACCAAAATCACGCATTGCCTCCACAAGGACCCCTATGATGATTCAAATCCTTGTCACGTACATGTAAGCGTGAAAATAAATCCTTTGGGCAGCAGGCCTCTTGATGACTTGTCCTCTTTTCTTGTTTTGTGTCGTTTCTTCTTTGTCGATTCCCCTCCTTCCTCGTTTGCGACGCTTTTCAAAACTTGTTGACTTGCGTTTTCTGGCTTTCGACCTTGATCCTAAGCCTTGTGAGTGTCTTGTATGAGAGTTTTCACCTTTCCTCTTTGTATTTCATCTAGTGCACCTCATAGAAGCCTTCTAGAGGTCCCCCGACCCATCTCTCGCTGTCAGTTTTCGATTTCGACCAACCAATCCAAATCTCCCCCTATTATTTCCAGATCTCCACTGGGGATCTTGAAGATGAAAGTGGAGATTTGGATTCTTCCACCTGACTGACCTGTTTCTTGATGCAGAAATCATCCTTATCCTCCCTTATACCTTCTGCCAGCCTGAATTTCTGCATTTTGCACTTTTGATCCCGGATCTCTCCGGACGACTGATGATCCCTAGTGGCGACCCTGTCTGACGAAGGTGGCGACCCTGCCGTCTTTTGACCCGCGGAAAAACTCAAGTTTCTCTCTCGTTTTAGCTCCGTTTTCGCCCGTTTTTCTTTCTATTTGCATGATTTTTGATCCTTGATATAGAGTTAACTATTTCATGCACCCACACATGCATAATTAGCTCTATTTGATCTCAATTAACTCTCTAATCAATCTCATGCATTCTTCTAACTCCTTTTCTTCTTCAGTGATAAGCTATCATTGCTTCATCACTCCCTAATTAGCTGAGTTCACTAGGCAATCAACCTTGTTAACTCCCCAATCTATTCTTGTTAACTCATCAATCAAATGAGTTAACTCTCCAATCAATTCCTTCTTCTAAACCTATAAGTACCCCCCTACCCCAAGCACAAAAGGAGGCAAATTCATTGTGCACACAGCTCTTGCCAATTTTGCTCTCCAACCTAGCATTCATATGCTCATATAGGACGTAAGTGCCTTTTGCTTTCTTTGTTCAATCAAGCAACGCTACGCTGCTCGATTCTTAGCCATTGTGCTCAATTCAAAGCTCACATCGAGCTCATACAAGCTTCACAAAAACTTCTCTTTGCTTCTTCGGGTCATTTTGTTAAAGAGGATCACCTGTTGCCACAGAAGGATTCAAGGTTGCCTACACAAGGATTACTGAGGGTAGTGGAGTCAACAAATCTTCATCTCTTTCAGGTTCTTTCATTGCTTTCATAGTAATTAGATAATCACATTGCTCTTGGGAATAGTAACACCTTGCTTTTTCTTTGATAGATTAGATCTTGCATGATAGATTAATTGCTTTTACATTCCTAGATCTACTTTGTTAGAAAAAGCATCTTCCCTTTCCATTATTTTAGATTGCATTGAAAACACCAAAAACCCACAAAAACATAGATTAAACCTTGCATTAGAAAAGAGATATAAGATTGCATACATATTTCTTTCATAGATTAGAAGCATTTTCCTTTCCAAAATACTCTAAAAAATACCAAAAAGACGCTTTGCATGTCATTTAGCTTGCATTCATATATATCTGTTAGAATAGACAACATTGCAAACCCTCGATTCCATCGCGAGGTAACCACAATTAAACCAAGTCAAACCCTAGGTCAACAAAACCCTAGGTCAGAACCCTAGATCTAGTGAAGGTTAGTAATCACATATCCCCTGTTGCCTTGATTCACGGATGTGTTTAGGGGTGAGAGGAGAGTGGGTGAGAGCTATCCGTAGCGAGATCGAGGAGTTGCATCCGCAACCGCCGCAACAGACGTTTATTCTGCCACAAGGAGACCCATTTGATCTCCTGTTGTTAGAAGAGACCAGGTAATTACAACTACAGAAAGCATTTCTCCGAGACATAGCAACAACAGAGGCCATCAACGAAAACAACCGCTTGCCCACACAAAGGTGGAATTTAAGGAATCCATATAGAAGAAGATAAACTAGTGACCCTTCGGGTCATAGGGTTATCTCAAGTACCACAACCACTGAGCAAAACATTCAACAAAACGCACAACAACAAAGGCCACAGAACTTGCTGACCCCCCTTCGCGAAGTCCAGCTCTCCAATGAGCCAGACCCCCGCCGTGTCTCGCTTCCTCTCAACTGGCTACTTCCACGTGAGTGAGAGTGACGTGGCGGATCGCCCCGTGGCAAGGAGGGAAAGGGTTTGTGTGCGTGCCGAAATCCGACCCGATAGCCCCAAGCAACCGGAGTCACGATTCTGAGCATACAGTCATAACTTAGTCATTTTTTAGCCAAATTTCACCAAATTGAAACAAGGAATACCCAATTGGCTCTTGTACATAATGATGCTCTTATCTTGGTTGAATAAATCCGCATTTGCTCCAGAAACACAAAACCAACACTACAAAGAAAACAAAGCCAAAAAACCAACTTAGAAAATAAAATATATTTTTGGTGACACAGGATTGCCAGTGAACCAGGATGCTCTTGCATCACATTCATTTCAGTTTCATTTAAATTTTATTCCTCTAAGTTCCGGCTCATTCTTCACACTGCTGTGAACATCCTCTTTTTTTTGCTTTTTTACTTCACTTCTTGTTACCTTTGTTAATCGATTCATCTTTCACTGTGTGTTTCTTTGTAACTTGCATGTTGTTCTAAACATCATCTTTTTGATATGTCTTTGTCCAATTTCTTTCTATTTGTATTTTTTTAATTCATACATGTTCCTCCATCCATTGCACTTTCGACTTTTCATCAGTTTGACATATTTTGGTCGCTATGCTTGCCCTCTCTTGTTCTAGTTGATTTCTTGTATTGTACTTCTTTACTTTGTGTTTTTCTGGTTGTCATGTTGTCATCCTTGGCTCATTGTTGATAACCTTTAAAAGATTAAAATCTCAATAGAATAGCATAGTTGTCGGCCATATCTCCTGATATATTACCTTTGAAAAAATGACAGCAAAATTAGAATAATGTAGGTGGTGTTTTGTCCAATCAGTTGTGGTGTAATGGCAAATGGGGGCATTCATTAGAGTGTGACTGAGGTTTTAAAAGCTCTCACTTGAATGGACATGTGCATTTTACCAATGTAGTGTGATATTTTCAATCTCTCGCATTTATTATAGAGGTTTTCTAGGTTTTGTCGCCCTTAGGGTGTTCTTGCTGTATAATGGTGTTGGCTGGTTTAGGAATGATGCATGATGGCACCGCCTTGTAAGAAACCTAGGAATTTTGTCCTAAATGTGTTTCACGAGGTAAGAATTTTGAATCTCTATTGGATGTTATTCTTCCTATTTTGGACTTTGGTTAGAGCAGTTTACTCATATAAGATACTTTATTGGAAGAATCCCTTTTGAAAGCATGCTAAAAAGCTGGGTTAATGATGCAGGAGCATCCAGGGCCACAGGCGATCCTGCATTGCCCAAAAAACATGGCAGTTTGATTTTGGCTTTTGTCTAATTCTTGGTGTGCATTTTCAGGCATTTCCTTGTTGGCATGTCTTTTTGGGTTTTGACTTCAGGGCATATCTCAATTTCAACGTTCATAAGTGGGGCCCACATGCTAAGTTGGGGATGCTCTAGACTCGGGCCCACATATCCATGTGGTTTATTATTCCAATATAATTGGTTGTTTCCTATTCTCTTGGTTGGGACCCACACAATTTGAAGATGACCCCCCTATGCTTTCTTTGCTATCATGTGTGGGGTTCATTGATAATGTACGTGGTCTTTACTTCAGCGCTGGGTGTTTCATCTTGACTCATCCTTGCTACTAGACATGGGATAGTTAATATGATGATTTAATCCTTGATTATTCTTTGCTGGGACCCACAGTCTCTTTTGTCTTGACTGATTTTCAACTCCAAACAACAAATTCCTAAGGTCTGCATGGCTTGGATGCGGGACCTGTTGTGACCAAATCACACATCGCCCCATTGCAAACGGGGACCCCCTGATTTTGATTTCTCGAGTCTTGTATGATGCCTTAGGTTGATTGAGTGATGAAGTCAGTGGTGTTTGAGTCTTATAGTCCTTTGATGACTTGATCCTGATGTTTTGAGATCCTAAAAATGACTAAGTCTGGTAGCCTGAAATCCTGAAAAATTGGCTAAGTCTGAAATCTGGTGGATCCTCCAAATTCTATAATCTGCATGTTAAATCCGGTGGATCTGAGACTTATCTCAAAGATCCTGAAAGTGACTCCAGATGACGCCTACAACTCAGAGCGCTTCCTATCAATTCAACTAACGTCAAAATTGCGCCTTGACATGAGATAAACATAGGAGCAAACACAGATGGTGCCTCGATTCAAATTGATATAAAGGGTCTTAAACATCAATTCAACAAAGAAGTGATTTCGGAGTTTAGGCGCCTTTTTCATGTTTAATGATCATCAGATAGCGCCTTAAGTTGAGGTAAAAGAGTTTTGGGCGCCCTTCATGCATTAGACCATCATTTTGGCGCCCTAGCATGAAAAGAAATGTTAAACCCTCCAAATTGCGCCTAAGAGTTTAATAAGTTTAAAGAAGTTATTTTGGAATCTCAATAGAGTCTAGGCACCTATCAAACATTAAGGACCTCATTTTGGTGCCTTCCTTGTCCAAATTATGTCTCTTGGCGCCCAGAGGTAAGTGTGTTTGTAAATTTGAATTTAGGAGAAATGAAGTGAAAGATTACAAGGCGCATTTTCTTGCTCCTTCATCCAGAGGGTTTGAATCATCATTAAAGGGAATTAGGAAGAGAATTAAGAGTTTTTGGGTGCCCTTGACCTTTGATATCAACATGTATTGGCGCCCACTCAAGAAGGTCTTCATCTATATATGCCAAAATCCATTCCATAGAAGCGCCCAATAGTATTTGCGCATCTCTTGTCTCAACTCACCTACTTTGGCGCCCTTCTATGGATCCTTGAAGACATCTTGGCGCATAAAAAGGGGGTAAGTTTCAAGTTATATCTAAATGTGGGCCTTATGTCAAGACTCCTAAGATGGCTAAGTTTTGAAGATGAACCTCTGAGGCGCTTTGAAAGAGAATGGTGAGAGTTTTAAGCGCCTAAGGGAAGTATGAGGAAAAGACCTCTAAATGCGCCTTAAAGGAATGCATAGGCAAGTCACCACCACCATGAGCGCCTTAAATTGAACAACATATTTGGCGCCTAAGCATGTCAAGCCCAACCTTTAAGTGACACCTTAGAATGTCTCAATTTAAAAAGCCTTTATTGGTCTAAACGTAAGGGAAGTTCTAGGTATTTTTTGTCAATGGAGCTATCCTCAATAGGCGCCTATACTCAGAGATCACCACCATGGGCGCCCGCCTTATGCCAAAGTTTCAAAATGGACAAGTTAGAGCTTCATGGGTTTGGGTGTCTAGAGATTATCCCGAAGGGCGCTCTTGTTTGGAGATTTGATCATGTTGAAGCGCTCTAAGAAGAGAAGGGTGGAAGGCACTCTAGTTCTTCATTATTGCCTTGTTTTAGCGCCTAGGGCCCTTGGAACAACTCAGAAGGAAGAAATAAGTTTGGGCGCCCTTGTGATTTGATTACTTTGAATTTAAGATATAAGGCCTAAGTGTTAAGGCATTTTTTCACCTCTATAAAGACATACCTTGGCGCCCTTTTGTCCCTTTGTGCACCTCCTAAAGCGCCTTGGGGAATGATATTGTCTTGAGAATGAGGAGATGTTGGGAATTCCCTTAAGTGGCGCCTAGAGAAGTGGGAATTAAGCAATAAGTTTGGGCGCCCACATGCACCTAAATCTTCATCCTTGGGCGCCCTCCATATGACTTGTTAGTTTTGGCGCCTTTAGGAAATTTTAAAATTTTGAAAAGACTTTGTATTAAATGCATTACATGCCGACTCCTAGCTGGCCGACCAGCATTAAATGCAACTCAAACCACTATATAACAAAGGCACTCCCTCTTTATCTAAATCATAATTCACATTCCAATTCTAAGGGGTAGTGAATTTCTTCAAGAGGAGCGAATTTTTCTAAGGGGCAGCAAAATTACAAGGAGAAAGCACATTTTGAAGGGAGAATTATATTTTAGAAGACTGATTTTAACATCTTTTATCCCTGATTTCTGCCATTTTCTATCATTAATTACAGAATTCTGCTTTTCTCTAGATCAGAAAATTGATACGAGGTATGTTTCAGTCATCTTTTACTTCATAAAGTTGCCTTTTGTTTATTGAATTTTGCAGATTTATCATGATGTTATCATCTAAAATCAGGTTTATAGGGGTAAAATCTATTATTTCAAGTCACTTATTCGAGTCTTGTTTGTAGATAGATGGGCATGACGGCAAAGGAGAGGCAAGTGATGATCAAGATGGATGCCAAGTCCAACATACCTGATTCCAAGCTTGAAACTCAGTGGAAGAACGTGGGAGACACCAACATGGGACACATCAACTTGGAGGAGGTGAAGGACCCCTTGCTCGCCATCACAAGGAATGAAGACATCAAGGCCATTGCGAAGAGTGGAATTGTTCAGGCAGCATGCTTCCCGCCAACCCTGCCTAGTGCTGAGTTAGTGTTGGAATGTGTTCAGCGTTATGACAAACAGAAGAGACAGATTATAGCTAAACATGAGACTGTTCTCGCTTATCTGCAAAGAGAAGCCATCCAGGAGATCTTCAACATTCCAAGCCGGAAGGGAATGTTCATCTGTCCTACAACTGCTCAATGTACTTTTGAAGGCAACCCCAAGCATTACATGCAAGAAGTGAGAAAGAAGTGGATGACTGATTCATCAATCAAGATATACAACTCCGAAGATCCAAAGTATCACAAGGCAAACTTCAAACAAGAGATAAGTTACTTCATCATGTTCTTGAATCGAGTAACAGGTAGGCCTCAATCATCTACTTTTGAAGGATGGATGTATACTTACTTTGATCATGTGTTTACAAAGAATAAGATGGTTGACTGGGCTGGCCTTATAAGTCATTGCCTTGATGAGCAGTTTGAAAGGTTTGATGAAACAAAATCATTCTTCATGACTTCTTATCTTGTTTACATTCTAGCAAGAAATGTGGTTTATAAAGGATTAACAGCTAAAGGAGAAGTAGGTACAAAGCCTGGACAGATTCTTTCACATCAGTGTTATCCTCAGCTCCACCTGAAGAACATCAATCATTACAAGAGGTTCAATGATGCCTTCGCCATGTTCATAGTGAGAAAGTTGTGAGGCGAGATGCATAGAAGATTGACAGGTGCCGCTAAGAACTTCATTGAGAAGTATGGAAGATATTACATCCAGTATGACAAGTTCACATATATCAGGATTCAGGGTTTCACATCCTTTCCATACAGATTGCCTAGATATCCCACCAACAGGATGGTGTTGTTAGAGGTTTCAAGACAATTGTTAGAATTTCATAAGATGCAAAGGGCAAGGAAGAAACCTGGAGTTCAGTTTCCTCTTCAGCTCGGCAGATATTACTCCTGTCCATCACTTCAAGTAGCTGAGCATTCAGAGGTTGAGCTTCAAGCGTATCATCTACATCCTCATGATTCAAGGAGGGAGAACTTCAATCCACATGGAGCCATTAAGCAGTCATATTCTTCCTACAAGCATATTGAGCAGCTAGAGGATCACTAGGCTAATGCCATTGATGATGATGATATCAGGATGCAAAAGTGTTCAAGGCTGAAATGGAATTTAGTGAGAGCTACTAAGGTATTACGGATTCCTGATCAGTTAGATGATGAAGGAACTCTTTTAGGTGATGAGTACAATAAGATCCGAAACCTACCTTATGATATCAACTGGGCTGATAGAGAAAGGGTTGATGATGAAGGATTAATAAAGCCTATTATTGCTATTACTGAAGAGCAAATAAAAGAGCAAGTACAAGCATTGCTTGATGAAGGTAAGAAACTCACTTATACTAAGATGGGAGAAGTAGAACATCAGGAACAGCACATTGCACCTGGTAGAAGTTCATAGAGTAAGGACAATGAAAGAGATTCAGGTCAAGCAAAGAAAAGAAAACAACTTGAATCTACACAAGGAGAATCTAGTAAGAAGAAGAAAAGGATAAGTATTGAAACTGCTTCTTCCAGACGGCCAGGTGATACTCCACTGAATCAAGACATAGTGGTACGTGTTGATGATGCAGTTCCAAAAACTCCAGTTGAAGAAGTGCCTTCAAGTCCACATGATACTGAGATTATTGATGAAGCTAACACTGAAGGTAAAGATGAAGTTGAAGAAGAGTCATTGCCTGCACAAGGAAAGCAAATACAACAGTTACAGGATCTTTCATCTTGCCGGAGTGGTTGGAGAGAATCAGGGAAAATTATGAAGTTGAGAAATATTCTCCTATTCCAATTGATGAGTTACTTCTGGACATGTCTAGTGAAAAACCAAAGAAGAAAGCCACTATTCTTTCAAAAATCACTAAAGATGAAACAGGTGTAAGGAAAGTTCATGTAGCAGTTCCAAGACTTGAAAAGAATATAGAAGATATAACACCTGATGATTATGATATCAATACAATCAATTTGGGTCCGTTGACTGGAATGCAAGTAGAAGAACTTCAGGGTTCAATTGATAATGCTCGAGCTATCATAAGGCAAGAAACAGAAGGCAGAATTAAAGCTGAGCAAAGGTGTAAAGCTTTAGAGCAGTATATTCAACACTTGGTTCATCCTATTCGTCAACAGGACAGGGTGTCTACACCTCCATCTCTTCTTCCTCCAAAAACAGTTGTACATCTTGAGGAGTTGAAGTCTTCATCTCACAGGTTGAAAGATTGGATGAAAAGATCAAAGGAAGCCACATATAAACACCTGGAGGATATCATACAAGTGTATGATAAGATCGTTGATCTCAAAGGAAGGGTACTTGCATTGATGACAGTTTGTGCTGAATTCAAAGATATCAAGGAACAATACCTGCCACATTTGAAGAGCTTGATGGAGACTTCAGTTGATGAATTAATACATGCTGAAGTGATTGACGAAGGTAGGACATATGACTTCTCTTCTTGGTATTATGGCTTTCATATTAAAGGATAGTTGCTAGATGAAATACAAACAGATATATCAAGAGTAAGAAGTGTACTTTAAAGAATTCAAGATGGAGTACATGCCTTCTTGATGAAGATATGTAACCCGTTTGGAGAGATGACTTTTGATAACATGAAAGAACAAGTTCAAGCTTTCTACTTCCAAGAAGATGATGTTTCTGATGAGAAGCTTGATAGTATATTTTCACTTGCTGTCCACCTTGGCGCCAACAAAGTGAGGATGATCGATTGGGAGAAGACACTTGGCCTTTATTCAGATGATGTACTTGAAGTTGAAGGAATCACTCAAAACGCGCCAAGTGTACCTTTGGATGATGTCAAGCAGATAGTGTCTAGATTCACTGAATGTCAAGCTTTTAGTGATGGATATTCACATGGAGACTCCTCATAGGCTGATGATGCATTATCCTTATCTTCTTAGGAAGCGTGCCTTCATTGCCTCCATTTACTAAAGATAGCCTCTTTCATTTAATAAAGATAGGAGTTTGTTATAACTACTTGTGATGTGGCATGATCTGGTCCATTGGCTTGGCCGATCGATCTTGACCCTTCATACATTTTGAGGTCTATAAAAGGGCTCCTTTTGGTCTCATTTGTACGATTGAAGACTCTGGAATTGTTGCAAGAGCTCTCTGAAATAATATAAGATTCATTGTTTGGTGACTCTATATATATTTCGAAGTGTTGCATGGTTTGGATTTCTTCAAGCGAATATTAAGTTAGATTAAGTTTTCTTTAAGTATATGTTAGTTGGTGGAAGGCTTCATTATTGTCTGTGGTGAAATCTATAAGTTTATATCATTTGTAGTTTGCGGCTTGCAAATTGCAGTTGGTTTGAACAAATTGAGCTTAACTTTGATCCCTATGTTTGTTGAATGTTTCATGAGCATAAGTGATTTAAATATCTTGTAAAACCTCAGAAGATTGCATCAATCTTGTGTAGTTGTCTGACTTGGCGAAGCAAGATTTGGTTTGATTTCACTTGAACAGTAATTATCCTTGCATTTAGGATTAGATTAGTTTTCACTACACTTTACATCTTTTGTCTTTTTTTTTGTCAATTTGGTTAAAATTAGGATCGAAAACATCATTGCAATATCATACATCATAAGTTGTGGTACTTAGATACTCTAGTGTCTACCTCTTTCATTGAATCAACAACTTGTCGAACAATTGCGTAAGTCCCTTTGTGTTTACCAGTAGAATCATACCAAGTCACTAAGTTATCCCTTACAAAATCATAAGAAAAGGAACCTTGGAGTCATCTAGTTTGATCACTTTGTTCAGCATTCGAGAGGCTTTGCTCAAGAGAGAGTTAGATACTCTGTATTTCACTCTATTGTTGACTTGTCGAAAAACAAACATCAACAGGACCCATTGTATGTTATTTGTTTGAGATTCTTTTCTTTCTATTGGACATTTGCTTGGGACCCACACATCTGTCAGTAGAGGGAATCTATTATCTTGAGTGCTCATCCTTATTGTCGGTGTTGCTCTTTTACTGCGGTTGTGGTATTATTTATTGCCTCCTAACTATTGATGTAACAGCATTAGAATAAAACACTAAGTGCTCTATCCTCTCTTGAACAAAGAATCTCAAACGCTGAACTATGTGATTGAGTGAGACTACTCCAAGGTTCCTTGAATGTCAGGTCTTGACGTGCACATGGATAGACTCAGTGAAATGATGTGATTTTGCTGGTAATCACAAAGGGACTTACACTAAATTGCTCCTTCTTCATGGACATGGATAAAATTCATTACTCCTTGGACATGTGAATGAATGGAACACAAGACTTATTGTTTCCTTCACAAATGGGCAACACTCGGAATTTCCACGGCCTACTATTAGGGGCATATGTTTTGACAATGAAGCTCTTGAAAGCTAATCCTAGTGAAGATCTAAAACAAAATGCAAAAGAAAGATGAGTGTTTAGAAATCTACTTTGATGTAAAGAATGCTATTGACTTAGTGAAACCAAATCATGCTTTGTTTCGCCATGAGAAAACTACTACACAAAGATGATGCAATCTTCTAAGGAGTTTATGACGATTTTCAGATTGCTTATACATGAAAACATGGAAATGAATACGTAGAAAACAATCAAAGTTAAGCTTTTTAAAAGGGTTTAGACTAACCATACACTGTAATCTGCAAGCCACAAATCACAAATGGTATGAACACCAGGGTTTCAACATGCATCAACAGCAATATCTTTCACCATTCTAAATTATTGAAGACTAAATGAAACTGAAATAAAACAGATCTGAAATTGGAGCTTATGATTTGCTTTAAGGAAATTAGAAAACCATGCCAACATTCTAAAGAACACCACAAACACCAAACTTCAATGCTAATGTATTGATTTGGAGATGCCTTTTGCAACAATTCTGCTAATACCTCAAAGTTTCTTGCTCTCAAAAATGGAGTACTACTAATGAACAACAACTACTACTCTCTTTCTTTCTCCTATTCTCTATATTATCTCTCAAAAATGAGCCGAATGGGCCTTTATATAGAGCTCCAAAAATACAAAGAAGGGCCCAATTTGATTCTAGAAATCAACAGCCAGGATTAGGTCAATCAAAAACCCTAATGAGAAAGTATTTATGACTGCCAATATTTTGGCCAATTAAACGCTGACACATGTACTAGGGCACCTCCCTTATTTTGTCCTTTTGTAGCTAGGTTCAATGAATTTGGATATGTTGATCTCTAGCTCATCCATTGGTACACTTGGCATGCTTTGATTGGTTGATGATGATTGGATGCCACCTCAAACATATTCCAAACAATCGTCTCTTGAGTGTACTTTGGACTTGGAAATTTCATCCTTGTGTTGTGTTTCCTCTGGATTTCTTAGTATTGGCGTGGATTCTGGGTGTAATCCTGAACTTCATGATGTTGAACTTGATCCTCATCTCATTCTTGGACTTTCCATGGACTGATCTTCTTTTGATGTTGGATTCCTCGACGCTGGATTGGAAATGCATCTCCTCCCGTGGATGATCTTGATGCTAGTATTCCTTGTATTATTGTGATGTCTTGAAAAGTGAAGTCCTTCATCTTCCCCTGGCATCCATGTGTAGTCCTCTTGTCATTGGAATTAGTCTTCTTCTTTGGGTCTTGGAGACTCTTCGCATCCACCTTGATTGCCTGGATCCTCGTCGAGCATCATCTTCATGGAAATTATCCTTGTCCTCAATTCCTGCAAAACAAAGAAAACCTTGAGTAATCATGGCGAATAAAATCCTTAAATGTAATGCAATACTAAGATAAAACATGAATAAACTTGCATGATTCAAGAAAAATATACAATTTTGATCAATTTCATTCACAAATTCTTGAATAAATGAAGGATTTCCTTCATTTTCATTGCATTTTTCACATTTGGATTAACTTTTCCTTCATTCCAGGATTATCAGGCATGAATTGAGCGGATTTAGCGGTTGGAGGTGGAATTTCTTCTGTCTAGGCGCACTTGCAAGAAGACATGATTTTCTAAGAGGGTGTATTCTCAACACTGAACCAGATTCTTTTACGTGCAAATTCCATGTGGTCTTGGATTTTTCTTATCTTACTTTCCATGCTGTGGATTTTTCCTTAAGCGCAATTTCAAGTTGTGGATTTTTCATGTCGCATGTTTCAAGATGTCAAGGATTGTTTTCTCTTAGTTGCACATTTCATGATGTTTTGGAATTCTTTGTCCATGTAGCATATTTCCCCTTGTCTTGGATGAATTTATCCTAGTCGCATATTTCATGATCTCTTGGAATCTATCCTTGCAGAAAATTGCAATTTTCATCATGTTAAGGAATTCTTTATCCACATCCCTTATTTCACATCACCTTGGATTGTTTCCTTGTCGCCCATTTCATTAAGTTGTGGATTCTCTTGTCTTGATCGCCATTTTCATGTCTATCCGGATTTGATACCTTGAAATTCCCTGTCGCACTTATCATCATGTCGTGGATTTTTGCTTGGAAGATGTCGCATATTTCCTTCGGTTGTGGATAATCATCCTTGAGCGTGATTTCCACTAAGTCATGGAATTCTTTCTCCTAGGTCGCACTTTTTGCTAAGTCATGGAAAAATTCCAAGTCACATGTTTCACTAGGAGGTGGATTTTCCTTGTCGCACCTTTCAAGTGGTCTTGGATTATCCTTGTCGCACATTTTACCTCCTCTTGGACAAATTCCGACACAGATTTCAAGTGGTCTTGGACAATTTTCGGCACGGATTTTGGAGGGTCTTGGACAAGAAAAGTCACAGATTTTAGAGGGTCGTGGACAAGAAAGTCACGGATTTTAGAGGGTGGACAAGAAAAGTCGCGGATTTCATGAGTTCATGGGTTCATTCCTTGGCGCACATTTCCTTCATGTCCCGAATCAATTTATCCTTGTCACACTTTTGGGAGGGTGGAGGATAAATCCATGTCGCATTTTTCACTACCTTGCAGATTCATTCCTCATCGCAAGTTCCTTAAGATGTGGAATTTTACTTGTCGCGAATTCCTTGGAGTCATGGATTTTCGCATTTTTGAGCATCTTAGGGAGTTTCTCCTTGATTGCAATTCTTTGTCTTGGATTCGTTCCATGATCAAGATTGTCACTAAGTTATAGAATGTTTCATCCTTGGAAGAGATTTTTACTAAAAATTGAGTGAGATTTTGAAGATAATTCCAAGTCACAATTCTTATGTTGTGGAATTTTTCCTTGGTCTCACGTTTTGCTAGGTTGTGGAGTGACTCCAAGTCACACTTTTCAGCATGTCCTGGATAAATTCCATCCTTGAGTGCACATTTGAGGACCTTATGGATTTTCGCACCTTTTAGCACCTCCTGGACAAATTCCACATCGCATATTTTGGGAGGTCATGGAAAATCCAAGTCACACTTTTCATTAGATCATGGAATTTTTTATCTTTGTCGCACTTTCCTTGATGAACCGGATTTTGCGAACAAGATTTTCCTTGCCGCACTTTCCATGAGGTCTTGGATTTTGCAAACAAGATTTTGAAGGTCCCTACCTGACGTATATTTCAAAATATATTTAAGTCCTATACTTTAAATATTTTGAAATATATTGTCAGGATGTTTGAGATATGTCCCGGATCCATGGGATTTAACATGCAGATTCTAGATTTTTGAGGATCCACCGGATTTCGGACTTAGTCAGTTTTTCAAGGTTTCGGGACATCAGACTTAGTCATTTTCAGGGTTTCAGGGACATGCGTCAGGGACAAGGCATATGAACCCCTTAGTTAAATATCAATCCCTTAGGCCAATTTTCCACTCCTTAGTGAATTTCTTCAATCATATCATGGATTTTGAGCAATAATTTGGTGAGACTCGGGCAAATCTACTACCAAACCAATAAACCCTAAGAGCTAAAGCAAAAAGAGGGGGTCCCCATTTGCAATGGGGTGATGTGTGAAAACGTCACAACACTAACTACTGCTGAGGCCCACATGACTGGCAATGGTTCTTATTGTGGGGCAATTTAAATGAAATTGTGGTTATATTGTTTAACTTTTGTTTGCTGCGACTATCACCTTGTTAGGCGACAGTTATATTGTTGGCTGGTTGAAACCTTGTGGTTGGTGGTTGTTCATGGCTTGAGCCTAACAAAGGTTGAGCGGCAATTACTTTTGGTTGCCGATTGATTTTTTGTTTTGTTTGAACATATACTTTAAGTGGCCTCTTGACCCCAATTCACTGTAGTCTTTGTTGGCAAAATTAATCACAGATCGTGGGAGTTATGGTTGACTGCAAAATTATGTGTGTCTAGGTGGCTTGCCTATTTTGGGCAACTGACCGTTATAAAATGAAACAAAATTGTGTGAAAAGCAAGGAGAGCATCGAGATAATTTGTTGAACATTTTCATCCTTTACTGAGGACTGACGACTAGAAAAAGGAAGAGAGGGTACACAGAGATTCCTTGATTAACTATTGTGAAAGCTTGTTGCTTTGATTGAAATTTGTAAGAGTGAGAGATATGAGAGAGAGAGATAGGAGAGTGTAGAGAGGGTTGTGATAAAAGGACACAGAGATAAATTCTTGGTTTTGTTGACATCAAACCCTGTTGCTGTATGCATAGGAGTGATAAGTGTGAAATTGAGAGGATTGTACAAGTCCTTATAGCTGGACTATCTGCTTGTAAGGCAAGCATGTAATTTAGATTTGAATAATGAAGTATGGTATTGCTGTTATTTTGAGTTGTAATTTCCAAGGTATTAATCCTTGCTGTTGTTAAGAGTTGGTGGTTGTACGTGGAGCTACGAGATCAATTGCCTTTCACTATGTACTTGATCCTCGACTACATCAAATTGTACCAAAGCAAGTTTGCTTGTTGGGATGTGTTGGAGATTGGATCAATTGCATAAGATGGTTTGCGTAAGACCTTTTTGGTTGGTAGGTGTCGTAGAAGGATCTAGCGGAATTTTGTTGTAGATATTTGTGATTTTAGAGGGCTGTGTGCTGTAGAGGAGTTGTTGCAAGTGTGGAGTTCTGTAATTGTAGAGGGCTTGTGCTCTGGCAGAATTGTTGCAGATATCTGTGACTGTAGAGCATTGCATGCTCTAGTAAATTTGTTGTAGGCATATGGAGGCTTGTGACTAGAGAGGGTTGTGAGGAGGCACGAGTGCATGAGAAAGGGCTTTGTTGTTGAATATGAGTTGAATACTCTAGTGAGTTTGTTGTAGGTGTAAGTCTTGTAACTGCAGACAGTTGTATGTGTGTGAAGATGTCTTCAAAAAAGGGGACAAGGATGGTCTTGAAGAAGCCAATTGAGTGGGCATTTATGGAGCAGTACCAAGAGGAGGAATTCCTTGAAAAGATGGTGGATATACATTCAAGATTGAAAAAGTTGGAAGCTAAGCAACGTGGAAGAGTTGTTGTAGACATGATTGAGAATGGTGAAGAATGTCACATTGGTGGCATGGAAGAAAATGAAACCATACGATTTGTTGTACCCAAGGAGAATTTTTTTGAGAAGATGATGGACATCCATTTGAGATTGAAAAGGTTGGAGGCTAAGCAATGTGGAAGAGTTGTTGTAGATAAGACCAAGAATGATGAAGAATGTCATATCGATGGCATGACAGAAGAAAAGAACATGACTGTGGTTGAGACATGTCTTTTCAAAGGCATGCACGTACTGGTGGGTGAGGTTGTAGTGGAGGAAAATGGTAATAATGAAACTCTATTTTGTCTAACATTGTTTCATTTGTAGATATGTAGGAAGGTAAAGATAGAGAAGAGGAAGTCCTCATGTTTGAGGATATTGCAGAAAAGAAAATTATGGTGGTAACAAAAGTTTGAGAAGTACAAATTGCAGAAGATGAAAGCATTGCTGCAGAAGTCCCTTTGGATATAGTAGCTGATTTAGAAGCGGAAATGGTGGCTTGTAAAGGCCCTGTGTTTGATCGTGGAATTGATGAAGAGAGTCTCCTGCTTGAAGAGGAGATGAAGAAGATTGAGGAGCTGTTCGGTTTGTGTGATTAATGACATGAAGATTTTGTTGTAGCAGAAGATGACAAAGAAGAGGAGGAAAAGGGATTCTTTGAAATCTATCATATGATCGTGAGTTGTGGTGTTGAGATTTGTCCTTTGGAGGACATACATATGTTGGTCATAGTGGAGCAACAGAGTATTGAAAGGAAAGAGGAGAAAGGAAAATTTCTGATGTTTATAATATTGATTATGTTGATTTATATGTAGGTATTACAGTAAGAAAGAAGAATACAGTAGTTGAAAGTTCTTTACAGTACAAGAGGATGTCGACAGATGAAGTGCAGTTGAATGCATGAGAAGAGAAGAATCAAGAAATGTATCCTAGGATGGTACAAGGAGTAGGAGTTGTGGAGATGAAACATGAGGAGTTTGAGATGAGTGTATATACTTTTGTGCCCAAGAATATAGATGTAAGAGCTGTCATATTTGAGGGCAGTAGAAGAAATATGGGAAGTGATGTACAAAGTGAAGTTGTAGGTATGCAGGATAAGGAGGAAAAGTATGAAGAAGTGGTTGAAAAGACAGTGCTGGAAATTACTAATTTCCATAAAAGTATTAATTCTGATTAGTGTACACATGAAGTGAGAATAGAAGAAGTTGAAGAAGAGAGGGAGGAGTTTGTAGATGACAAAGTGGATGAAGAGGAGCTAATTATGAAATTTTCTGATTTTTGTAATGTTTGTTGTAATGATTTGTGTGCAAGTGGTGAGTGTAGAAGAAGAATATGACAAGATGATGATGGGAATTTTTAATTTTCATAATGTTGTGGATATTGATTTATGTGTAGGTGTGGTAGTAAGAGGAGAATGAGAAAAGAGATTCTAGCGGAGGTGGACAGACAATGATGGGTTAAATCCCATGAAAGATGATTGAAGTGCAAAAGATGACCTTTGGTGGAGGTGGATGGATTGTGGTGGGTTGAATCCCACGAAAAGAGGAAGAATATGGTGTACAAGAAACATGAAGAGGAGTTCGGTTTATGGTGGACAAAAGTCTATGAGAGGCATGAAAGATAATGAACGAGTTGGGCAGAAGAAGATGGGATTTGTCCTAGCTAAGTGCTAGAAGAAGCGAAGGAAGAAAAGAAAACTTTTGAGTTATCTATTTGAGTAATGGATCTTGTTGCGGATTGTGTGCTTTTTGGAATGGTGGTACTACGATTTAGCTCAAATTTGTAAACTATGCTCACAAACTTCTTACCCGACATGTTTGATGTAGGAGCATCCATGTCCACAGGTGATCTTGCATCACCCAAAAAACATGGCAGTTTGATTTTGGCTTTTATCTAATTTTTGGTGTGTGTTTTCAGGCTTTTCCTTGTTGGTGTGTCTTTTCAATTTTTGGCTTCAGGGCATATCTCAATTTCAATGTTCATAAGTAGGGCCCACATACTTAGTTGGCAATGCTCTAGACTCGGTTCCACATATCCACGTGGACTATATTCCAATATAATTGGTTGTTTCCTATTCTCTTGGCTAGGACCCACACAATCTGAAGATGACCCCCTATTCTTTCCTTGTTGTCACGTGTGGGGTCCACTAATAATGGACATGGTCTTTACTTTAGTGTTGGGTGTTTCATCGTGACTCATCCTTATTGTTGGATGTGGGATAGTTATAGGATGATTTAATTCTTGGTTATACTCTATTGGGACCCATAGTCCCTTTTGTTTGATTGATTTTCAACTCCAAACAACAAATTCCTAAGGTCTGTGTGGCTTGGATGAGGGACCCACTGCACCTTATTTGTTGAGATCCTTTTCTTTTTGCTGGACATCTACTTGGGACCCACACATCTATTACCAGAGGGAATCTTTTATTCTAGGCGCTCATCCTTATTGCAGGTGTTGTTCTTTTATTGGGGTTGTGGTATTATTTACTACCTCTTGACTGTTGTTGGGGCCCACATGACTGGCAATGGTTCTTATTGCTGGGCAATTTAAATGAAATTGTGGTTATATTGTCTTGCTTATTGTGACTGTCACCTTGCTAGGTGATAGTTATATTGTTGATTGGTTGAAACCTTGTGGTTGGCGGTTGTTCATGGCTTGAGCCTAATAAAGGTGGAACTAATTATTTTTTTGTTTGGACATCTACTTTAAGTGTCCCCTTGACCCCCATTCGCTACAGTCTTGCTGGGAAAATTAATGACAGATCGTGGGACTTATGGTTGATTGCAAAATTATGTGCGACTAGGTGGCTTGCCTATTCTGGGCAACTAACCTTTGTAAAATAAAACAAAATTATGTGTAAAAAGCAAGGAGAGCATCGGGAGAATTTGTTGAACATTTTGCTCCATTGAATACTGAGGACTAGAGAAAGGAAGAGAGGGTATAGAGAGATTCCTCGATTACTATTGGGCAACCCTGTTGCTGTGATTGAAATTTGTAAGAGTGAGAGATATGAGAGTGCAGAGAGGGTTGTGATTAAAAGACATGGAGATAAATTCTTGGTTTTGGCTGACATCAAAGCCTGTTGCTATATGCGTATGAGTGATGAGTGTGAAATTGAGAGGATTGTAGATTCCATATCATAGTTTCAAAACTCGTCGAGTACTAGGCTAACTTGTGAGTTATTTTTGTAGCCGAGTAAATTGCACATTAACTTGCCTAGTAGAGTTTTGCTGAGTTTTTGCCGAGTACTTCCAAGTTTTGTTGAGTTGACGAGTTTAAGTATTTTTTTTAAAAATTTCCAGAGTTTTGTTGAGTTTTTGCCAATTCACTGAGTCAAAATTGGGTCTGATGAGTTTTCCCAAGTCGCAAGTTATGAAGTTCTATGATTCATGACCCAATATAACTAACTAAAGGGATGTGTGCCATATGTCAGCGTCTCCATCGCACGTCAAGATACATTACAACTTAGTAGTTTGGATACTACATGTGCAACATATAACAAGTAGAAATCTCTCTACTCCATTGATACTTAATTTGGCCCAATTGGTCAAGGTTTACAACATCTGACGGTGGTGAATCAAATACCTTCCCTTGACTATACTTTTTGGGATAGGGTGTATAAGTTTACTCAACTTTGTGTTCCCACTAGCCTTGCTTGCCAACTTTTGCTAAACGAAGCTCATACATCCTCCTACAGTGGATGTTTTATTTTCCAGAATACTTTTCAACATCTTCAGTGATGCATTTATTGGCCTTCTATGTGGAAGCAGATTGAGGATTACATCTATCAGTGCTTTCTTTGCAGTTAATCTTGTTGGTAAACAATTTTGTCACTGTTGAAAATCATAGACTCGTCCAAGAAACAATGACAAATATCACCAACAAATGGAGAAATCGTTATGAAGTTAATGATTCTCCTCTACGTTTGAGAGGGGCAGCTCCCTCGTATGATGGGGGTTTTTGGGGTTTTTGAGTACTTTTAACCAGAAAGTACAAAAACATAGGAAAGGGAAAAGAGAGAAAAGAGAAAGAAACCTAACCGCGAACATAAGAAACACAACATAAATTTCTTGAAAGAAAGAAGGACAGGAGGAAAATCAAATTAAACTAAAACCAAGAGCGCAAAGTCTCCAAACCATCTGTAAGCCAAGAGCAAGGAATGAGGAAATAAGTATAAGGAAAACTAATCAAACATAAGAATAATCAGATTTGAGGAAGAAATGATGACATAAGAACAACAATTCTTCAATATTAAAATGAACAGGAGCCCAAAGTCTTCAGTTTTTCCCCTTTACAAAGCTCTCGGTTCCCCAGAGCAGAAAAAGATAAAAGTCCCTCCTATATATTTAGACTACATATTTATAGGTTTTTCCCTCTTGCTAGAGCATAACCGATTTTTGAAAACCAGTTACAATAAAGAAAACCTTTCACCTTCTTGTACACACAACATTTAACTCATAAAGTGAGTTAAAACATTATTAAATGAACTTTATAATAAAGAGATATGCTTCAGCTTGAGATTGACTGGCAAATGACTGTCATAGTCTACTGTATGGGCTGTTGGTGTTGATTTATAATATCCAGTCATAGAATTCATATATGGTGTTGAGACAATTTGCTTCTTAGATGCAATTGTCGACTTCCCATAGCACTCCAATAAACATCTAGCAATATCAGGATCAACTTGAACATTTAGAACTTCCTTTAGTGTAACTAATGTATCTTGGGGTTGACGTAATCAATCTTGACACAATATGTGTCTTTTGAACCAAAATGATATGATGCTAATGCTGTCAATTCTGACTTCTCAAAATCTATATAGTCTCATCAACAGTTAATTCTTGCACTTGAATTGGGCGGAATCTCCTCTCAAGGGCTAGGTCTTTTTCAATGTGTTTTCGGTATTCATCAAGAGTAGTGATTCCAATGCGTTGTAGCTCACCACATGCAAGGGCTGGCTTCAAAATATTGGGCGCCTTTATAGCGCCTTCTGCAACACGTTTCTATGTTGTGGCCTGAAGCAATGACAACTATGAGATCACATTTCTTTGAGATTTTAGTCAAAAAGTTTTTATGCCTTGCACATGTTTCTACATTTTGTATACAAGAGCACTAGAATTTTATACACTGCTCCAAAGGTCCAAATTAGGCATGCAGATTATCTACTAGTTGTAGCATTTTCTTTTCCTTATACAAATGCTAAACACATTCAAGAAGACAAGCCTTCTCTTCTTCTAAGCTGTAGTTTGTATGACATTTGCCGCTAACAATTTGAAGAATGAGCAATCCAAAATTGTAAATATCTGCCTTATCTCTGAGATGCCCACTCAAAGCATACCTTGGAGCCAAATATCCAATTGTTCCTTGCTACCTTGTTGGTTGGCTAGGGTCAAGTCAACCATAGGATGTTCAAAAGGTCCATACTAAATTTCGCCCTCAAAATTCTCAAATGCACCGAACCAGACTCTTCTACATGGAGCCCATGCCCAACAACTGCATCAATTTCTTTGCGTACTTCAGCCATATATTCAGGGTGCCTCAAGGGCTTAGCCATTTCCCATTCACTAGTAACAGAAGAAGTATATGTTCTCGCAACAATTATATCAATGAGAGTGGCTTTGATCTTCATCACGTTTAAGGTCTTATCTAGACTTTCAGCTTCTAGCAATGTGTGAACAAAGTCTAAGGGCCTTGTTTCATTACTTTGCTTAAATTCAAGGCATTGCTCCTGAATTATCAAACCATATAAGTCATCAACCCATTTCATTATGTCTTTCATGGCCCTACAGACCCAGAGGCCTCAAAAAAGGAAGATAATCTCCAATATTGAATGTGTTAATTATGGAAAATGACTCATAGATTTTAGCCTTGTGTTCAACAACTACTTCAGGACCTGCACCTTCAAACGATGCCATGCATACATCCATCACTATGCATTGGCCTTCTTCAATTCTTCCTTGTCTAAAAGAGTCTATCTTCGTTGGAGTCAAAAGCTCCATTAAGTAATTTTTTCTGGCTGCCTTCCAATGTAGACCATAAGGAGCAAAAGCAATGTCATCGCCCCCAAATGTGAAGTGTTTTGAAGCAATGTTCTTGGGCCTTGAAGCAAAAACATGCTCTTGCTTCAATAAGAACTCCTTCACATACTTGGGGTCATCTATTATAACTATGGGTTTTGGATTAACTACACCTAAATTTGTCAATTCATTGACTTGTTGCTCTAATATACTGGATGATGTCTGAGAATAGTGAGTTTCATCTAATGTCTGGGGTGCTGATTCCGGAATGCTATTAAACACATTTGAATTTTGATCCAATCCCAAAAGCACATGCATCTCAAGCTCTGAATAAGTGCATAGCTGAGGATCAACAATGGACTGAGATATACACTCACTTGAAATGCCAAATGCTTGAAGTCCGCGACTCATGTCCTCCTGCATATATGCCCAACTTTCTAGTGAGGTTCGATCTACATTTACATGGTCAACATCTTGCTGCTTGTGTAGGACCTTGTAAGGAATCATTCCTGCTTGCCAAGGAAAATTCAGGACTAGGAATTTTAGAACAGTCTTCAGGATGTGTTGTTTTGAAGTCTTCACTAGTTTCTACTTGCATTGATTCATTTCCGAGTTGTGGATAATCGGTGTCTTTTGTATTAAATGTTTGCAAAGGAAGTGGCAAATCTTCCGAATTTTGTAGAAATTGTGCACATTCTATAACAAATGATCCATCCACCATTATTTCGAGCTATACATACTACAGTGTCAGGTGGTATCAAAACCAGAAGCAATCCCACTTGATCTTTTTTGTCTCTGTTTGAAACTTACACTGCTTCACCTTCATAGGCCTCAGCCCAGGCCTTGCCAACGATCTTGCAGGGTTCGAACCCATGAGCTGCGGAGAGACTGGCTCATATTCTGGTTCTGGCCAATATGCATTTGCTTGAAAACTTCTAAAGCCTATTCAACAAATACATTTTGTGTAGATCTTGCAATTATTGCATTATAAATAACTAATATGCCATGTCTATGCTTTCACATTTTGTGTTCCAATCCACCAGAACATTTGCAATTGAAACATTCTAATGCCTTTTCAACAAATCCGTAGTATGTAGATCGCGGCGGCCATGGGATGATGCTCATTGAGGCGATCTGTAAAGCAATTCACATGCTTTGTTCCTATTTCTAGACAGTTTACGCATCTGATCTATACCGCCACATGTATATCGCAGACAAATCTACAAGAGCATTTCGAAGTATATATATCTGATAAAACCTCTGGTTACATTATGCTTTAATAAGTACCTATTTACTGATCAAGGCTTCCATTTTGGATAGCACGCAGGTATGACATTGGCAAAGGAAGTGAAGTACAACTGTACACATGCCCATTGCATTTGCTTATGGATTACTAAAGCCTTCTCAACAAGTCCATTTGTAAATATCCTATGATCACGGTATTTCATGTCATGTCCCCTATAAACCGACCATTACTCAGTCAAATTTGAATGAGGAGTCTAATATGAATCCATCGCCTACATAATAAAATATTAATATAAATATAATATACAATATTGATAACTAAATGCTATTATACTTATAAATATACAAATAGATATATTATATAATATAATAAGATATCATATAATAATAATAACATTAATAATTAAAATTATCATAATATATATATTATAATGTTATAATGAATATAAATTAAAGAGGATCGATATCCTCTAATACATGAATCAACCCATATGTGAAAGATTTGATTGGAGGAAATATGGCATTTGCTATTAATAAGCCAAGCGATCCTTTAATAAAAACAAACGTTGTTAAAAGACCATACAATTATCGTAGTAATTACTAATAGTGCCGATCCTCATCAAGGGTGGCATCTCAAATTGAAAAGCTGTGCCTACTCCAAGGAAGTGATGGTTTATAAGGTGATTCGTGGGTCTCCAAAGAAAGATCGGATAGCAAGAAATCATCATGACACAGATAACATCTAGACGCCATAGCAAACAAATATATATCATCCATCCCGCACTCAGCAATACAAATAATGGAACAGACTTCAATATATATATGAGCAGTCTAAAAGGAATGAATAAAAAGTATTGAATATCCCTTCGAATAAGGAATTGATAGACATTACAATGTACTCGGCAAGCATGGAAGTAATTTAATAATCAGTACCACATTCAGGATCAAGGTGTCTATATCTTCTAAACCTCTTAACATACCCACGGTTTACCATGATAAGAGAATGGCATTAACAGTATACAAAGACGAAGCTTCATATCTGTCTGTTACTATTGTGAAGCTTCACATGAAATTAGAGTTGTTGTATTTAATTATTTACTTTTGCGTAGAAAAGAGCTAATGGTATGGTTACGCTTTGGGAATTCAGACAAGTCATTTAATTGACCCAAGCTTTCCAATAAGTTTTAGATTTGAAGAAAGAATACAGATTTAGGCATTTCAATGATGTATTTCATATTGACGGGATCCACATCAATCTGGTTTCCTAGAGTTGGTGAATACTAAAAGCTTGTTGTCAATATCTCTAAAATGCACGTATGATGGATTATTTTAATCCATATTTGCGAAGACCTTCAGATATCATACATAGATCAAGAAGATGATCCTTACGATGTTTGGATTTGGAAATAAATCAAGAAATATCTCATTGAATCTCAGAAGCATTCATATAGATCTGTGCATCAGCAATCTTCATAAATTTATAAGATCTTATCAGCAATTTCAAGCATCTATCCTACACCACGGAAATCATAGTTAAAATTATGTTCAAGGTTAAGAAATTTTTGATCTTCTTACAAGGGGCAATACAAGTGGTATCAGAGCTATCGACATGCCATCCTATGAGAAAATTTAATGCAAGCTTACTCAAGGAGGTATCCCTCACGAAACAACAACAACAATATGGAAATGAGCAATGAATTGAAGACTTTTATGGAAATGACCACAAAGGCTATGACAGAACAAAACCTAAAAATCATGACAAATGAAGAATTGGAGGAAAATTTTGAACGTAAGGAGAAGAAAAAGAAACAAAGTGAAGAAGAATGTTTATGATTGCTCAAGTACAAGCAAACCATGTTAGAGACATGATAGGTGGGAAGAATGCCCTCCATCATGCTCTTATCTAATTATGTTAAAGGGATGATAGGTAGGAAGAATGCCCTCCATCATTCCCTCATTAAGACATGATAGGTATGAAGAATGCCCTCCATCATGCTCTTATCTAATTATGTTAAAGGGATGATAGGTAGGAAAAATGCCCTCCATCATGCTCTTATCTAATTATGTTAAAGGGATGATAGGTAGGAAGAACGCCCTCCATCATGCTCTTATCTAATTATGTTAAAGGGATGATAGGTAGGAAGAATGCCCTCCATCATACCCTCATCTAGACATGATAGGTAGGAAGAATGCCCTCCATCATACCCTCATCAAGAGATGATAGGTGGGAAGTGTGCCCTTCATCATACTCTTGTCAAGATGTGAAAGGTAGGAAGTGTGCCCTCCATCACACTCTTGAACCTTGAAGGTGGATATAAGAGGTGATAGGTAGGAAGTGTGCCCTCCATCACGCTCTAACTTGCAAGTATTTCCATGAACTCTATCAAAGGATCGTCTTGAGGTTTGGATAACTGTATGTTGAAATTAATATTATTTATGTTATATCATTAATTATGTTAGGATGTATTGATTTCATTGCTAATTTATTAATCTTTAATATTGCTAATGTCCCTTCCAAGAGTTATTCTTGTGTGCAGGTGAAGAAATCAGTACATCCTACAAGGGACATTAGAGAAGTATAGAACATAAAAAGTTAATTTCATTAATCACAAAGACCCATAAACCAAATTCATTTTAGATCAATTCTTCCAAGAATCTCTTTGAGTTCTTCTCTTGATTTAAGTAACATAAGACCGATACTAAGTTATATTATGGGCCCATAACCCACAAATTCCCAGGATCATTCTTCACAATCATCTGTAACACTTATATTTCATCAATCACATTGCTATTCCAATAAAAGCTTACCAAATCTTCTTTGATCATAAAATTTTCTGTCCATGACATCATATATTCAATTATGCCTCAAGAACATAACTCTTCGCAATTTTGAGATCAATAACACATCAAAAGGTAAAACTACAAGATGACAAGTACAAGACCGAATCTTGTAATCAAAATTCAAGATGTTTTCATCATTCATTAGAATCTTGGAATCTCAATACTCTCAAATCTTCCTTTAATCTATGCTACTTGCATCACATCGTTGTTATTCAGAACATCAAACAAATGTTCTTTGATCACAAATTCTCTTTCATGGAATCACAATCAATCTCTCTTCACTAAAGCATGTTCAATCTAAACCCAAAACCACGATTTTGTCTCAACACATCAGAAAGTAGACATTAAAAGGTGCAAGGTAATGAAAAAAATTGTTGTGATTGCTTGAGGACAAGCAATCTCGAGAGGGGATGCCTGTCATATCCCCTATAAACCGACTGTTACTCAGTCAAATTAAAGATTTGAATGAGGAGTCTAATATGAATCCATCGCCTACATAATAAAATATTAATATAAATATAATATACAATATTAATAACTAAATGCTATTATACTTATAAATATACAAATAGATATATTATATAATATAATAAGATATCATATAATAAAAATAACATTAATAATTAAAATTATCATAATATATATATTATAATGTTATAATGAATATAAATTAAAGAGGATCGATATCCTCTAATACATGAATCGACCCATATGTGAAAGATTTGATCGGAGGAAATATGGCATTTGCTATTAATAAGCCAAGCGATCCTTTAATAAAAACAAATGTTGTTAAAAGAACATACAATTATCGTAGTAATTACTAATAGTGCCGATCCTCATCAAGGGTGGCGTCTCAAATTGAAAAGCTGTGCCTACTCCAAGGAAGCGATGGTTTATAAGGTGATTCGTGGGTCTCCAAAGAAAGATCGGATAGCAAGAAATCATCATGACACAGCAGATAACATCTAGACGCCATAGCAAACAAATATATATCATCCATCCCGCACTCAACAATACAAATAATGGAACAGACTTCAATATATTTATGAACAGTCTAAAAGGAATGAATAAAAAGTATTGAATATTCCTTCCAATAAGGAATCAATAGACATTACAATGTACTCGGCAAGCATGGAAGTAATTTAATAATCAATACCACATTCAGGATCAAGGTGTCTATATCTTCTAAATCTCTTAACATACCCACGGTTTACCATGATAAGAGAATGGCATTACTAGTAGACAGACAAAGCTTCATATCTGTCTGTTACTATTGTGAAGCTTCACATGAAATTAGAGTTGTTGTATTTAATTATTTACTTTTGCGTAGAAAAGAGCTAATGTTATGGTTACGCTTTGGGAATTCAGACAAGTCATTTAACTAACCCAAGCTTTCCAATAAGTTTTAGATTTGAAGAAGGATTACAGATATAGGCATTTCAATGATGTTTTTCATATTGACGGGATCCACATCAATCTGGTTTCCTAGAGTTGGTGAATACTAAAAGCTTGTTGTCAGTATCTCTAAAATGCATGTATGATGGATTATTTTAATCCATATTTGTGAAGACCTTTAGATATCACACATAGATCAAGAAGATGATCCTTACGATGTTTGGATTTGGAAATAAATCAAGAAATATCTCATTGAATCTCAGAAGCATTCATACAGATCTGTGCATCAGCAATCTTCATAAATTTATAAGATTTTATCAGCAATTTCAAGCATCTATCCTACGCCACGGAAATCACAGTTAAAATTGTGTGCAAGGTTGAGAAATTTTTGATCTTCTTACAAGGAGACATTACATTTGAAGAGACCACGTTCCTTCAGAGCATTTTATTAACAGTGCCTGTGCCCCTTTTGAAGTATGAAATGTCCCATACTTGTTAGGGGATATTACACATGGCCAACTACTCTAAGGCAGCACCTAAAGTCAGATTATTATATGGGGCAGCGATTACATTTTATGTTTTATGAAGATAGCCGATTTAATATATTTCACATTCAATTTGGCCAACCAAATTGTATTTAGTTGCTTGTGGTCCTTATCAGCAGCGAGGTATGATTTATAAGAAAAACAATTCAAAAGATATACTTGGTATGGAAGCCGACTCATAAGAAGGAATGAGGTTAAAAGAGTTAAATAAACTTATGGTGGTTGACTATTATTATGGAATCGATGCCTTAAAATTTTTAGTAAAATAAATAAAGATGCTGGCCGACCTCATTATATGAAGCGTTGAACATGGGATCAAATCTTCCCATTCTATTGTATAAAAAGGGGACGCATCTCTTGATGAATGTGGGCTCTTTCCAAAAGGTCGTCTTGTTGTGACCTAATCACACATTGCCCCATTGCAAATTAGGACCCCCCTTTTTCTTGCAATTTTGAGCTTGTCGGGTCTTTTAGGAAGTGTCATTAGATCAACTCTCCTCCACAAATTGGACAATGTTTCTCTTGGACAACATGAAATGTATCAAGTGATTCAATCAAGGAGCAAATGAAGGCAAAGCATGTCCTGAACTCCTGAAATGGACTAAGTCTAATGTCCTGAAGTTTGATGTCTTGAAATCCTGAAAAAATGACTAAGTCTGAAATCTGGTGGATCCTCAAAAATCTAGAATCTGCATGTTAAATCTCATGGATCCGGGACCTATCTCAAACATCCTGGAAGTATATTTCAAAATATTTAAAGTATAGGAATACTTAAATATATTTTTAAATATACTTCCACCCAAGACATTTCAAAATTTGGCGGAAAAAGTTGAAGTCTTGAACTTTGAGCGGAAAATCTTTGTCCATGAGGAGAATGTGCCTTAGAAAAGCGCAAATTCCTTGTACAGAGGGAATTTGCGCTCTAGGGAGGAAGAAAATATGTTTCAATTGTGCAAAATTCATTAAGGAAAACTCAGAAGAAATCAAAACTTCCCAAAGTGTATGAACATTTTACCTTTTGAAGAAGGCGCAAATTCCATGGACACAAGGAATTTGCGCCATAGCTATGAAATGCGCCTGGAGAAGTGATCCATTTGCTAAGGGAGGTTGCGTTCAATGAAAATTTCATCTCCTTACTTGAAATCCAATACAAAATTCCTCGAAAATGACTTAGAAAATTCACTGAGTGATAAATGTTGACAAGAAGCTCAAGAAGGAAGAGCACAAATTCCTCTTGTACAAGGCAAATGCGCTTTAGGAGAAAATTCCATGCCTTACTGGAAAATGCGCTCAAATTGAAGGCTCATGGTGTTTGTTAAAAAAAGTAAGGAATTCAATCTCCAAGCTTGAAACTTCATGAGAACCCTTTGTAAATCCACTGAAAACACTTAAAATCACTAAGGAGTAAGAAGAAGTTCATGTCAAGGGGGAGCGCAAATTCCACCCACTCAAGGAATTTGCGCCCTAGGGAGAAAATCTCATTTGTCTAAGTAATAGAAATGACATTGCAAATTGAAAGACACTTCAAACCTACGAAAAATGCCCTTCAAATCTCATGAACAATTTGTCAAAATACTTAGAAAATTTGTCAAGTTTGAAGGTTTGAAACAAGAGATCTAAGTGAAAGTGAAGAAAAATCTTTACAATCAGTGAAAATCCGCCCTAGAAAAGAGGAAAAATCCATAGACAGAGGGAAAATCTGCCCAAATTGGGCGCAAATTTCAACCTCCTAGGGAAAATCCACCCTCAAACACTGCTCCTTGCACACTACAAAATCCTGCATAGATCTGGAACAGGTTGTCCTAAGGAATAAAAATTGCATTTTAAGCAAGAAAAATCACTGCCAAAAGCAGGCCGACCTGCAGCAAGGAAAGAAGCATGTGTGAGAGCTATAAATAGGGGTTAAAACTTTCATTCCTCACACAATTCCAAAATGAAAAAGGGCAGATCTGCAGAGCAGAGCAGAGCAGCAAATAAGAGCAGAAATTTTTAAAAAGAGAAGTGAATTTAGTAAAAGAGAACAAACTAAGGTTTTATTTTGTTCTTCCTTGCAGCAAGCTTTATTTGCCAATATCAAATATTTTTAGAGATTGTTTGAATTAAAGATTATTTTAAGATCATGATTTATCCCACATTGGCAAGGATAATGAAATTCATCATTATTTACCCTTTATATTGAGCACTACGTCGACATGCATTAATGTACTCAAACATTTTCAAGTACTATGCATTTTCAAGTACTATGACTAGTCAATTTTCATTTTGCAGATTTCAAACAATCCGGAGGCGAGATAGGCACTTGCCAAGAGGAGGTCCCTTCAAGGAAGATCCAAAGCATTCAAGGGAGAAGACTTCATCGAAGGAGATTCCACATGAAGGAGATGTTATTGAGTTTCATCCACAAAGAAAGACTTCATTGCCAGGGGGGAGGAAATGCACTTCACTGCATCAAGGTTTCATCACCGGAGATGAACATCAATCCACGTTGCAAGTTCAAGAATCCAGAGGTCTAGCAAATCCAGGAGCAATCCCTCATCAAGTTCACTGTTAGAATTCAAGAGCCTTCCATTTCATGCACCAGAAGATAAAGAGCGAGCATCATGAAGTCTACTCCAGGAACACACACCCAGGTCATATCCTCTACTTAGACATCCAGAACAAGATTCCTACAAGAACATCACAAGATGAGCAATGAGCATGTACATCAAGAAAATCCACAAAATACCTCTAGAAATGTAAGGAATGCAAAGACAACAACAAGGAGTGAAGAACACGGACAAGTTCCCAGGTTCCACGTTGAAAGCTTTAGAAGTGAAAATTCAAGTTCGAAGACTCGTTCAAGAAGGAAGATAAAATTTGGGAATACCATTAAGAAGTTGGAAAAATATTGAAAATCAAGCAAATGTGTTCAAGAAATGTTGAGTTGGCGTCTATACATCATTGATCAATCAGAGCTCGCCACATCACTTGTCCAAGTTCAATGTATCTACAACAGACAAGAAGCCAAATAGGGCACCCATGTGGAAGATGCTTCAAAGATTCCACTTCAAGCTTATCACATTGGGAAACGTGCCTTCATTGCCTATGAGTTTTTATGTACACAAGTTGTCAACTTTTACTTTTTTCTAAAAATAGCAAGTTGTTGTAACTAACTGCCAATGTGGCAAGATCTTGGCCATTGATTCCAAAATCAATCTTGGCCCTTCATTGTACTTTGAGGACTATAAAAGGATCACTTCTCTCATTTGTAAAGGAGGATACATTAGAATTAGAGTTGTTGTAGGCAAGTAGAGTAGGAGTAGAGTAGAGGAAGCTCTTCTAAGTTGTTGGAGAGAACTCATGGAATTGTTGTAATCACTTCCAAGATTAATACATTTCTCATTGAAGCTTGGTGACAATTGTATAGTTTTGGAACGTAGCATGGTTTCTTATTTCTCGAAGATGATTGAGATGTGTTTCCAAGTAGAATATAATAGATTAGAAAGTTCATTGATGTGATGAGTATATGTGAAGATATTTGATGAATTCCTTTTGGTTCATACTTTTCGTGAGTTGTCGATGGCAAGTCACTATGCAAAGTTAGCATGAACCTTCATTTGCTTTAGTTCGATTGTGAATACTTGTTCAAATTGCGCCAGCTGTGGGTATTTGGATGAATGTTTACAATATGAAAATCCTTGGATTACCTTAGAAGATTGCACCGGCTTCGTGTAATTGTTGGTTCTCATGGTGAAGCGAAGCCAGGTTTGGAAGGAATTTGTCTATCAAAGCATTGTCCATCATTTCATTGTCCTTAGATTAGCCTTCTTAACCCTTTTCCTTTTGATATTTCTTTAAGTTAATTAGAAAGAGTTCCATTCATTCACTCATCCTTGGAATAATGAACTTCATCCATGTCCATGAAGAAGGAGGAATTTAGCGTAAGTCCCTTTGTGATTACCAGCAAGATCACATCAAATCACCGAGTCTACCTGTTGCTAATCAAGTGTAAGGAACCTTGGAGTGCTCTTGTTTGATCACATAATTCAACAATCGAGAGGCTTTATTCAAGAGAGGATAGAGCACTTGGTGTTTTATTCTATTGTTGTTGTTGTCACCAAAACATCATCAACACGTCCCTCTTCAAAAAGACACCTTTCTTGGGCAGATTGATAGGGTATAAAAAGAAGGCAAGGTGAAGGACAAAGAGGAAGGAGAGTGATATTTTCTGAATATAAAAGAAGGAAATATATATTATAAGCAGAGATAAATCTGTAGGAACAGATTAACAGTGATACATATATGCAATTACAGCCATTCTCTCATGCTATAACTCTATCAGCTTCTCATTCTCTTAATCTAATAGTCCATCATTCTATTATTCGATTATTATATCATTCTCTCATTCTATTCTTCTGTCATTATATCATTCTATTCTTCTATCATTCTATTATTCCATCATTCTATTATTATATTATTCTTCATTCTATCCTTATATCATTCGATCATTCTATCCTTCTATTATTCTATCATTCTATCATTTGATAATTCTATTATTAAATCAATCAAATCAGTAAATATCTGAGATATCAATTAGCAATCAAAGGCTTCATTGGACGGAAGTCATATAAAAGGAAATATATCAAGTTTATATATATATATTGGCTATGCAACAAGAGTTTACAGCAAGAAGGATATATTACAATCCTTGAACCAAACTGGAAATCCATCAAGAGGTACTTTTAACCCAACAAGCCATCACAATTGATATGAATGTGAAATGCATATTAGGGGACAAGTAGTAGCACTGGTCCCTTCATCAAGTAGCCCATGTTTCTGTCACTTGTGGGCCAAGGGGGTGAAATCCGGGATGGACATACCGCCCTTGGGCTTGGTTAAGGTGTGCCAGGCGCTCGACGCCCTATATGCTTTCTCATAGAGTTTCATTATGTGATTGACTGTTGGGAATAACCTTGAAATGATTATATGTCTGCTCTGTGAATTCCGTGTATGCTCCGTGTATGGTGTGTATACTTTGTGCTTGTTAATATATGTATTGAATTAAAAATGTTGATTATGCTATGATGATTTGATCTCATTATTTATGTTATGAAGTATTGATCTAATTAATAATTATGCTATGATAGATGAACTTAATATGAATGATAGATGAATTTAATAAGAATGATGCTGTGAATTGAATATTATCTTAATTTATTGATCTTTAATATTTCTAATGTCCCTTTCTAGTAGTTCTTATTGTTTGCAGGCCAAGAAATCAGGTATACCCTAAAAGGGGACATTACAAAGTAATTCATGTATATACCACACGGGGGAACTAATACACATTATAGAGTTTAATTCTGCCTTTCAAAACATTTCTTTTCATTACGCCCTATTGCATCTTTCTAAATCAGCATCGTTGCAGGCTCACAATTACACGAACACCTTTAGCATCAACATTTGGGAATGATGAGGAGAACCAAGCATCCTGTCCGTCCACAGTATTCCAGAGGGATTTCGGGAGTGGATTGATCACATCGAAGTAGAACCAGTAGTTAGATTTAATTTTTCTATCCTTTATGCCCTGGAGGGTCTCGAATCGGCAAAAATGAAGGTTCCAAACTTGAAGATATGCCGAAAAAGAAGACTTTTGGTGATTTTGGTAGTTAGCGAACCTTAGGAATTGCCGAAACATAAGACTTTCGGTGGTTTTAAAAGTTTGCAAACC
The DNA here is from genome assembly GCA_027924645.1 of Cunninghamia lanceolata. Classification (NCBI taxonomy): domain Eukaryota; kingdom Viridiplantae; phylum Streptophyta; class Pinopsida; order Cupressales; family Cupressaceae; genus Cunninghamia; species Cunninghamia lanceolata. Next base: position 418,072 of record BSBN01000373.1, on the reverse strand, counting down.
TTGAAAACTGCTGATTAAAATATTTCCACCTTTGATAAAGTTTCTTAACCTTCAATATTTCATAAAACATGAATGTTTCGGCAATTCGGCAAAAACTCTAACTCGTGAACTTTCATCATAAAGTGCACTTCAGCAATTTGGGAGTTCGGCTAACCTTGAAACTTTGAAACTTTTTTCATGATAAATTAATTTAAGGGTTTGCTAGCATAAAGCTCCTGGAATTATAATAATATAACCTTCTAATTTTCCAAGGAATCAAACTTTAAAAACTATATTTGTAACTTAATACTGCCAGGGAAAACCAAGATTGACAGGAAGAAGAATAATTCTGTAACTCTTGACTGGAACGATATTTTTGCCTCAACATTGGCCACATTGTTTGTAATGATCCCAAGAAGTGCTCTGCAAACCTGTTTTGCTCTAGCTTTCATAAAACTTTAAATTTAATAGTTTCAGTAAATTGTCGGGCAAGAACATGAACTTCTAATATCTTCCAATTGATAAGGAATTTTGCTTCGAAAACTTGCCTCATTGGGCGAAACGAATTCACAAACATCCCTGTAAAAGGATTTTGTACCATCTCTCATAGATTTCCCGATTTAATTGTTTTGGTGAACCTTGGGCTGAAATGGGCAACTGCAACCGTGGCTCGTCTAAAAAAAAAGTGAGACATTCTGCATTGAACATTTAGAAATGGTACAATGGATTGATTGGACGGCATATGAGAATCAATGAGCATGAGAAAAGTTTAAAATTGGCCCAGTTCAAAAATGAGGACAACAAGTCTCAACCTTCAAATAAAAAACTTGGATTATATCAACCATTAACATGCTTTCTCAACCATGGGAATCCATTTCCATGGACTTCGTTAGTGGTTCTCCCAACTCATAATGTCAACATGATTGTATATTTGTAGTTTTTTGCTGTTTTTTAAAAATGGCTATCTTTATTCCGAGATCAGCCATGCTCCATAAGCTACAAACTTGTTCTTCAAACATTTTTGGAACAGTTTCAAGCTACTGCTCACTATCAAATCAGACTGTGGTTAACATTTCTTAAGTGACTTTGGAGGATCATTAGGGAAGCTTCTGGATTGTCAATTGTGCTTCTTTACTTCCCTTCATATGCAAATTGATGGTCAGAATGAGGCTTTTAATTGCACTTTAGTCCATGCTATCTTCTTTTCTCATCAAAAGAATAGTCAAGGGACACATATTTGCTTGCCATTTATCATAGCTACAACTGAGCTACTCATGTTTGTATAGGGCATCCCCTCATGAACTCTGTTATAGGTTCCAATCGTTGGCACCTTATGAAATTCTAATTTCTCTTACAGCTCTAGATACGTCTCACCAGCAAAAGGAGCAAGACAAAGCTTCTACCATTGTGCAAAATTTGGCCAAGCTGTACAAAAAAAATTCGGGAAATTCTTGAGGAAGCTGAAACCAAGTTCAAGGCGCTTCATGATCAATATCGAGTTCCTCATTACAATTAAGCTGAGCACCTTGAAAGTTATACCATTGTTTTTATCTCCTGGCTTTTAGTAGGTGCCCTACTATCTATAGGGTTGTCTTCAGAAGTTGGTAATGAAAGGTAATTAGCATCCTGTCCCCTTAATCCATGCATGTCCAATCCCCAATGCTGATCAAGCTTCTGCTTCTCTCCATCACTATCAATGCCCCCATCCACACCTTATCTCTTAAACAGTCTCTCTATCCCCTGATGCTAACAAGACTGCACAAAGTGCTGCTCAAGTTCAATGGACTCCAGCTTCTCGCTTAGATCATCAGATAAGTCAGCCTTCTTACTCCAAAGGGAGAGTCTCACCTCGGTACTGCATTCTATACTATAAATGCTAACATCCTGAATATGACCAGGAATATTGAGCAGCATGGCTTGCAAATGTCCTTTGAAAAATGTATAGCTCAACTTGTTGGTTGCATTTGGCAGTGCGAAAAGTGCATTGTCCTTCTTGCAAATAAGCTCCAGCTGCAGCAGAATTGTGTTAAGGTAATAGAAAAACTCCTTGTAAGTGAGCCTGCCAAAGAAGGATGGCTGAGATAATGCAGGAATGCGGTGACCCTCAGCCAGCACCAAAAAGACAGGCTGTCCAAGGTGAGAGCTTGGTGGAAGTCACCATCGAAAGCTCTGAATGGACTGCCCCTGTTATAAGCTCCAGTCAAGGCCTATGGGCCCCATGTAACAGGCCTGTAACATTATGAATGAAGAGGATATTACATCCAAGAGCTTATTGCAACCACTTGGGAGTGCCATCTAAAAACTTTCACATAGACTGTGGTCTTCACCTCTAAAGACTTCATCACTACAGGCCAAGTTTTGGCAACCAGTTAAGGGTTCTATTACATGATTGTTTTTTGCTGGAATGGTGGTATTGATGACTACGGTTAGGAATGTTCACTATAGTTAGCTTGCTTTTCTGTTTTATAGTGTAGTTATAGTAGGTTTTTAAGGATTTACTATATATGATCATATTAGATGTGTTAGAAGGTGGATAATGGCATTCTGGCTGTTGCAATGTACTGATGAAACTTGCTAATGTTGATAGCTTCCAGCATCCCTGTATTTTGTTCCAAACAGTTATTTAACCAATGTAAAACTAAATATTATCATCTCCCTCTTATAAATTTTGACTTTTATCAAAATGATATAGAGTTGCCACTTACCATCAACATTTTCATGTGGTTGTTCCTGGGCATACCCCTGTAATATAGATTTCTCTTTCATTCACATGTTTCTGGAGTTATATTTATTTTCAGTATAGTGGATATACAATGCCATTTTATATTCTGTTTACAAAATTCAGTAAGGCTGGGCATTGTCTTTAATTTTATTCATAAAGAACATAGTTACCATTTATCAAGAGACTCATACCCTAACCCTTTGTACTCGTCTCCTGAACCATAAACATGTCTCCATCTCAGAGACTCATATGGGGCCATCTCCAGACATTAGGAGACTCCCAATTAAGTTTTTGTGAGAGTCACTGATTGACTCAATCCAGGATCACCTGCAAAACCAAGGATTTACCTTCTACAAGAGAAAAAAACAAAGAGGATGAATTTGCACAATATTGGATGCAATAATAAAATGGGATTAATAAATTACATATGACAACACTTTTATAATAGCAAGATAAGAAAACCCTAGGTGACTTAAAAAAGCCCAAAGTAAACTTAATAAAGTGTAATTAATTATTTAATTACACCAACAGTTTCTTGGCTTCTCTATACATCTCTTAGAAGCATCCCTTAAAAATTGGGAAAGTTCCCATAGAGGTTTCTCAAATATATCATATAAAATATTACTAATCACAAAAGGATAGTTATGTCAAAAGACAATGATGATGACAACAATCATAACTGGTACAACATTATTAACAACTGCAATGTAATTATGAAAATTGCCAAACAATTGCCTCAATAATACAACTATTTTACAAATGAAATAACGACAACAATATCCATTGATAAGTACAAATGACAACACTAACATCTGTAATGCAATAATAATGACAATGCAAAGGATAGCATAATCATATGACAGTTTTGTCTAGTAATGATTATGCCCATGAATCATAATTAATGACATAACTGTTTGTTGTTGTCAAAGGAAACAATGATTGTCACTAATAATAAGAACAATGGTGATAGTCACATTCCCTATTCCCAAGGTTTTCAAACACGATTATACCAAGTGTCTTCACAATTGTAGATAACTACATTCATTTTTGAAATAACAAGAAGAATAATTGCCGCTGCCCCTTTGCAACAAATCTAACATAGTAATGACACCTCAAAATCTTAACTACTTACACCATTCAAGGTGTATAACCCGTTTATAAAAGTTCAAGAGAAGAATGATCCAAAAATTGCAAGTTTGATGCTTATATAGAAAGATAATGCAATGTCCACCCTAGTTTGATGATAAAAGAAAAAATAAACAACTTACATTAACTTGTAATAGTTTCGTGAACATCACTGTGCAACTTGATTGGATCATAGAGAAGAAATTGAAACTAATTCATACCTTTGCATATTGCACCCAGAAAAGGTTGTATTGCTGCAAAATTAATATTACCACAAGGTTGTTTAATAACAACTTCACCAGACAGAAGAGAACTCAGTGATAATGCTTACAGCAAACTCCAAACTGCATATTCTCTCAAATATTCCCACGCCACTTCAGGCTGGTACGGCATTGATGCTTGGTACAGCAAGTTGGGAATTCACAATCTAATGCTATTATTTCTCACTAACTGCCCAGAACTGGGTGTTCATACACAGAAAATCTGGAACTATTCTCAGATAAACTCCACCCTTACATTCTTTGCACCACGAACATGCCCTTATAACACAGGTATGGCTGGACCTGCATGGCAACCTCAGGAACAAACCCAGCTATTGACTAACACCAGAAAATATGAAAAAACACTACAAAATTCCACTACCAAAAGATTATTTCAGACTCTAAAACTGAACCAAAACCTTCACTCCAAAACTGATCGATTTACATCAAACTCCATGCATGTCCAATGTGATTTCTGATATGAATTCACCAAGTTCTAGCTGGGGTCGATCTCTCACAACCGGAGCTAGATAGAAGATGGGAGCTAAACAGCCCCAGAGGTGAACCCTACTCAATAGCAATGTCACAGAATAGAAGAACTCCAAAATGCCAACGCATATCCTCAAAAATGAGCCTCAGAAATTAGTAAATAGGCCTCAGAAGACCCCCAACGCTCCTAGCCAAATATAGAATATTCTTTGCTAATATTAACATGAGCGCTCCCATAACTTTGTCAGTTACAACCCAAGATAAGAATAGCAAATAGCTATTAACTGACTAAAACTGGCGCCACTATGCAATACCCAGCCAAGAAAAGAAGTCTACTGACAAAGGGGCCCACCCACTACAGTGACCACTATTAAAAGAATTAAGTTTTTAAAGAAACATTTGGTCTTTTAATAGTCTCATCTCCCTTACCACAAAAAAAATTAGCTTTCGGGAAATTATTAAAAGCTAACTTATTTTTAGTTTTTCTATCACTGAGAAAAAGGGGACATTACAGATAACCAATTTTTTGTGATATTACTAGTGATATATCACCGATAATTTCACACTATATTGGTGAAAATTTCGTTCAAAGTCATGGTCAAAGATATTTTGAAAAACTCGCGATATTTTCAAGAAAATGTCAGGAACCCTGCCGAGAAAAGATGTATCGGAATATATCGGGATATTTTGAAAATATCTACTTCTATGATATAAATTACACTGGATTTTCTAAAAGCACTAATATGTGGTTGACAAAAACTAAAAGAACTAAAGAAATACACTAATAGTCTTGTAATTTTCCATTTTTTGCATAAAATCTACAAGTGTTTTTGTTAGTAGAAAATTTCCTTAACAAATCCCAAAGAGGTAACAGTACAAAAAGGAACAATAAGGCTTAAGATGTGTACAGGGATTGAAGTTTTATCAATTGATTGAAATTATAGTCATCTTCGAGGACCCTGTTGATGATCTTGAAGTGGTCCTACGGAATGTAGATATTGATGATGCAGATGAAGAGTGTCGGTATATTGAACTTGGTGTGATCTAACATCATGTCATTGAGGAAGAGTGTCGACATGTTAGACTTGAAGTGTCCTCTTAGAGCAGCTATATGATGTCTTCTCCAACATGGCAACTTGTTGACTTCACTCCTAGCATAAAGGTGGTTCAAGCTATTACTTCTTCGATGACTCCTTAGCTTCACCAAAGCTCCTTGTTCCTACAAAACAAACAGAGAAGATATCAATTCCTCTTGATAAACACTTAATTTGATAATCATTTCATGCATTTCTAACCTAGGCGCATTAAATGCCAAATTAGTTGATTTCTTGAAAACAATCACAAATTTCAAACTAAGTATCAATCATTAGGAGCGCATTAGATGGCAATTTCAATCTCTTCTTAAAAGGCTTCATAAAATCTGCATTAAACTACATACTGAATGGGCGCATTGGATAAGGTTTTTGATCTCCATTGAAACTTCACTTCAAAATATAATTACCCCTCCCTCGATGATGGCGCATCATATGTGGCGCAATGGATGAGGAACTTGATCTTTGCTTGAAGTTTCATCTTATGTAAACTACATCAGCCTTCTTGATCTAGGCGCAGCAGATAAACATTTTGAATCATCACATTCCAAGGCATCGCATTAGATCTACATTTCATCTTCCATTTGAAAGTTAGCGATTTTTAAATCTTAAATACTTGATTTCAAGGCAGCGCATTGGTTGAATGTTTTGAATCCCGGTTGAATGAATGAATGACAAGACACTTGTACTCTAATTCCATCAAGCTGGCGCCTTGGATCAAGATTTTAACCTTTGGTTGATATTTGTCTTAAGATGACGCAATAGATCATGAATTAGCTTTCCTCTTAAAATTTCACCTTTAATCTTTATTGCTGATATGAACTTAAACACCTTTCAAAGATGGCGCAAGAGATCATCTATTAGAATCTTCTTGGTTTTTAAGCGCAACAGATCAGATTTTGGATCCTCCTTTAAAATGTATGAAAACTCAAATTTAAACCATCTTCCCATGTGGTGCAGCAGATCAGCAATTTAATCCTCTTATGATACTGATAAAATTTGCATATCGAGACCCAAAACAGCCTTCTCCACCTTGGCGCGGCAGATGAAGATTTCAAATCTTCTTGAAAAAGTGTTGGAAACTTGAACTTAAACTATCTTTAACATAGGCGGATTGGATCTGTCGCATCAGATCAGCATTTTGTATCCTATTGAAATGTTCAAAAAACATGATTTAAGCCCCTCATCAATGAAGCGCATTGGTCAAGGATTTTGTGCTCTTCTTAGTTTTGGCGCACTAGATGGAGGTTTTGAATCCTCTTGGTATTAGCGCACTAGATGGGGCGCAATGGTTTGGGAACTTGATGCTCGTTTGAAATCCTTTGAAAAACTCAAACTCAACTCCACTCCAAGGTGGCGCGCCAGATGAAGCGCATGGGATCTTGATTTTGATCTCTTCTTGAAATATGCCAAAAAACTCACCATTATCTCTTCTTGATAGGTGCAAGAGATCAAGGCTTTGATCATCTCTTAAAAGGTGTACTTCATTTCAAACCAACCTAAGATGGGCATATTGAATCAAGACTTCACTCTTTCCTTTAAAAGACCTCATAAAACTTGAATTGAGCATTACACCAAGAGGGCGCATAGGATCATGAATTTGATCTCCTCTTGAAATTTTTCACAAAATTTAAATTTAACTTCATTGCATTGGATCAGCCTTTTGAATCCTTAAAACAAACTCTTTCTTCCTTGGTTGCATTAGATCAAGATCTTGGTCTTTCCTTGAAATGGGCGCCTTGGATCAAGATTTTAGATCCTCTAATTGCTTCTTGAGTAAGGGCGCATTGGTTGGGTTTTTTGATACTTGGATAAAATGCCTTCTAAAATCATCATCCTTTCTTAACAAGGGTGCATTGGTTGGGTCGCATTGGATTGGCATTTTGAATCCTCTAAAAAAAACACTTAAAACTTCAATCAACACCCATCAAAATTGGCGCACTAGATAGGTTGCTTTGGTTGAGGCTTTTAATTTCTTCCTAAAAGATGCCAAAACTCAAGTAAAATCACCCTTTAATGATGGCGCATTGCTTAAGGCGCGTTGGTTCTGGATTCTAAGCTCCAGTTGAAATCTCTTCTTCAATGATCAAAATCCTTTCATTTTGGGCGCATTGCTTAAGGCGCATTGGTTGAGTCGCATTGGTTCGTGATTTTGTTCTCCGGTTGAAAGTGGCGCAGTGACCCAAAATTTTGCGCTCCCCTCATCCTTGGCGCATTGGATCAAGATTTTGCGCTCTTCTTCAGTACTTAGCCATTTTCAGGGTTCCTCAGGGCAAGGTATATTGAAAAATATATTTAAATATAAATTGATATTTTAAATATTTTTCAATATACCTTTCAGGATGTTTGAGATAGGTCTCGAATCCACCGGATTTAACATGCAAAATCTAGAATTTGGAGGATCCACCAGATTTCAGACTTAGTCAATTTTTCAGGATTTTCAGGATATCAGGATACCAGACTTAGTCATTTTCAGAATCTCAAACATGCATCAGGATTGGCCTCAGAACGAAAGCAAATGACTCTTGAATAAAAACTAGACAGAGACCTCAAACAACCACTGACCTCATCATGCAATAAACCTAAGACATCATCACAAACTTAAATGCAAAGCATCAGAGCTCAAAAAAAGGGGGTCCCCATTTGCAATGGGGCGATGTGTGATTTGGTCACAACAGACCCCCTACCATGTCTTTAAATAATGGGATTCCCCTACTAGTCTCTGTCTGCCATCTCCAGGGTATTATGGTTTAAAGTAATTTTTTTAATCAAGATGATGATTATCAAATATCAATATGATTAATCTTTGCTTTTGTTGACATCTATTTCAGTATTTTAAAAAGTTAATTTTTTATATTTAAGCTTTTTAGTATTTCACATTCTTTAAAGTTGCATATCCATTATATGATTTTTATTCTGTGTATCTATGTATCTATATGATTTAAATTGCAGTCTCCAAGTAACCATCTCCAATTTTATTTGAAAATGGTAACCGTCTTTGCCTCCTGTATTAGTACCAGTTCCCATCTTTTGGTAACTATGGTAAATAGTTAAGCATGAAAGGACTTGCTGTGTAGGACTGTTAAAGTATTGTAATCCTAGAAGACAAATGGAAATAAAATTATTTCTCTTGGATTGATACAAAACAAATTCTAATTTATGATAATTTTTTTTTCAAAGGGTTTAGTTTACATATTATTTTTTGTTGTGTGCTCGTATTCTCACTACTTATTAGCTACATTTTTAAATACTATTGTTATTGTTGGTTTTAGGCAAAAAGGAAAGAAGCCTGGTTGATTGAGAAATTGCTGAAGTATGAAATTCCAAAGGCTCGGTTTGAGAGACATGATCCTGAACCCTTAACAGCCGAAGAGCGGTTTTACTTGAAACGGATTGGCCAAAAGCACAAAAATTATGTTCCAGTTGGTGTGCGTGGAATATTTGGAGGTGTTATCCTAAACATGCATTTGCATTGGAAAAAACATGAAACAGTGAAGGTTATATGTAAACCTTGTAAGCCTGGCCAAATTCATGAATATGCAGATGAGATAGCTAGATTGAGTGGAGGCATTCCAATTGATATAAGGTTAGATAATACAATCATATTTTATCGGGGCAAGAACTATGTTCAACCAGAGATTATGTCTCCTACAGACACATTATCAAAAAAGAAGGTATTTTTTCTCATTATATAATGGTTATCTTTTGCTTGATTTCTTCAAGTTAAAGGCATGCTTGGATTTGCACGTATGCTTTCATAATGAGTTACTAGCATATTTAGCTAATTTCTTTACACTATCATTGTTTGGATCATCTGTCTCTTATGCTTAGGTAGAACAACCAATATTTTTTTTTGCCGAGTGTCATATTCCATGCTAGTGGTCTGCAAATCTGGATATTAGCCCTTTCTTGTTTCTATTGAGATTGCCTTGTGAATCCTGTTTACAAATGCATGTGTGCACCTGCATGCATTTGTTCATTCACTCTTCATGTCTTGCTAAATTTTCATTAACACACCATGGATTTATTTTTCTTTCCTTTTATAGATCTATAAAGTATAATTTGTATTGAACTACCATTCTTTGATTTCATCCAAGAAGATTATGGAAATCCCATACTTATGTTTCCAAGGTCTTTCATGTGAGTAATGTAAGGGGTAATCTTTCCAAAGACATGGAATACAATGTAGTATGTATTGTAATTGGTTAGGTATCCTCCCATCAAAATCTGTTTGCCATCATTTAAAAATCAAATTGTACACCTATGTATTAAGACTACTATAAGATTTCATCAATGTGGATGTTTTAGATTTTAACACATTTGTATTTTTGGTGTTATAAATAAAACTCTATGTTACCAGGTTCAGCAGAATTGGGCACCGTATTGGACGGGTTTGATTTGGGTCTGGGCCTGGGGTTGAGACAGCTCTGGGTACACCCAGGGTCTGGCCTGGGCACACCGGGTTCCCTGTGGGTCTGTAGCCCCCAGCTCCTCTGCCCCTCAAAAATAAAAAAAAGCAGGTGAATAAAAAAACAATGTATTTAAAAAAGGAAAAAAAAACTGATTTCCTGGCCCTTTGTCCTGTGTGTTCGTTTGCTGCTTCCGTCTGATCTTTGGATGGGTGTTTTGTTCAGTGCCTGTGTTACAGTTCAGCTCTGTAAGTTTCTTTACCGCTTTTCTAAGGTGGGAACCCTAGGCGGGTGGACAACGAGGCGAGTAGCCGTGAGGGGCTAAAAATGCATGTGATATCTGCAGGTTCAGCAACGCAAATTTTCTTTTGTAAATGTTTTCGAGTTTTTGATCCACTGATTGAAATCGAGGCAGTCCGACTGAATGAATGTGAGCTCGATAAAATTTTCAATGCTTCCATAAGAAAGGAAAGCGGCTTTTGCTGGACGCCCTAATCCAACGATTTATTAGATATAATAACTATATTCATTGTTTATTATTTCTATAATAACAACTCCTTGGAATATTAAATAATTTATAATTTATTTCTAAATAGTGTATGCCAAGAATAATATACTTGCAACATGATATAACATAACATATACCAAGAATAATATGCTGATACAATATAACATTAGACATAGACTATAGTTAATATTAATAAATTAATTATTAACTTGTAATTTTATATTATAATATATTAATATATATAAGTATAGTAAATAATTGTAGAATAACTAAGTATATAAATATATTAGTATTTTTTATGTTTATATTGTATGGCTAAACCCAGGTGTACCAAACCTGGGAAAAAAATCACCATACTAGTGAACCTGAACCTCAAACCTATACCCTATTAAGATATTCTTTACTTAGAATCTCCTATTTTGAGTTAATGGTCAGTACCGTGTAAGTGTAACGGTCTTGTAATCATATCATGGATCGTGTGTCGATCCTTGGCAGTTTCTAAATATAGAAACGTGCCTATTCTTGTACATTTTGTAACCTATTTATTGAGCATTCGCTCATTGCTAATATCATCCAATAATTTACCAATTACATGTGTAATATGGTATCAGAGCTGGAGAATTAAAAATCGGTTTTTCTAAAATTTCGAGAGAAATTTTTAATGTTTGTAAAGATCGATTTTTTTTTGCGAAGTCTCTTGTGTTAAGTAGGGCGACGGGTTTTACCTTTCTGGTGCTATTGTTTTTTCGTGAGTGTTTCTCACTTCAAATCGCAACCCTTTTTTTTTTTTTCGGAATCGTAGTTTGCAAACTCTTCCTGGGCGACGGGTTTTACCTTTGGAGGTCGCGATTCTTCCCAAAATAGCGAATTTCTGAGGCCGTGATTCTGTGAAAAAAAGGTTTTCTACATTTTTTTTTCAAGTTTTTCGCGATTTTCTGAGGTTTTGGGGGACGCGATTTGCTTTTGTGCGACGGGTTTGTGTTGGAGTTGTTTGTCTTTGTGCGGGCATCACAGTTGGAACATAATCGTCATTGGATACACGCTTGGAACGGTCCCTTTACCCCCGTCGCGGATCTGCAGTTGTGCTCGACGGCAGTTAGAAGAGGTCGCGTTTTGTGATCCTGGGTATCTGCTCCTTCGTTGGTCTATGTTTTCATGGCTGCCATGGCCGCCTAGGGCATCTGTTTTTTTTCGGCTAGGGTTTTGACCTTCTTTTTCAGTTGAAATTTTTTTCTGATTACAGATTCCTTTTGGGTTTTTCGAGATCTTTTCTGGGTTGGCTCCATTTTTTTTCGGTTCTCCCGAAGTCCGTGCCTCATTTTTTGTGCCAGTAGATTTGTCTTGAAATCTGTTCTTGTACCTGCCTTAGTACATTGAAATTTGTGCTTTAGGTTTTGTGTTTTTTCGCCTCTTCTTAGTACCTCGTTTTTCGTGCCTTGAAAAGCATGCAAGATGGCGAGTTTGAACAACATCATGTTGGAAGGCAGTCAGCGATTTAATGGCAAAAATTATAATACCTGGAAGTAGCGAATGATGACAATCTTTGAATATCGCTACCTCGATTAGATGATTTTGGGTACTGCTACTCGTCCTGCAACAGCCGGAAAAGACCAGGACAAGTTTGATGAGCAGAACCGTGAAGTTGTCATGCTTATTAAGCTTTCAGTCACTGATGATCAGCTACCCCAGATTCCGACTGGAAAAACAACGAAGGAGATTTGGGACCATCTGAAGGGCTTGCACCGAACCTCCGACAAGAGCCGTGCGTTCTTCTTGAAAAATATACTGTTTTCTATCATGATGGATGAGAAGACCTCTTTACAGACGCACCTGAACAAAATCCAGGAGATTCGAGATCAGCTGGAGGCTATTGGTCGGAAAATGGAGGAAGAAGACCTGGTTGTGATCACTTTGAAAAGTCTACCCAAGTCCTATGAACATTTCATCGAGACTCTCAATATTACATCAGCTAATGTTGATCTAAAGTTTCCAGAACTCTGTACTATCCTCTTGCAGCAGGATCGTTGGAAACAACAGTTTGGTAGTAGTACTTCTTCATCCTCTTCAGAGCAGGCTTTTGCAGCCCAGTTTCAGGCTCCGAATAAAGGCAAAAGTCAGCCTTCTCAGCAGAATCAGAAAAGGGTTTAGTGCCATCCTCTGACAATAGCAAGAAGAAAAATGTGCAGTGTAACTATTGTCACAAATTTGGACATCTGAAGAAAGACTGTCGGGCACGTCTGGCTTTTGAGCAGAAGAAGCAGGGAGGGTCTCAACAGAAGGCCAACACAGCAGAGCACACTGAGCAGAGAGAGTCTGCCTTTTATGCCTTCATGGCTAAAAGATCAGCAGACCATGTCAAATCCTCGGCTTGGTACATAGATTCTGGTGCCTCGCATCATTTCACTCACAGACGTGATTGGTTCACTGAACTCTCCCGTTTCCATGATTCAGTCATTTTCGGTGGTGGTGAAGAGTACATAGTTGCCAGCAAGGGTACTGTTCAGATCCAGTCTGGTGGGAGGGATCTCATATTCCTCAATGTATATTATGTTCCTGGCATGGAACTTAATCTACTCTTAGTAAGCCAGATCATGCGACACTCTCCGCATCTTGATGTGGTCTTCAACACTCATCAGTGCTCTATCATTAACCGACTGTCCAAATGCACTGTAGCTATTGGCATTGAGGACCATGGTCTTTATCGACTTGTGGATTCGGATGGTCCTCCTGAATCAGCCCTAGCAGCTCGACACTCTTCGGTTACCAGTCTCTGGCATCAGCGGTATGGGCACCTGAACGTGCACTACCTGTCCTAGCTCTCTCGGCAGCACCTTGTCGAAGGGCTTCCTGAGATTCAGTCTCAGAACTTCGGTGTCTGCGGATCCTGTCAAGCTGGCAAACAACACCGCACTCCTTTTCCGACTAGTGACTTTTGGTGTGCATCCAAGGTACTTCAACTTGTTCATGCTGATATTTGTGGCCCTATGAATACTCCGTTTGTTACTGGATGCAAATATTTTTTACTATTTGTTGATGATTTCAGTAGGAAAATGTGGGTTTACTTTATTAGACAGAAATCATATGTGTTTTCAGTTTTTCAGAAGTTTAAGGCCTTAGCAGAAAAAGAGTCTGGTTGTTCCATTGTAACCCTTAGGTTCAATAATGGGGGGGAATTTTGTTCCAATGAGTTCTCCAACTTCTGTGATACACATGGCATCAAACGCCAATTGACCACACCCTACACTCCTCAACAGAACAGTGTTGTAGAGCGGCGCCACCGCACTATAACTGAGTTAGCACGTTCCATGTTGGAGCACAGATGTGTTCCGACTATAGGGAGGGACTTAAGCTGTCAGCTCAGTCTGACTCACCAGTGATTGATGAGTCTCTGTTCTGACAACTAGTAGGCAGTCTTATCTACTTAACTGCTACCAAACCAGAATCAGTTTTGCAGTCAGCTACATCTCCAGATTCTTGACAGCCCCCAAGGCTGCTCATTGGGTAGTAGCTAAGCATGTGTTATGGTATGTGAAGGGTACATCTGACTTTGGTATCCTTTACACAAGGAATTCCGATCCCAGCCTTCGAGGCTTCACAGATTCAGATTGGGTAGGTTTCGTTGATGACATAAAATCAACTTCTGGGTATGTGTTCAGTTTGGGATCCAGTGCTGTCACATGGACTAGTAAGAAACAGCAGGATGTGGCACTCTCCTCAACAGAAGCTGAATATCGAGGTGCAGTGAAGCAGCATGTGAGGCAGTTTGGCTTCGCCGGATGCTTGCAGATATGCAACTATCTCAAGCAGGACCGACTACCCTGTTCTGCGACAATCAGGGAGTTCTCAAACTTGCCAAGAATCCGGTCTTCCATGAGAGAACCAAGCACGTCGAGACACATTGTCACTTCATCCGATCGCTGGTTGAAGACCGCACAGTTCAGTTGCTGTATGTTCCAACTGAGGATTAGACAACAGATATTCTCACCAAGTCCCTTAGTCCTGACAAGTTTGTAAAATTCCGGGGGTCTCTTGGTGTAGTGAATCGGTTGACCATTAAGGGAGGGTATTAAGATATTCTTTACTTAGAATCTCCTATTTTTAGTTAATGGTCAGTACCGTGTAAGTGTAACGGTCTTGTAATCATATCTTGGATCGTGTGTCGATCCTTGGCAGTTTCTAAATATAGAAACGTGCCTATTCTTGTACATTCTGTAACCTATTTATTGAGCATTCGCTCATTGTTAATATCATCCAATAATTTACTAATTACCTGTGTAATATACCCGACTTTGTACCTAAACCAACAACTTAAGTCTTAGATAAAACTTGTACGAAAAAATGATTTAGGGTATGTAATCAATAAAGGAAACTTCTCTTTTTTTGCATTTAGGATGCATTCTAACTTGTTTACTTTAAAGTGCAATGTTTATTGCTCTTTAACAAGCAACATGTTCTTCAAACGAAAACATGAAAGATTCTTATAATTGCGCAAAGAGGAGTTTTAGTGCTCAAATTTGAGGTGAGGAGGAATTAATTGCTATTTTCTTTCTTTTGGAGAATATTAGTATTTTAGTTTCATGTTCCTAACACCAGTGCCAAAGTACAACTTTTTCGTAATTGTTAGTAGTTGCTAATTACTGTATACATCCCCCAAAAGATCCATGGCTTGGGAGTGGTATACTCCAAATTTGTACAAAGTTCTGAGGGAACTCCTACTCATGAGTGTGCTATGGCACATTACTTTAGGATTTAGAGGCTAAACCTAATCCTATGGTGTTCATTTGTGGTTTGTGTGATAGGAAAAAACAGAAAGGAAAGTACAATGCAATGCAGAACAAAAATGTGTGATATAACTTACAATGCAAGAAAGTAGGGACTTACCCTTGTGCAATTAGGTCCAAAGTAGGGAAGGTTGTTGCTTCACACCAAGAAGTTGTCAAGACCATAGTTTGCATACTCGGACTCGACCTGAACTCAACAAGCCAAAAATTTTTGACTCAGCAAAACTCAGCAATTTAAAAAAATACTTAAATTTCGTAAAAAATTATGCAAAATATAGTTACAAAATATATCAAATGAGTCTAAAATGTTGGGGAAGTGTTTTCTGTTAGATTTGAATACAAATAGAGTACAAAATCACATCATCATGCAAATAAAACAACTAGCTGATACTATTATGAATTAATCATCATCATAAATTGCATATCTAGGCATGCTACGGATTACAAGATTTTACAATTTCCTCTTTCCTGTTCTAGTGAAAAATTGGAGGGTTTAGTTTTCGCCCTCTGCTGTGGCTCCTTGCTTGGCCTCACTCGGCCTAGAAGGCTGTGCCTATGGCTCCACCCTATTACTAGATGGCAGTGACTCCTCATCTACCTCATGTTTGACATCATCTACCTCATGTTTGACATCATTTAAATTCTCTTCCTTTCCTCCTGATGATGGATCATGGAGTGTGATCCAAAATGTTGAGACAAAAAAGCAACACAGTTTTTTCTAGAAGCACTAAAACTATCATCATGGACTGTGGAAATATCATGTCTACAATCATCTACATTGACATCTTCCAATCTAATCTCTCCTGCTTTTGCTGTATCTACACCATCCATAGCCTACCTCATGAAATCAACAATCTCATCCTTTGTAAACAAGTAGGGCCCTTCATCCTGCGTGGTTCAGTCATGATAGGGATCGATCTCATCCAAATCAATAATTGTCCACCTTTCTTGTGGGAAGCTGAAGGTTGTACTGCACAAAAACTAGGCCATTGAGGCATTGTTGAGTCAACTTATTGCACTTCTTTGTGTGAATGGCATCAAACAAATTCCATTTGCACTCATAACCAAAAGCCCTACAAGGTTGAAACAAAATTTGGAGGGCCAGATTTTGAAGATTTGGGGTATTTCCACCCAAATCTTTCCACTAAGAACCTACAAATAAGATATTCAAAAATTTGTTAATAAACGATATTAATAATTGTAATTTGTAACTTGTAAGATGTAAGTGAATACTCCAATTTTTTTACTTGGTATTTGGGTGGATATCCCTAAGATAGCTAGTGTTGAAGAAAAGAGCCTTTCCCTAGCTTGTTTGTAATTCTGCTACTCTGAAATAATGAGGTCCCTCACCTCAACCTTGGGTTCCATCCACTCGATGCATGTGAAAGGCACTCCATAACCTCCCCATTAGGATTTGTGAAACTATTGGAGAAGAAAAACTTGGGGTTGAGGTAGTACCCCTTTGCATGAATGAGTTGGTGGGGTTGATTGTTCTACTTCGGATCAATGATCTCTCAAATGGGATCAAATTTGTCTCTATACCCTCCCTGTAATAGTTTTGGATGGCCTTTTTGGCCCTATCCATGGCCTCATAAATGTATCAATTGAGTTTTGGTCCCCATCCACCAAGCGCAAAGCCCTCACCAAAGGCTCTGACACCTACAAGTACAAACAAGCTAAAATAACGAACTTAACAATGAAAGTAAATACTTTAAAAATTTAAAAATAAAGAATTCAATTTGAAATTTAAATTAAAGTTTGAAGTTACCTTGACGATCTCTACAACTGTCTGTGCAGTCCTCTTTCCATCAACCTTATTTGAATATTTTGAGTCTAGCTATGCTTGACTCACAAACATTTTACTTCAACGATCTCAACAAATTAATAATGCTTTGCAATGCTAGGAAGTTAGTTGCAAACCTTGTGACACTTAGTCACACGAGCTCTTTTTCCTTGGTGTGATCTCTCATCAAGCTAAGAACCCAAGGGTGATTATAACTAATTTTGTGATGTTCCCTGAATCTTCTACAACCTTTCTCACCCAATCAATTTTGCCTATGTCCTCCAAAAGAAGATCAAGGCAATGTGCTCTTGGAACATTGTTTGGAATAAAGAAATTGGGTGAAGAAGAAAGACGGATAGAAATAGAACTCTTAGGAGTCTCACTAGTAGACGAAAGCAAATAACGAATGTGTGGGGCAACAATGGAATTTGTAGATGAATTAGGATTGACATTAATCACCGTTGCCATTGCTTCTATTTTCCTCTTCTTTTCCATTTTTCCCATATCAAAACTAGTAAGTAGGACATTCATTTCTCTTGTAACCTCTTCAGACATTTTAGGGCACACCTTCACATCATGTCTAGGTATTTGAGTAAGGTGATATTTTAATCTATTGATTCCTCTTGTCATAAGAAGCTTGCAAGCATTACAACAAACTTGGCCCTTGACACCACTTGGCGTCCCATACCTCAATGTAGGGTCTTTCCTATTGCTACCTGTGTTGAACTTGACATTGCTGATTTTAACATAGAAAAAAATCAGTAGGGTTTTGGAAAAAAAATGTTATGGCAAAGTGACAAACATTTAGAAGAGAAAGTAGAGTGAAAATATAATAGAAAAATGTTAGGACATGAGGAGGGGGTGGAGGGTGGGGGAATGAGCAGCATTTCCCCCATGTTTTTAACTTTTGTAATTTCAAATTTGAAAAAAGAAAAATAGATACATATTGGTTTGAATCTTTGATTGCACCTTAAAATCTCTTTCCAAACTCTTCTCTTAGGGCGTTTTGTCGCCTGGCTCCTTGACATGTCTTTTGCTGGGCGAAATCAGAGGATAAATTGTCAAAAAAATAAATTGCACAAATGGAAAATCACACGGGTTTTTTCTATTTTTCTACTAGGCGAGCCTGTGCCCAAAATGCACGAGTTTTTCTCAAAAGAGGATTGAGTTTCCATTTGAAAACCACAAGTTCCCAGTGAGTACTTGGCTAGGACTTGGCGTGTAAGTTGCGTTGGCTCGTCACGTTTTGATGAGAGACTCTTGAGTCAAGCCGAGACTACCGAGTTTTCGACGAGTTTTCAAACAAAACTTTTACCCACACTAGGTATTTTAAGATAATACTTAAGCCAATTTTGTGGTGAATGTTTTCCTTCACTGTTTTACTCAAATTACTAATCTTTCGATGGATTGCAAATAGACTTACTTCATAGAAGCATAGTATTATTCATCAATACTCATCTAGCTAGTAGACATCTGTTTACTGTTGAATGATTTTACTATTTTCATTCAGAGTAAACAAGAAATATAAACTAAACTATCACATTGTACGCGAATGAAATTGAATTGATAATCTGAAACTCCAATATATATTGATTTAAACAACAATTAGAATAAACACCAAAAACTCCATGTGCGATACAGTGAAATGACAATACACATATAGGTTGTGGACGGTTGCCAACTGTCGCCAACGACACACCGATCGGGAGTAACTACTTGCCGATACCAACT
The DNA here is from genome assembly GCA_027924645.1 of Cunninghamia lanceolata. Classification (NCBI taxonomy): domain Eukaryota; kingdom Viridiplantae; phylum Streptophyta; class Pinopsida; order Cupressales; family Cupressaceae; genus Cunninghamia; species Cunninghamia lanceolata. Next base: position 399,194 of record BSBN01000373.1, on the reverse strand, counting down.
AACAAACACACTTGATGATACAAACTAATCAAACATACTTGCTGATACAACTAACACAATAAATATAAATTGTGCCTAACATTATCCCCCCAAAAAATTTAGTCGTCTTCCAAACGACAGAAAACCATGGAGTATCAAGTGACATTAGGTAAGCTCTGCCAATGTTGAAGATCATATAAGAAAACCATGAAGTATGAGCTGAGAAAAAGTAGAACCAACAATTGAGAGTACTACAAGCATTCTCTGGACGGTGGTAGGAGGACTTATACTCTGCTCTTGTACGGCGGCAAAATTTGGATTCGTACAGCATCGCCAAGGCTCCTTTCTCCTTTACTTGTATGGAAATAAATAAAACTCGTACGACAAAGCACATGCAGCATTCATACGACCAATCTTGCAAATTCCTTAGTATGGCGATGATACTCTTTTCTACTCGTACAACGACGAAGGTTTATACAACTCGTACGGCTTGACAAAGATCGACTCGTACGGCTTGACCTAGAGAAACTCATATGGCAGAGTGGTCCGGTTGGTGATTCAACTTTTACTTGGCGAGATTTCTGAAACACTACAATCCGCCAAGGTTCGTACGGTATGGAAATTCCTTAGACGAAGTTCAATTCGTATAGCGGTTGCAATTTCTCCCCAACTTGTACGGCAACCCAATCTCAACGATACTTCTTATTTTCTCGACAATACTTTGATTTTCTCGGCGATACTTCTTATTTTCTTGGCGATACTTTGATTTTCTCGGTGATACTTTGAATTTCCTGCCGATACTTTGAATTTCCTCCCACTCGTATGGCCCTTTTTTAAAATTTTTTTGTTTTTCTCCATTTTTTAGTTTTCAATGTTTAATTTTTCATTTTTCATTTTTTTTCTTTATTCTATTTCTTTTTCAGGTCTCTCTTTTTTCTGTTATTTCCAATTTTCCATCCATAGCAAATTGAATAGAGTTTTTCTATTTCTCTCCAGCGGGATCCCCTTGTAATTTGCGGTTTTGACTGTAGAATTTTCTTGTCCCATACTAGTTTTTCCTCCCCCAAAATGTCCTTTATTAATTTCTCGAACTGTTGTCTTTTGCCAGCTGTGTACCATATTCTGCCCACATAAACTGTCCGACTTTTTACGATCATCTTTTCTCTGTTGCTTTTCACCGATTGTCGTAACTTAAAAAAATTCCAGTTTTACAAAAGTATCGGTCTTGTTCCTCGTACCACTGGTATTCTATGGACACATAAGTCTGGAAGTATTCCTTTCAATTTTTTGAGTGTCAATGAGAGTATGTCCTTGTATTCGAGGAAGATATTAACTACAATTGCTTTTAATATTGGGTTCCAATCGTCTCCGAGCAAATTCGCCCGAGGGTTACTTTCCTCATTGGGATTAACTTTCTTCATCGACAGTTCCTCGTTCATGATATTTTTCTCAGTTTTCAAATTTGTGTGCCGGCGTACTATCTATTTCGATGCTTTCTTTCTTGTATTCCTCATAGACCACTGGAAGAGTATGTGTTACATCCAGTTGGTTATTACTTTCCTTTCCTTTTTCACTCGTCCATTCCTTCTTATCAACAGTTTCACTCGTCAACAATGTATCACTTGGCGGTTGAGAGTTGCAGAGACTTGCACTATTCGCTTGATAGTTGTCGAGACTTGCACTAGTTGCTTGAGAGTTCCCGAGACTTGCACTGGTTGCCTGAGAGTTGCCAAGACTTGCACTAGTTGCCTAAGAGTTGCCTAGTGTTTCACTCTTCGGCCGAGAGTTGCCAAGACTTGCACTATTCGTCTGAGAGCTCTTGCCGACTTTTTTTATTGAAATCATATTACATTTCGCTTGAAAGAACTCGTAATCTTCCATCTGCCAATGGAAGAGTCCACTAAAGGAGTTGGTTTCATCTTCTGAACATTCTTGCAATTTCAATACCCCTTCGTCATCGGGCTCCATCGGTCCTCTTCCAATTCACTCTCCATCTGTGTCGGAGTCCGATGCCCACTCCTCGCTGACGTTTGTGTTCTTAGATCTATGACAAATTTCTTGCCCTTGTTTTCTATTGACAGAGTGTTCTTCCAGTTGTGGTTGGCCTAGGCGGCTATTAGCCACCCTCGGCCGAGTAATGCATCATAAGAGGCATTCTGTGCTGTAATGACTACAAAATTTATAAGAACTGTTGAGTACCAATCTTTACCTTTTGAGCCATTAGCACTCCCAGCGCTTTGATTCTGTGCTGGTTGGCTCCCACTAATTGAAAGTTCTGTGGCCACAAGGTGGGCTTGCCGAGGCTTTTCCAAGTTTCTTTTGGTAGTACATTCACCCCAGATCCCTCGTCCACTATTGTACTTGTTAGGTTCCTTTCGAGGATTTCCATGTGTACTACAGCTGGTTTCTTCCCCATATCAATTGCCATTAGCCTTGGGTCGAGCACTTGTTCACCAGTTGGTGGTGGTTCCACTATGATGTCATCTTCTGCCTGGCCTCCGTTCGGGTTTTCTTCCACCACTTTGGATATTGCCATCCTCAATTGTGGCATGCTGTGGAGAAGGTCCGCCATTTTGATTGGTAGGGTAGCTTGTAGTACCTGACTTGCAATGTTTTTGTTGGACTCCGACCGTAGGGTCATGGTTGCCTTTTTGTCCGAGTTCCTCCATTTTGTTTCCATGGCAATCTCCACTTCTTTTCTTGCATTGTGGAGTCTTTCTTTCTCCGTTCGGGGGTTTGGATAGTGTGCCTTCTTTGCTTGTGCTCGGGTGATGGCAAAGACTTCGTCATCCTCTTCTTTAATGTGGATGAGATTCATCGTATCTTTCTGCTTTGGGCAATCATTGTCTTCATGGTCGTCGGGCCCACACCATTTGCACAATGCATTTGGTTTATTTTGGTTGTTGCTCGGGCAATCCCTCGCAAAATGCCCCTATTCGCTGCATTGACGACATTGGATCATCGGTCATCCTGTTGTGACGTTTTCACACATCGCCCCATTGCAAATGGGGACCCTCGCTTTTTCTCGCTTTCATCGTCGTTTTGCTTTAGGATTTTGGTTTTTTGCTGGGCGCAGTTGATTTGGTAGTGTCGATTTGCCCAAATTTCGCCAAATTCTTGACAAAGGCCCATCATTCATAGGAAAATATCTTAGTCATTCACTCAAAGCATAGGAATCCATAGTGAATGGGCTATCAATCCACTAGCTGGAGGCCTTTTATCCGCAGTTCAAGGGTAAATGAAGTCCCCTCCAGAAGTCTACAAGTCTCCGTTCAATCCTGGATCCAATCCAAGGTTCTAAGCCCACCTTAACTTGAGAATTTCTTTAGCCAAACATGTCTTAATGGGATAAGCACGTCAAGCACCTCTAGGAGAGAGAATGACCTGCTTTGGTGAGATAAGCACCTCAACGTTCAACTTAGTGACATAAGCACGTCAAGCACCTCTAGGAGAGAGAATGACCTACTTTGGTGAGATAAGCACCTCAACATTTTGCTTAGAGAGACAAGCTCGTCAAGGAGAGGCAAAAACATGCTTTCGAGAAATAAGCTCGTCAAGCACCTCTAGGAGAGAGAATGACCTGCTCTGGTGAGATAAACACCTCGACGTCCAACTTAGTGAAATAAGCACGTCAAGGAGATAGGAATTCATGTCTTAGCTCGTCAAGCTCGTCAACAAGAGAGAAATTCATATAAGCACCTTCAAGCACGTAGGCAGGCAGCTCAGTGAGTGCAATCCGTGGAATAGAGTCTCAAGGAGCTCCAAGGAGAGGAGTAGACAAGTCGAGGAACCAAATCCATGGATTTAAGAATCATAAAATCCAAATCCATGGACTCCTCAAAAGTGCGCCCAACCCCAAGCATAGGAGAAGGCATGTCAAGCAACGAAATCCATGGAATTGTGAAAAGTGCGCCTAACTCCAAGCAGAGAGAAAGGCATGTCAAGGAACCAAATCCAAGGATTTAAGAATCCAAACATCCAAATCCATGGACTAAGGAAAAGTGCGCTTAGGGAAGAGGAATGTAATCCAAGGAAAAGACGAAATTTAAAAGTAAACCCAAGGAAAACTCCAAAAGCACTAAAATCCAAGGAAAACTCCAAGAGGCACTAAAATCCAAGACTCCATGAAATCCACGCCTAAGGAAAAGGAGAATTCCTAGCAAAACAAATCCATGACATAAGGAAATCCACGCCCAACTCCAAAATCAGCTGCCTTTGTGCTAGGTCAGCCTAGAGGAGCTTGAGCAGCTTAATAATAGAAAATCAGATCTTTATCCAAGTTGAGCTGCCTTTGTGTTAGGTTGACCAAATGACAAGCTTGAGCTGCTTAGTCAACACAAAATCAAATCTCATTCCTAGGGCAGCCAAGGGAGGAGCTTGAGCAGCTTGGCCTCCAAAAGTGAATCCAACCATATAAATAGGCATTTCAAGTCACTTTTCTTCATTTCCAAGCCAAGCCTTCCCACAACTCATCCTTTTCTCCATCAAAGGACATACTTCTCCATCATTTTTTAATGCAGATTTCTGAAGAAGCAACTTGTTAAAGGATCAAAGAACAGGTTTTCTTCATCAAAGAGCAGGTTTTCTCCACCAAAGAATCCATTTTTCCATCAAAAACAGAGATTTTCAGGGTTTTCTCCATTAAAACCAGAAATAACAGAGATTTTCAGACTTTCTTTCACCTCAAAACAGAGTATTTTTCACTAAAGAGGAGGATTCTCATCAAAGAAGGAAGGAAATTTCATTAAGCAGCTCAGTTCTGACCTGGTTAAGGTCTGATTTCTGAGCAAACAGCCCAAATTTGAAATAGGAAAATTCTGATTTTTGTGTAAAAGAGCTCATTTTTGACCAAAAACAGGTCTGATTTCTAAGCAAAAGGGTCTGATTTCTGAGTAAGGAGCTTAATTTTCACCTAATAAAAGTCTGATTTTCTAAGTAAACAGCTCAAATCTGCCTTGGAAAAGGTCTGATTTCTAAAGAAAAGGTCTGATTTTCTGAGTAAGCACCTCATTTTTGACCTAGTAAAAGCTCTGATTTTCACATAGCAACTCAGTTTTGACTGAGAAAAGGTCTGATTTCTGAGTGAGCAGCTTAGTCTTCATCTCACAAAACCCTAATTTCTGATAAACAGGTCATTTTTGACCTGGAAAAGGTCTGATTTCTGAAGGAGCAGCTTAATTTTGACCTGGTAAAGGTCTGATTTCTGTAGGAAGAGGTGAAATTTATCCAAGTGAAAAACAGATTTCGGAAGTGATTGCTTGCAAATGTTGAATGTTTTTCTTTCTTCACAAATATATCAGAAATTGCATTACATTCAAGGTTTTATTTGGCATAACTACCCGAAATTTCCTTTGTTTGTGTAGGATAAGTTCCATGAAGAGGATGTCCAAGGATGATCGAAGATGATCAAGGTGGATGCAAAGAGGAGTTCCAATGCCGGAGAGGGAGACTACTTCCAACATCAAGAGGACTACACATGAATGCCAAGGAAAGATGAAGGACTTCACTACTCAAGACATCTCAATCATACAAGAAGGCTAGCATCAGGGCATCAACAGAAGGAAAAGATACACTTCAAATCCAGTGTCAAGGAATCCGGCATCGAAAGAAGAGTGGTCCATGCAAATTCAAGGAAGGGAAGATCAATCCTTGGAAGTCCAAGAATGAGAAGAGGAACGAGCCCAACACCATAAAGACAAGGATTATGCCAAGAATTCCATGCCAAAGACAAAGACCCAAGTCAAGTGCAACACAAGAAGCAATTTCCAAGTCTAAAACACACTCAAGGAACAATTGTTTGGGTTATGTTGAGGTGGCATTCCATCACCATCAACCAATCAAGGCGTGCCAAGTGGCTACAAAAGGACAAGATAAGTGGGGCCCTCCAGGACACGTGTCAGCTTCTCATTGGCCAGAGTGGTGGCAACCTTATCTCATTAGGGTTTTGACTTGACCTAATTGTATTTTTGAAGCCTATATAAAGGTTTTTTCTCCTCATTTGTAAGGAGGGATTCAAAGGAAGAGATTCAAAGATAGGAGATTAGAGTAGGAGTAGAGTAGAAGCTTTTGAAGAGTTGGAGAAGACACTATGAAATTGTTGTAAAGAAACTACCAAATCTAATACATTCTCATTGAAGCTTGATGGATGTTAGCATGGTTTCATGATTCTCTTGAAGATGATTCAAGGCGAACTTAGATAGATGTTAGTTGCAGTTCATTGATATGATGGATTTGTGTTGAGATATTTGATGAATCCCTTTATGTTCATACTTTTTGTGATTTGTGGCTTGCAATTCACAATGCAAAATTAGCTTGAAACTTCATGCGCTCTAGTTCGATTGTGAATGTTCATCCAAGTTGCGCTAGCTGTGGGTATTTGGATGCACATTTACAGTTTGAAAATCCTTCATTTTCTTTGAAGATTGCACCAGTTTCGTATAGCTGTTGCTCTCATGGCGAAACGAAGCTTGGTTTGAGGGAATTTGTCTATCAAAGCAGGATTCATTATCTCATTGCCCTTAGGATTAGATTAGCTTTCTCTTAACCCTCTCTTTTTGTCATTTCTTTTTGGATAGATTGAGGAAGTTTTCATTCATTCACAAACCCAGGGAGTAAGGAGTAGATTCCATTCATCCATGTCCATGAAGGAGTGATTTAGCGTAAGTCCCTTTGTGATAACCAACAAGATCACATCATTCCACTGAGTCTATCCCTGTGCACGTCAAGACCTGACATTCAAGGGACCTTGGAGAAGTCTCACTCGATCATGAAGTTCAACGTTTGAGAGGCTTTGTTCAAGAGAGGATAGAGCACTTAGTGTTTTATCCTAAATGTTGCTGCTGTCATAAAAACCACATCAACACGTCCTTTTGCATCGTACTGGATACGACCTCTTCCCCTGCCGTTATTATTATATCTGTTGTTATCTCCTCTCCAATTATTGTGGTATCCGCTAGGCAATGCATTTTGATTATTTGGTTTAGGCGGTGTGGTCAGTGGGGTAGATTGCTCACCCTGAGTACATAGTACTTGGGTGCTCCTCGTCTTCAAATTGTATGGGCACTTCTTGATAGAATGGCGCATTACCTGGTAGATCTCGTAGAGCATCTTCCTGGGGCAGTTTGCTTTGATGTGGCCCTCATTGTTGCATTCCATGCACCATAATTCCTTACTTTCCTTCACCGTTTCCTTCTCAACTTTAAACTCTCTCATCATTCTGATCATATCCTTTCTTAATGTTTGTACGGTTCGTCACTGCCATTCGAGTTATCATCGTCATCTTTCTTCTTCCCTCGGCTTGACATCTTGTCTTCACTTTCGATGTCCATCGCTCAGTTGTAAGCCTCGGCGTACGATGCTGGTGGTACTATCCTCATTTTCTTCCTGATCGAGGGGATCAATCCCTCGATGAACCATCTTTTCTTTAACTCGTCTGCCAGTTCCTTCTCTAGTTTTACCAGAAGTTCTTTTAGTCTTCAGTTATATGCTCGGACATTTTCATGTTTACCTTGTCTGGTATTGTATATCTCGGCCACTATCTCATTGTCATCCCATAGTAATTTAAATTATTCCTGGAATACTTTCTTCAGTGCATCCCAACTGACTCTTGATGTGGCGTCCAATTCTGTATACCAATCTATCGCAATTCCCCTCAGAGTGGCTGGAAATGATCTTAGCCAATAGGAGTTGTCGTCCTATCCATTGGCTATCCATATGGTCTCATAGGTTTTGCAATGTTGGACCGGGTCCTCCGATTCGTTGCCAAGGAAATTCGGTAGCTTTTGCTTCTCCGTGCTCGGACTCCCCATGTCTGGACTTCCGGGCGGAGTCACCATGTTTCTTCCCCGATGTCCTCCTTGTGTGTTTGACTTGACTAGACTGGTTCTCCCTCGACGTTCCGGTGCCTTGCACTCTCGGCCACATACAGGTCTTTTCCACGTCCCTCTTCAACGTCCCTTGCACCTTGAGTCTTTTCGGGTTCCTTCCTGTGCTCCTTCTGCCTGGGGGTTTTGGGCTCAGGTCCTCTAGTCCTTGGCTCTTCGTCTTTTGATATTGACAGTTCCCGGATACGGCGTATATTATTTTCAAGTTCCTTTGTTAATTCATTTTCATCAACTTTCTCTTTCTCTTTGTTAGTTACTGGTGTTCTGAAATTTTCTTTGTCAACTCCCTCGACGAGGCTTTGGTGTGCTTCTGTGGTATCTTGGTTTATTTCATGATGCTCGTTTGTTTCTTCAACAATTTGTTTTAATCTCTTTCTTCATTCTTCTTGTTCTTTTAATCTTAATGATTTTCTTAACCTTTCTTCAGGTGTTTCTTGCCCACTTTGTACTCGATTTTTATCGTTGTTGAGTTGTATGGGCATTAATCGACACGCGTACGGTTATTAGTTGTAGGGTGTATGATGGCGGTTAGCGTCGCGCTCCTCACGCTTGTTAAATAAAGTGAGCTGCAATTTACTTTATTCTGATTTGTGAACTGGAACACTGTTGTAGCTAGTGCAAACAAGCTGAAATACATGAAATTGAGACAAACTACTACAAATCAACCAAACTGAAGAGTAAACGAAATATACCATAGTAGGGGCCATGAGTCATGATTTGAGGGTCTGAAATCAATACTGTATTGCTGTTCTGACTGTTGCAGGTCTGATTTTCTGATTTTGCAGCACTGAAGACAGTCCCAACACCATCCAAAACATTCACAATGCCCCAATCTGCAGTTTCTCCACCCTCCAAACACTTCAGATCCCTTCTAAATGCCTAGGTGCATCCCTTCCATGTATTTTGACAAGCTAAAGAGGGGCGTTTTACCCTAGCAAACTTCACGCCCAACACAAGGAGTATGGCCCCCAATAACAACATGTACAGCCTGCTGGGATTCACTTTTTTCCTTCCCACATGGACTGCAAACTTCACCAATCTGCTTCAGATTTCCTTGCGCCTGGTTTACAAGCAAAATCGATTCATTCAATGCATCGGGATCTTCAGGAAACACACATACTTCAAAGTTCATGGTACGGCCTGCTGCTGGTACGGCTTGAGAAAGCACACTGAAACTCACAAAAACAACATCAAACACACCGAAAACACACTGAAATCTGCACCACCAACAACTTCTTTAGAACACATAAAAAATACTCTTCTCTATGCCACAACAAAATGACTCCATTGAAGCTCTATGTGATTTCAAACGCAAAATCACTCAATAATCTAGCTAGGGTTGATCTTTCACAACTGAAAAATGAGAGTCTCAATCCTATAGGACAAAGCTCAGAAGCTCTCACAGAAATTTCATATAAAAAATGCATAAACTTCATATGAGTGTTGAAATCCTCTTTTATAAACTTCCCATGAAGTGCCCAAGTGAGATAGTATAAAATAATACTTTATGGCTTCATGGAATATTAATTCCTCCGTAATGGAACACCACTTAAATAAAATATGACTTTTCTAAGTCAAGCACCAACTTGGGGGGTTAAAAGACACTATTTAAATAACATAAGTTGTCTACTTTAAAATATAAGATTAGAACCTTAGACAACTTAAAAATAATTATTTAAAAATTTAATTTCCCTTTAAACGTCAAGTTAGCCTTCGGGAAACACGAGGAACAAGGCTAACTGTCTCCGAGCTAGTTACTAACAGAAAGGGGACATTACAAAAAGTAACACTCCCGCTTTGTGTTCTCAATCAAATCTAGTCTCTCCCTTAGTATTTCAAACTAACCTTTTGTGAGGGGCTTTGTCAAAATATCTGCAACTTGCAAATTTGAGGGTACACACTTATGAACTACTGCCCCCTTTTGAGCTGCCTTTGATGAAATAATACCAAATGTCTATATGCTTTGAGTGATCGTGATAGATTAGATTCTCAGAGAGCTTGATGCAACTTAGATTGTCATAGTATACCATTGTTATCTCCAACATTTGATCAATAATTTTTGCTATAAACTTGTGAAGCCAAATAGCCTCACAATTAGCAGAAGAGGATCCATCAAATCTAATTCTGAATATATAGTCAACTTCAGATTTGGAACCATTGGAGTAGCAACAGGCTTACAATTCATAATTTGAAATTTCTTTAGAATCTCTATTGTGCACTTCCCTTGACCTAGGAAGACTTCTCTTGTACCTTGCCATGGCTCAAGGCCCCAAAAATAGTGCATAAAGCCTGTATCCTTCACATCAAACTTCGAGGCCAACCCCCCCTTGTACCATGTTGTGAGCTTCTCACTGCTAGTTGTAAGGATTGGGTCATCCACAGACATGGCCAAAATTAACAGATAATCTTTATCAAACATATAGTAAAGGTTTGGATTTGCAACAATATTGGTGAAGCTCAACATTATCAAGTATTCATCAATCCATGAGTGCCAAGCACACGATGCTTGCTTCAGCCCATACAGGGCCTTCTTCAACTTGCATACATTGGTCTCTTGCCCATGAACCCTAAATACCCTAGGCTGATTGATATACACATCTTCCTCTATTTGACCATTAAAAAAAACTCTTTATATCCATTTGATATAAAGACCAACTGAAATAAAATGCAAGAGACATAATTACCTTGCTAGAAGTGTGTGTATCTGGCAAATGGAGCAAAGGTATCATCACAGTCAACTCCCTCTTTGAGAGAACCCATGTGCAACAAATCTGGCCTTGTTGTTCTCTATGCATCCATCTATTGCATGCTTCACCCTATACAACCACTTGAAATCAATCACTGATTTCCCATCTGGTCTTCCCACAATCTCCCAAACATTGTTTTGTATGATAGAGTTATACTCCTCTGTTAGAAAATTAAGGTTGACATTTATAGTAAAGTCACCTTAGTGACTTAGTATTAGTATTAAATTATGTAATTAGTTGGGAGTTTCCTATAGGGTAGTTGAAGGTAGTTTGGGGAAGTTAAGGAAATGACTTTGTAAGCCAGTGCAAGTTCATTGTAAAGATATCCATATTGAAGTCCCAAAATATTAATAATATATTTTAGATTTTTGGTGTTATTGTGAGAGCAATACAGTTTTCTTATTTTACAATATTCATGCCTACAATTTTTCCAATATGGTATTAGAGCAGAGTTCAATCTTGTGCATGTGATTGAAGATTCGTGGTCGTGAAGGAAGGAGTTGAAGGGTTGAGCCTTATCCTTTAGGGAGAAGGGTTTTTTAGCTGTTAATATTTGGGAAGGGCGAGTGCAGAAGAAGAAAAACCTCTGTGTGTAAGAAAATGGCACTAAGGAGAAGTACAAGCGACAACCTAAAGTGATACCCTAACAATGGAAGGAAGGCAGGCTTTGGATCAGATTTGAGCGGTGCTTTGTTCTCTTGGCCTTTCTCTAGATCCAAGGTTCAAATGCGATTCTAGTAAGCCTAGTCATTAAGGAGCATTGCAATCGAGCCCGGTGAGCCACTGCAGTGGTGGACGTTACCCAGAGACCATGATAAGCCAATCAAAGCATTTAGGGAAATATCGTTGATATTCAAACAACTAAGACTTTAACTGTTGGATGGGCTGAAGGACCACACGGCGTGAGGATCTGTGATCTGTTTTGGAATTTCTATTGTGCATATTCTTCCTGTCACATTTTTTGTTTGGCATTTGTAACTATTTGCTAGCAGTGTGCATTGTCAATGGTGTGTAGGAAACAACACGCAGACAAGGAAGACCTGTGTGGAAGTTTTGATGCAGTTCCAAAAATCTCAACAGAATTCCCTTATGATACATTGTTTTTTTCATTTATGAGATAATTCATAATACTTTTATAAGTGCGTAAGTCTATAGTTTTTTTTGGAAAATGACTAATAGGAAGAAGTTTTAAAATATTTACTTTCCTGTAAATTGAAGTGTGGAGTTCATAAGAAATAAGAGGATTTAAATGATAGGATTTTAAAATTTTTGAAAATGGAAAGGAAAATTTTCTACATAATGAAAATTTTCAAACATATGTAAAATTATTTGTAATTGGAGTAATAAGGATTATTATTGTAATTGGTGCATTCTCAATTGAAACCAACACCTCATTCTCAATTGAAACCAGCATCTTTCTTCTTCTGAAAATGGCTACATCTTATTTGTCTGCACTTGGAGATTGTATGGTTGATGGTACATCTAACGATGCTTTCGAAGTTTTAATTCCACATCCGGAGACTAAGATCTAAATAGGATCACATTGGAGGTTGGAGGTATATTATCATCTCGAGCTAGCTTCTCGCTTAGAGATGATACTTTGCATGAGAAGTACCAGTTTCATTTTGAGTCCCTTCATGGAGCAAGGGGGGGGCATGACAGCTTTTTGGTTTGTGGATAGTTGAGTATGTCTTGTTTGACAGACTTGGTGAGTTGTACCTATGGATAGTTGAGTATGTCTCGATCCATACATTTGCATGCTTGTATTTGTGGATAATTGAGTATGTCTTGATCCACAAAGGGAGGAGTGTTATTGTGGATAGTTGAGTAAGTTTTGGTTCACAGTTGGTTGGTGTTTTTTTTGTGGATAATTGACTGTTTTGATTCACAAGAGGGGTGGTGTACTTGTGAATAATTAAGTATGTTTCGGTTCACAGATATTGTTGGATAATCGAGACATTTGCCTGGACATGAGCAGTTTGGGGTGTTCTAAAGAGATTTGGAGGCCAGCTAGAACATTTCTTGGACATGAGTAGTTTGCGGTGTTTTGGATGAGTGAGGAGATTTGGTGGAGATGACACTTCCACAGATTTACAGTTGGGTAGTTAGTCCATGTTGTAGTGTTTCTATTCTTTTTTTTTTTGTTTTCTGTAATGTAAACCTTAAGGGGGGGTGGGGGTGTTAGAAAATCAAGGTTTACATTTATAATAAAGTCACCTTAGTGACTTAGTATTAGCATTAAATTATTTAATTAGTTGGCAATTTCTGTAATGTCCCCATTTTCCGAGTGATCATCCAACGGAGTCCACTAGCGTATTTTTATTCCCATAGGCTAAGTTGGGAGTTATAAGGGAATAATTTAATTAATTAAATGTTAAATAATCCAAAAATGATTTTGGATTATTTATATTTAATTAATCAGTTGCGCCTAATTATTTGTAAAAAGTGACTTTATAATGAGTTATTGAGAAATTATAAAATAAGTTACTTTTGAGAAGGAAAACATAAAAAAAAAAGAATCTTCTAGAAGTGAATCTTTGTCGGCCAAAAAGGGGGATTCACTTGTGGCTTTAAAAAAAAGGTGAAGGCAAATCATTTTCATATCCATGATTTGTTATTTGCTATTGGAGTTTTCCTTGAGAGCTGCAATTATAGGTTCAGCCTATTCCTAGGACGAAAACCCTTGGAATATTGGTGGATTGGACAAAAACCGAAATCCATCTTGAGGTGGATTCATTTCAGAATTCACATTGTGCTTCATTGATTAGTGCCCTTGTTATTGGTGTGATGTTTCGATGTTTTTGAGGAGATATTGTGAGCTTCAAAGTGATATATTTTTGCAGGTTGTTCTATAAAAAGGATTCAAGGCAAATTTGTGAAACAAATACAAATTTGCTTTGCAGGGTTTGTTTGGAGATTTATTTGAGGTTTGAGGAATTCGAAGTTATTGGTGTATATTTGATGAAGGTTTTGGAAGGGTTTATACCCTAAGATTAGCACTTACCCTTTTGTGACTTTTATCATTGTTTGGTGACTTGTCATACAAGGCTAGCGGCGGCTCTTGTCATCAGCTGCAGCCTCCTAAATGTTTAGCGCAGCCAGCAATAACTGCTATTGTAAGCAGCTATAACTCTAGCCGCTTCGACTATGGGAGTCTATATTTCTTTGGGCATCATACCACTTATTGTGGGAAGGACGTGAGCTAAGGAAGAGGCGTAGGGATTTATGTTGGAACGCCTCCCCTTTAAGATGGAAATAGAAATACATGCAAGCTGCCAGCTGATTGGAAACTATATGAATGTCCTTGGAATCCTTGGTATGTATAAGGGTTTATGTAAGATTTATGTATCTCTGTTATTGCAGTTTGTAAACAATTTCTGAGGCTTCATTATGTCTAATATTTCTTAATGTCGCTGCTGCAATATGTTTGTTAAAATGTCTTTCCTCTTCCATATGATGATTGTTGCATTTATGAATAAAATAACATCACAATAAACAAACAAGCTGTCCATTATAGAACTCAAAAAATCACTGATAAACCAGCAATATGCAAAGTGTTTGACAAAATGTCAATACGCTAGAAATCAGAAATTTCAAGGGTTTGAAGGTGTTGCCCTACTTTTGAAATTTTACTAAAGCACTCGTGCGTTTGAAAATCTCTCCATTTTTTCGCTTGCCGCTTCCTTTTTCTTCCTTCGTAAGTTTAACTTTACTTAGTCGTTTCTCGAGTCGTCAGAAATCCTTTGCGTTATTGAACCAAAGTCGGTGGATTCAAAAGTTCATGAACCGCTTGACTTCCTGACTTGTCTATGAGTCCGATGTCTTAAAGTCTTCCCTTGCGTCGGTCTTAGTTGTTGTGTTGTGAAGGCTCTATGTTGTCGAGAGGTTGGAAGTTCTTTGAACTTTTGAACTCTCAATGTTACGGTTCAAAGGTTCTGAAATTGCCCGACTTGCCGACTTCAGGTGCTCGCTATTCCCGTGGCGCCTTTTGTAAGTTGGCGTGCAGTACAGTGAAATGATACTTGTCACTCTGCATTTAATTTGAAGTGCATGCGAATACATTGGCACATTTTTCGAAGGGAAACTCGAGGCAAATGTTTATGATTTTCGAGACTGGATTTGCCGCTAGAATTTAATGTTCTTTATGAACGAGTTTATGAGAAGTGACATGAAGTTTCGATAAATTTCCTATCTCACCTGAAGTTGCATTATTTTGCTATGGGGAATGCGTTGCAGAGTGAAGAATAGCTAATCCACTACGTGCGAGATATCAGCGGGATTTACATGCTTACAGGTTGGTACGATTAGCCGTTTCTATTTCATTTCTTGTTTCCTCTGCTATAAAAACACAACACTTCTCTCGGGTGGTCGAAACTTTCTATTTTTCATGTATCTACATAGAGAATTCCCTGTGAATGCACTGCATATTCATGTTTTGTCTGTGAATGGTTCGGAGTTTCTAGCCGTTTGGTTTCTCAATTTGGTAAAAGTGAAGTTCAAGTTTCAAGGGGCTCCTATGGTCCCTATTGTGGAGAATGGTTTATCTGGTGTGAGGGATACTGAATTGAGCCATATTGATTTTGAGGATTTCTGGAGAAGAATGCAGTCCGAAGGCCGAACTCCCCTGGCAGACAAAATTGTTAGCAGTGGGTTGGACAAAGCTGGAGGCTTCCCACTTGCAGTGCGTTGTCTTGAATTGGTTGTAGCCTGTGCCAATAGTTACTTTCCAGAGTCTCAAGAAATAAGGACCCAAGATGGTTCTGTGGTGGCAAGAATTGACTCTGAATCGGTTGCCCTAGCTCTGAATTTGGAGGAGTATGAAGATAATGCCTATGTTTCTATGTCTTCTGCATGGACATACTATAATGAAAGGAAAGACTGGTGCCAAACTTGTATTGCCAAGAGCTGGTTGGAAATTGAGAGAAAGGGGAAATCGCGGCTCCTTGCCAATCTTAAGAGGAGTCATTCCAAAGAAGAGATTTTAGACATGATAACATTGCTAAATCGTGGAGTTGGGAGCTCGGAATCAAATACCTCCGCTTTTTGGATGTGTAGATTTATTTTGCTAATCTGTGGAGACCATCATATTGATTGGGCAAGAATAATTAGCGAAAGTATGCATGAACAGTTGATAAATTTCTTGTGAGACGTAAAGTTTCACGTGTTCCCAGCTGGTTTATGTGTTGGCTTGTAAAGAGGCTACTTGGCCTCGTCTAAGGATTCAAGGAACTCTTGTCGCTGGTACGCCTGTGTATCAGACTTTTCCTCAGTTACAGAAGAGTGAAGGTATGAAGGATTTCTGGAGGGTGAACGATGCCCTTTCCATGTGGTTGACTAAGAAGATTGATGGCTCATTGGAGTGAAGATTTTCAGCTGAAGCAGCCACATTGGTCATGAATTTTGGAAGCTTTTATGTTCGGTTTGATCATTTTTCTTACTTGAGAATTGGGGGTTATGAAAATGCCCCATTGAAGTTGCCATGGTACCCGTCTGACTATCTTGTGCTTCTGGAGGTATGTTGTCAAATGGCGGTTGTGAATACAAGGTACCATGCCATGAAAAAGAAAGGTTACTCTTTTACTGTCTCTGTCATTTTATTCTTGCAAAAGTAATGATAGCACTAGAAGTGTTGATAAGTTGATGTCTGAGTTTAGTTTCCATAGTTTGTCCGCTCGTGCAGCCTTTGACAGTAAGAATTATGTAAAAGAAAATATGCATGGAGCAGGTTCGTATTTGCACAAACCCCAGCTTGAAGACTCCTGGGAGGATTGTTTTGGATGAGAGGGAAGTGCAGAGGAGTTGGATGAGATTAACCATTGATCAGATTCGAGCCTTCGAGTTGAATATTCAAGTTCCTAACATGGTTGACGACAATTCCAATATTATAGATGAAGGCTATCATGTTGCTTCACTACAACCTCTACCTCTTGTGAAATGGTTTGAAAAGGAAATCACAGATGTGAATTTTCATTCTTTCCAAGTGATAAGGACAGAGAAATGGTTGAGGGGAAAGGTGAAAGAATGTGCTGGTTCAACAACGCCTAGAGAGTCAGTCTCTCAGGGTCAAAATAGATCTCAGACTGCTCACTCTCAAAGAAGATCATCTAGTTTGGACCCAACTCTCCAGAGAGTTGGCTCACAATCGAATGGAGATGGTGATCGGCCCCCTGACCAGGTCAGTAAACTAAAAACGATGTGTGAGCAGGATAGTCAACCAGTGAAGAGTAATAACAGATTGGCTGCTTCGTCATCAAAAGCAGACCATGTGCCATTTGTCAATAACCTTGTAAGTGATAGTGAATCATTCATTTTTGCTCAATTAGAAGATAGTATGTTGCAATCTCTACTAAGTGCCCCAAATTCTCCCAATCCAAATGGACCCCGAGAGAAAAATTCTCCACCTGTGCCTATGTATGGTACTATGAGTGTTGTTAATGCTGCTAATATTCCCTTTCCGTCTCCTACTTGGTTAAAGAAAGTGGTTGAAAAGAAGAATAGGTACACACCGGCAGTGGATGCTTGTATCGATACTGTGGCTAAGTTACTATAGGATACCCCTAAGCCTAAACGTGCTAGGAGGATGTTGAGAATGGTGATTGATCCTACCTCAGGAAATCAATTTTTGGAAATTGCAGATCCAGTAGGGAATAAAAACGAAGATGAAGTGACCGAAGCTAACTTCAGGATGAGCAGAGTAGACTTGGGACCTTCTACTGCTGAAGGTGATCTCTATCATGTTAAACACTCGGTCAGCAATGTATCAAAAAGGGTCAAAAGACAACAAGAGGAGAATTCTAAGTTACAAGCTCATGTAAGTTCTTTATCATTATTTGTTCAGTCAATTGTTAAAATAATAACACCCTCAGCAGAAGCCCCTCCTGATATGAGTTTGAGTGCCCCTGATCCTAATCTGTTACAACAAATAAAAACATCATTATCTCTAAGAAATGGTATGGATCAGTGGGTTGAAAAGGTCATTTTTGATGGTCTTTTGTTCATCGAGGAGGCAGTTAAGTTGTTTGATTCCATTCATGGAAAAAGAGAAGCTTTAATTGTGGAATTGCAAACGGCTAGGAGTGATCATAACAACTTATCTTTAGCTTCTAAGGAGATACATGAGATGGCCAATATGGATGTTGGATCCTAGTGGTTGAGAAGATCTTGAATGATCCTGGGGAATTAGAAACACATGTATGGGCTGATGCAGTCGAATGGAAGCTATGTCTTATAATATCTGCTGAGGATGAGATGAGGAAAGCAATTGCCACTTATTTCTCATAAATGATGAGGATCAAAACAAATTTTGCTGTCATAGGAATCGAAGCTAATGGGACGGATGATGAAAAACTGCTAGATGTTAAGGAGATCAAATAGAATTTCAAGAAGTTGGTAACTGAGGAAATCATGAACTATGATATTATGACAGGGGAATCACTTGATAAACTTGCAAAGATGGCGGCATATATCAAGACTGTCAGGAGCGGATTCGATGATGTGCATCAAAAGGTGGCGGATGCGGATAGAGCAGTGAGCAAAAGAAAACACCAGATTAGCATGACTGGGACTCCACCTGGAATGTCTTTGATACCTATAATCAACAAATACAGGACATACAAAGCAACGCTGTAGGCACAGACATCTCAAACAACGCAAAGTGGCACTGGAAATGAAGACGAACAAGCGAGGGAAGGAAGCGATAGATGAAGTTGATAACGGAGAAGAGGATTTGGCAATCCTCAATTGCATTTCTTTTCATATGCTTTAGTTACTTTTCAATATTTGCTCAAAAACTATTGGCTTTAGAGGGCCCTTTTATTATTGTTTAAACTTCTTTTAATCAGCTGTCTTCAAGAAGCCGTTAGGGTTTAAAGACGGTTATGGTTCGGCTTAGCTATAAATTTGATTATCTAGTCGATGTATGAATCTTTTGGCAAACTGTGTTTTGGTGATAGATCAATTTTGGCTTTCTGTTCAATTGCTTTATATACATGCAATAGAAATCAATGCAGTGTAGATTTGAATGATCGTAAACTTTGTGTTATGGTTATTTGGATTCGTATTTTTCCTATGTTGAATGTGTTGTTGTTGGTGTTGATGATATTTATGTATTGATGATATCTGTAATTCTTGCTCACTGTTGGGAATTGTTTATCTTTTGATACATTGTTCATGGTGGTGATTATGTGGTGCATAGTATTTGGTTTGTTGATTTGTAGATGTTAGCTTGGTGGAAGTCTTTGAGCTTCTGATTATTCGGATGTACTTTGCCTTTACTGCTTTCTGGTTAAAAGCACTGCCTTTGCCTTGCTTTTTGGTTAAAAGCAATACTAGTTTTCATTCATAAGAATATCAATTGAAGGTAGCTGCACCTTGTAAAAGAAGTAGAGAGCCTTTGTAGAATACCGATAGAGTAGGCTCAATTGTTGTTACATTTGTCATCTGTCCGGGTGAGAGTACATAGAGTTAGGTGACAAATCTGTTAACCGACAGAAGGCAATATAAGACTAGGGTTCTTACAGTGGCATTAGAGGAATGTATCCTACTAGCCTAATTGGGTTGTGAATCATGGCTTTCGAATTTTTAGAGAAACTTTATCGTGCAGGAAAAAGACTTGAACACCTGCCTATGTCAAGGGATGATCTACTTTGCATATTGAGAGAAATAGAGGATTGTTTATACAAGGTGGATCGGTCACCTTCTCGTGAAAAGCAACTAGCTATGGCTCCTTCATTTCATAATTTGGTTAAACTTGAGTTATTGAGGAACCCAGATGAAGAGGTAAGACTTGCAGGTACCCTATGCATCATTGAAATTATGAGAATAACAATTCCTTTGGATCCTTATGACAACAGTATTATGAAAGAAATATTTCAGTTGATTGTGGGAAGTTTCCAAGGTCTAAATGATACAAGCAATTCTTCTTTTGCTAGGAGGGTAAAATTTTTACAAATTTATTGAGATTACAGGCAATAATAAATTTGTGTGGAGGTGAAAGTGTTTCAGATTAACAGAAGATTGCTGATGGTATTCATTGAAGATGCATTGTAAGAGGAGGGTTTGATATTAAACCCTAGTGCCTGATTTCGTTTGAGTTTATGCATCCATTAAGTCACCGCAGCAGATTTAAGGAGTATGTGGACTTTGTTGAAGACATAGTGCCAAGGTATATGAGACGTGGGCCCAAACATTGATAACAACTCTTTGAAAGGTAGTCACCCTCTTATATACTAACTACAACCTCAAATAGGAGCCGCCGCAATGGAACATATTCTAATGTCTTGTTTCTAGACGCCACTACTTTGGAGGATTCGTTGCATACCTTAAGAACTTGCAAGGCAGATTAAAATAGAAAGTGGGATGATTAAATAAGGTGGGACCCTCCAAATCTAATCACACCTCCCTAAAAAGAGCTACTAAGTGTATGCAGCCTTTATGTAATAGCAGCATTCAAAGAAGTGCAGCCCTTGTAGAGTGACGCCTTCATCATAGGAAGGGATGTGAGAGTAGGTAAAGCAAGTGCCTCAATTGGAGGTAGACATGGACAATTCCAAGGACAACATTCCAGTCTTATTTGAGATGATGCATCTTGGAGGTGCGCCTTGAGAGATTGAGGAAGATAGAATAATTTTCACCATTGGCATTCAATGATAATTGTGTCCAGCAGCTACAACAGCAAGGGAATTATTATAGTTCTTGTTTCAGCAGTTGGTGGACAGCCTGGGATGCAGTTTACACACAGCAGGAGGTAATTTGGAGTTTCAGCAGTAATTAGTGACAGCAGTTTATTCCATTTGAATATTCATTTTCTGTAAGAGCAGGAACAACAAACTATTTGTCCAAATGACTATGCTTGGTATGTAAACAACAATATAGACAGTCAAATCTTTAATTTGAATCATTCTTCTAATGCCCATCTAAGTAATGCAATGTTTGCTAAATCAGTCATTGGATGTTGTGTGATTATTGGCATATGTATGCAAAGTGTTTGTCCAAATGCTCATTGAAATAGATATATGAAATAAGACTGATTGTGCTCAAGAAGATATCACAAACAAGCATTCAAACAAAATTCAGAAAACTCAGTCATAACCAGCAGCATGCCCAAGTGTTTGACAAAATGTCAAGACACTTAAAATTAGAAAATTCAAGGGTTTGAAGGCAATATAAGATTAGGGTTCTTATAGTTTCTTGTAATGTAGTTGAAAGTAGTTTGGGGAAGTTATGGTATTGACTTTATAAGCCTATGCAAGTTCATTGTAAAGATATCCATATTGAAGTACCAAAATATTAATAATATATTTTACATTTTTTGTGTTATTGTGAGAGCAATATGGTTTAGTTATTTTACAATATCATGCCTACAATTTTTCCAATATCCTTTGCCATGGCATCTTGCCATATCTGCTCTGAATTTGCTTCCTCAAAATTGGAAGGCTTTGCATCAATGATGGAAGACATCAAAGCAACATAATACCAAACCTAGAAATAAGTCTTTGGCGCTCCTTCCTATGCCTGCTGTAATGTCTGAGTAAGCCATTTAGGCTTCCTAGTTGTACTAGAAGGTAATGAGGTATCTGCTACAGCACTAGAACTTGAATGAATTGCAGTTGGTAATGCTCTATTTGTTTATCAACACTTGGGGACAAATCTATTCATCCTCAGTAACCTTCATGAGAGACTTTTAAGACTTAGAAGACCAAGCATTCTCATCAAACTTCATGTCGTGGCTCACTGCTATCTTTCATTGTGATTAAACATAGACCATGTAAGGCTTGGAGAACTCACTATATCCCACAAACACACCCTTCAAGATGGAGGGTTCAAGCTTTGTCCTCTTCTCGAGCACATGAATGTAGATAGGACTCCCAAACATCGAAAAATGAGAAACATTAGTTTTCTCTCCTGTGAAAGCTTCCTCTGGAGTCTTGTCCTTCAACACCCTATGAGGAGACCTGTTTAGAATGTAAACAACACAACTGCATGCACCTACCTAAAGAAACATCAATAAATCTAGGTCATGAATCATGGCCTTTGCTGTCTCTACAATGGCCTTATCCTTCCTCTTTGCAACTCCATTCTGCTTAGGGTTGTAAGGCACAACTAGCTCCCTCTTGATTCTTGTATATTTGCAAAAGACATCAAAGTCCTTGGAGGTATACTAGCCTCCATTGTCAAACCACAAAACCTTAATCTTCTTTCTTGTTGATTCTCCACAAGAGCTCTGAACTCTTGGAACTTTCCAAAGACCTCGTCTTTGGTTTTTATGAAGTCAATCTACGTTTTCCTTGAGGAATCATCAGCAAATGAAACATAGTAAATGTTTCTTGCCAATGAAGTTGTTGACATAGGTCTGTGCACATATAAATGAATCACAACAAGAATCCCTCTCGATAGTGCTCACTGCTAGGGAAAGAGGTCTTGGCATGCTTGCCAAGTGCGTAACCCTTGCACGCTCATGTCTTCTCAATCTTGAAGTCAAGTAATTCTTGCACCATATCTTTTAAGAGAGGTAAAGCTGTATAGTGTAGGTGATCAAGTCTATCGTGCTAAAGCTCGCACAATTTGTCACCATCATGTATAAAGACTCTATGTTTGATCAAATTAACAATCAACCTATAAAGGCCACTGTCTCTCATACCTTTGGCCAATACTTGACCAGGATCATGGCTGCAATCTCTAATAATGACTTGTTGATTGTCAAACTCAGCCACACACCTAAGATCTCTCGTGGTTGAAACTGAAAGCAAGATCTTAATTAAACCAAGAACATATTGGACATCATTAAGTTCAAAAGCATCGCTTGAAGGCATGCAGAAAGAAATAGATCCTATCCTTGTAATTGGAAGTGTGGCATTATCACCAAGCTCCACTTGTATACTTGTCTCTCACTCTTGAAGTTTGCTAAAAGCCTTATTATTGAAGGTCACGTGTCTTGATGCTCCACTGCCCACATATCACTTTACACTAGAAACAATGTTAATGAAAAGGCATGACACCATGGCAGAGGCTGTCTCAATTATGGATAAAAGCTTATGCACTACTGAAGCTTTTGCACCCCTTCTCATGACACTAAGAAAAATAGTGGCCATACTTGTGGCATTTGAAACACTTGATATGGCTCAAGTCTTTCTTCCCTTAGCGAGAAGAACTGGAATCCTTCTTCCCCTTTTGACCCTTCTTAGGTCCTTTCATACAACCTTTCCTAATCTTCCCAATGAAGGCTAGATTTTGATTGTTCCACTCTGGCTGAAGTAGTCTCTAGTTTGGTTTCTTCTTGGATGAAATCATCCCAAAGCTTCTCAAAAGGGGGAGGCTTCTCATGAGCACAAACATCTTGAACAAATAGGGTCTAGGATGAAGAGAACCCATTTAAAGATATGGGCATTAGCCACTAACTCATCATCGTCCACCTTACCTCAATAGTAGCGTGTTGATCTCAAAGCACAGTGATCTTCATTATAACCATAGTTCGCAAACTCGGACTCGGAGAGTACTCGGCAAGCCAAAAATTTCCAACTCGGAGAGTACTCGGTAAAAACTCGGCAAAAACTCGGCAAAACTCGGCAACTTAAAGAACACTTAAAAAAAAATTTAAATTTAAATATTTGAAAAAAACATAAATTTTATGCAAAATAAAGCTAGAAAATGTACGAAATGAGTTTAGTTGGGGGTTTGGGGGCAACGCCCCCAGTGGGGTCGAGAGGCAGTGCCCAAATGACCTTCAAAACCACACAGACCTTCATGGTGCACACCATTTTCATAATTTTTTAAAAAGGCATAAAACAATGCTTATAACACCAAAAAAACAGAGTTTTGGAGTGTTTTTTTCTGCGATTTTGATGGATTGCTGACGCAACAAGTCAAGTATTTGGAAAAACTTGGCGAGTTTTTGGTGAGTCTCGGTGAGTACTCGCTAAAAACTCAGCGAGTTTTTTCAAATACTCGGCAAAAAAACTCGGGGAGTAAACCTTGTGAGTACTCGCGGAGCAAAAAATCTTGAGAGTACTCGGCGACTCGGAGATTTTGCAAACTATGATTATAACAACCCAAACTAAATGTATACAAAAAATAAACTAAACAGACCCAAAATTATTCCAGCAACAAATAATATCCGAATTGAAATACATTAAACTGTAATAGCTTACTAGGTGTACCCAACACACACAATGACTCCTTAAACTTTCAGAAATCTATCAACATGCTAGCAGATCACTAGAACTCCTCACGTCCTGCCCTCACTATTGCTGCTGCTGTGTAATGATGATGGCTGCTGGAGGTTTCCATCCGCAGAACCTACTGTAAACTGTACCTTTGGGTTTTCGTCCCAGGCACCAATGGCTGAAGCTGTGTCAATCTTAGAAGAAGGTTTTTTGTTTTTGATTTCAAAGGTGATCTCCCTTTCTTCCCAACACTGCCTATAATATCCCCCTCATGAGATCCTGAAGTTATGGCAATCAATTCCATAACTGGAGGTGTCTAACTGACAAACAACCCCCACAAATTATGGTGCCTAAGTAACAAACAACACCCACAAATTATTGACAGCTAACTAACCCATCTTGTCCCCCTTTTGTTGAGGATAATTGCAACAACGACCTGATTTTATTGATCAACTATCTAACTGGCAGAAACAACAAACACACCTATCTTATTTTAGTCCTAACTATTTGACAGAAACTACAAGTACACCCATCTATGCTACTTCTATGTTGACAGACCACTCTATCAAAATGGCGATATTGCATTCATAAGGTAATTGACCATTGTGTCTGTATCACTCATGTGTGTGGCAATGAGCTTGTTCGTTAGCAACATCTTGCAGGAAATGTTCACAATTCAAAACAAAGTGGTCAAGGCATCATACATCTTTTTCGCTGCCTTCTTTGTGATGTGAGGGATCAAATGACCCTTCATTGAGTCTAAGATGATTCATTTCACTTTAGCCAACTTTTTGTTATGGGAGGTCAACTAAAGGAGGTGGGTAGGATGTGTAACCTTTGACTCCATAAAACTCCAAAGATCAACCTCCAATAATATCTGCGATTTGCACTTCCAAGTTGTAAAGTTGGAAGCACCCTCTAGATGGTCGCTCTCTGAGACAGATTAGTCATACCTGTAGCTTTTGGAACACGCAAAACCAAATAGATCAGTCGGGAATAACTCAGATCAGTAGCCTATCACAAGTACGGATTAACACTTCATTCATGGGAGCACTTAGGGCATCCAACCCTACAACCTCTCATTGGTCCAAATCACTTCATTCATTGAAGCAAGGGCATCACACCTGCTGAAGTCATTGGACAATTACCTCACGTAGGTAGCAAGACATTCTATACACGGATTTGGAAGATTGCAAATAATGTGCTCTAATGCCATGTTAATTTTCAGACCATGGTAAGTAAATTCTGCACTAAAAAAATTAACACTAATGTAAATTAAAAGTTTAATAAAAAGAGCAGACCTGAGTACATTAACTTGCAAACACACATTGCTGAAAATATAGACAATAAACACTGAAAAATCTGTCTTCTATTAAACTAAAATGAAATATAGTGCAGTCCAAAGTCAAACTACTTCCACTCTGTTTTTTGCTCTACTCTCAATTATGTGCCTTAGGTCTCTTTTATAGAATAAAAGAAGCTTCTAGGCTTTATAAACACCCATCTTAGTGTAGCACCAAGTTTAGGAAAAGAAGCTTTGTCCTAAAAAAAACTAAAGTAGAAAGTGAATTAAGTAGAAGAGAGAAAGTGCCTTGTTCTAGAAATAAAAATGGCAGCTAATCTTTAGAATCCCTCTAAATATAAGAAAAGTGATTTCATGCTAAACAGAAGACCTATGCTCAGCTAAGGATAGAAAAAAATCAAGTTGCTGATTTTTGCACCCTACTGAAGGAGAACAGCACCCAAACAACACATTCAAAAAACTAACAAGGGTTAGGGGCTAAGTCTTCCTTAGATTTCCTTTTCATCATCTTAGTACTCCATAGTCCCCTTCCTCCCTTGCAATTGGAGAAGAGAAAGACACAACCTCATGACACAGCATTGGCTTTGCACCACCATCATCAAAGATCTCCCTTGGACCACTATGAAGCAATACCTTATTATTGCTAGTTTTTTTGTTTCTTTGTGCTATTTTTATTCTTAGGGTTCACCCCCATATTGTTCTTTAATTCCATGTTTTTTCCTAACCTCTTGTTCCCCTACAAAGTGTTGGAATATGGTGTAATTGATGTCAAAGGCACAGAGTATTTAATGGAGTCATTGATAAGATTAATGTATATATATATATATATATTAATGATTTAAACATAATGACAAAATCAGACAAGTGTCTAGGCGCCAAAAA
Source organism: Cunninghamia lanceolata (assembly GCA_027924645.1). Lineage (NCBI taxonomy): Eukaryota > Viridiplantae > Streptophyta > Pinopsida > Cupressales > Cupressaceae > Cunninghamia > Cunninghamia lanceolata. The sequence goes on along the minus strand of BSBN01000373.1, from coordinate 373,240 downwards.
GGAAAAGATTTTAAATTTAAAATGAAATTTTCATAAAGTGTCCGACCTCCAAAATGGCCGACCTCCCAAAGTGGCCGACCTCCAAAAAGGGAATTTAAACATAATAAAAGATGGGCCGACTCCCTACAAGAAGCTGACCACCATAGAGCAGCCTACTTCCCTTATTGTTATACGCTAAGGGTCTTATTTAAAAGACAAAAGGTGCGATTTATGACAAGAAAAATGTGTGACTTGTTATGATTAAGAGCAGCGACTTTATATTGTAAGTGCAGCGATTTGTTTAGAAAAGGCAGAGATTTATGTTAACAAAAGGCTGCGATTTGTGAAGAGGTATAACCTTCATAGAAGGACATATCAACTTACTATAGACGCCTCCATTGAGAAGATACAAAAGGTGAATGATTGTGGTTGTTGAAGGCAAGCAATTCAATGTTTTATTTCTGAGTTTGAGAGAAGAGAAGGAGCAGAATATGAAGAGCAGATCTGATTTATTTTGAGAAGATATTATGAGTGATTATTAGAGAAGATCAAAAGAGCAATATATACATGTTTATAATCAGATTTGTGAGAAAGATTGGTGCATGATAGTGATCAGGTTTAAGAAGGAAGAGAGTGATTATATTTGGATCAGATTTGGGTGACGGAGAAATTCATATCAGCCATTGAAGATTTAAGAGGTTGAAGCCTATCTTTGCTGAGTTGCTGTCATGTCCCCGTTTCCGACATGAGTCAATCATGAACCCGGATTAGCCTATTCATCATTCCCGGTGGGCTAATACGTAAGATAAGGGAATGAACTTGGTTTTGGCTATCTATCTTTTTGTTTTGCAGGTCAAGACCTTCATGAAATGATACATTGATTTCTTGATATTCAATCATGCATTGGAGATCTTCAAAGTGTCAAGGATGTTTGAAGTGATGAAGAAACTTGTTATTTTGATGTATTTCATTTTCAAACTTGCGCCTAGAAGTGAAGGCACTAATCCTTGATCAAACTAACCTAAAAGTGCGCCTTGGTACTTAGGGCGCTAGATTATGATTGATCAACTTAAAATGTGCGCCTAAGGCTAGATAGTGGATTGGAAGGATAAAATGCATCATCAAAGGAGTTTATAGTTATTGAAGGCATCAAATGATGACTTGGGTGTACATCTACCTCTGTACACCATCAAATGTGCACCTAGACTAGTGAGGTGCCACTTCATATCTCTATGACTTTGGATATGCGCCTTGATAATGAATTGATCTTGCAAGTTGAGGTTGTCTCCACAAGTTGAAAGAATGTCCAAAGAATACAAGGCGCCAATTATTGAACAAACAACCTAGAATGAGTGCCTTACTATTTGAGGCACTAGTTCATGCTTCTAGAACACCAAAAGTGCGCCTAGATGTTGAGGCGCTAGCTCTTGCTGAAGCAACCTTGAAAGTGCGCTTTGACAAGGAGGTAAAAATGTATTATCAAAGGATTAAGTTGAATCAAGGAATCATCATGGAAGACAAGTAAAACATGATTGTGAATGAGGTGCACTTTTCATCATCTCCAACCTCACAATTGCGCCTTCCCTTGGAAGCTCATATTGCGCCTAAAGGAATGGTATTGAGATATCATCCATGTTAATACCTAAGTTGCATTTGGAGAAGGCTTAGAAACTCTTTGAAAGACTTGAATGAAGTTAGAACTCACTTCAAGGAGGTTAGGCGCTATTTCATGACTCTAGGACCTTGAAAATGCGCTTAAGCTAGATAAGGCTATTGCAATCACAACTTGACCTTTCATTTTGTTGAAGAAGATCAAACTTGCTTAAGGGATCCTTCATCAAGCCAAGATATTGATCAAATGACAAAGAGAACATCAAATTGCCTAAGGCGCACTTTGCCTCCTGTGCCACCTTGGATATGCGCCTCACATGGATTCTTCATTTACTTGCAAGTAAACATCACAGGAAGAGCATTATGGTTTGTACCAGTGTTTGGAAAAGTGGTTAAGTGTCAGAAGACAAGTCTTATTGATGAGGTGCACCTTCTAGCCTTTGCCACCTCAAAAGTGCGCCTAGCTTGGGAAAGGCACCTGTTCTAGTCTCGACAACCCTCAATTGGCGCCTAGCTATGGTAAGGCGCAATTTCATGTAGTAACCATCTCAAGTTGGCGCCTAGCCTTGAGAGACTTGTAACTGTGACATCATTTTGGCACCCTGAGTCTCTGATCTCCTATTGGTCCAAGTGGTGGCGTTGGGATCCGTTCCGGCTCATTGGACAAGGTTGCCAACTCAGAGGGAGTCATCAAATGGAATATGCCATTGGAATATGTTCTTGGGAAATGTGCCTTGGTTCCTTCTTTACATTGAAAAGCGTGCCTTCATTGCCTTTAAGGAGGAGCACTATAAAAGGAGGGGAGCACCTTCATTTTGTTATCTTATCTTTCGGCGAATTTTCTCTTTGCAAAGCTTTATGCTTGTGATCTTGAGGCCTGCGAGGTTCAAGTAGTTCGGGTGATGGTCCCTCAACAGTGATAAGGTGATGCTTCCTTGTCAAGTTGTGAGGTGTTGACATCGTTGTGTTCAAGAGAAGTTGTTCATGTGTGAAGTGATTGTATTCATCTAGGCTTCAAGGCATTTCTTTGTAATCAATTGAATAAGATTGTATATTCATGCCATTGAGGGCATCATCTATTGTAATAAGACAATTGTATTGATTTGAATCAAGCAATAATACAAGTGCCCAACTTCAAGTTGATTCATGCAAGTTGTCATTGATATCTTTCATGAATGATGTTAAGTAGATTGAGTAATTGAAGAGTTAAGTGCAAGTAAATTTGTCTAAGTAAGAAAAAATTTAGTTAAGTATAGTTGGGTATCTTACAGTTGGTGCTTAGTAGTGGGGATTGGCGTCTCCAATAGGTTGGTGCCTATAAAATTCTGTAAGCGGGGATTGGTGTCTCCTATGGGTTGGTGCTCACTATAAAAGGTTTGTATGTAAAGTAGGTTGGAGCCTACAACAAGAAGAAGATCAATCTAATATATAAGCAATATTTTGTTGTGGTTTTTCTCTTGCAAGGGTTTCCATGTAAAATCGTGTGTTGCTTTTGTGCTTTAAATTGCTAGATCTTACTTGAATATTTTATTGCGATTGATTAAAGTAGAGAAAGAAAAGTTTTATTATATACTGATTCCAAAGTGCATGGGATTTGTTAAGATCTTTAGTGTAGATGAGATTTTAGCTTGGAAATTGTTCATCCTTTTTGTTAACAAGTTGAAATTTCTCCATGGATTTAGAAATAGTATCGACATTTAAGGCTACATCTTTTGTAGCTTTCTTCAAACGGGTTAGGGATAATATGAAATTGAGGTTTTGAATCTTTTGTCAATTGCTTGGGAGCACCTTGACCCCCTTCTACATTATTTGGAATATCAATAGTCAGGTTAACACTAATCTTTTCTCTAGGGGGTAGGTTTGAAGTTGGACAATCCTTTCTCAAGTGCCTCTCTTATGGAATTGCAAGCTTTCAAGCTTGCCCTCCTAAACAGTAACACATGTATATTCTCTAGTATCTACCATTAATATGAAGCTTTCACGCATTTGAAAACATTTCATGCATTTCAATGATATAAAAAACACATGTATATTCTCTACCATTAATATGAAGCTTTCACGTGTTTGAAAACATTTCATGGGTTTCAATGATATCGAAACCCTCACATGCATGTATGGCAGCATATCCCTAGCTTCCTTAGTCCTTAATGCATCAACTAAAGGCTTTAGGGTTTACTATTTGAGGAATAAATGACCATAGATGAGGGGGCAAATCTCGTATCTCAATTCATCTTTGGTCAGTTTGCAAACAAATTTGATCAAAATCAACCGTAGGTTCCTAAGGAAGGGAGAATACGGATTGGCCCAAGCTCCAACATTGCCTATTAGAAATTTTTGGCTATGGAAGAATTTCTGAAGGAAAAAAATGCATTTTGCATAAATTAACTATTGTGATGTTTTCACACATCGCCCCATTGCAAATGGGGACCCCCTCTTTTTCTCGCTTTCTGTTGTAGGTTTTCTTTAGGGTTCAAGTTTTCTTTGACTTTGTATGTCTGGAAGTGTTGTCTGACCTAGTCTCTTCCATGAAATAAACAATGAGCCCTGAAATCCTGAAATTGACTAAGTCTGATGTTCTGAGATCCTGAAAAACTGACTAAGTTTGAAATTTGGTGGATCCTCCAGAATCTAGACTCTGCATGTTAAATCTCATGGATCCGAGACCTATCTCAAACATCCTGGAAGTATATTTCAAAATATTTAAAGTATACTTAAATATATTTTTAAATATACTTTCCACTCAGGACATTTCGAAATCTGGCGAAAAAGTTTAAGTCTTAGACCTTGAGCGCAAATTCCATGCACAGAGGGAGAATGCGCCCTAGAAAAGCGCAAATTCCTTGGCTAAGTGGAAATCCCGCCCAGAGAAAATAGGTACTCAATCCTTGCAAAATTTGAAAATTTCTCCAAAATCTTAGCAAATTTGAAGAGAAATTATGAAAATCATCAAATAAAATTGAAAATAGCCTAAGTGTGAAAGTCGCATTTTCCATGCACCCATGGAATTTCCGCCCAAGAAAGTGGAAATTTCCTCCACAAGAGGAATATGCACCCTGGAAGAAGATCCATCTAGGCATGAACATTGTAATATACTGAAAATTTGATCCCTGGAAATCGTTAAATCACTACAAAGGTCATCAAAATACTTAGAAAATTCATGATTAGGAAAAGCGCAAATTCCTTGTCCATGAGGAGAATGCGCCCTAGTGAAATTCCCTTTGATCATGCAATATGCGCCCATTTAGGGTTGGTGGTTTTTGGATCAAAACAATGAAATTTTTATCTCCGTAGTTGAAATTCATGAAAATCCATTTGAAAACTTTGAGAAATTTGCGTAAGGAAGTAAGAGTTGAAAGTGAAAAGAGGAAGGTTCTCATACATGAGGAGAATGTGCTCTAAAAGGTGGAAGTTCCTCATGCATGAGGAATATGCACTCGAAGAGAGGAGAATCCTCAGAGACAAGGAAATTGCGTCATTTCGCCAAATCCATAAGAGAGAATCATAATTTCAAAGGGTAAATGGAAATTGCATTCAAATCATTAAGGAAACCTTGAAGTTTTTGTGAAAGACTAAGAAAATGCCACTATGGAAGAAATCTCAAAGTTGCACAACATTATGAAAGTTGCAAATTCCTTGTACACAAGGAGAATGCACCCAGACATGAAGGAAATTCCTTGTACACAAGGAAAGTGCGCCATCTCCTAGTATCTTTTGATCTTGAAGAAAATCTGCTCAAAGCAACAACTTTTGAAAGTGACTTCAATTTCACAAAGATTCAATGAAAAAATCATGTAAAATCTTGAAAATTTGCCAAGGAGTAGAAGTTTGAGAAATGAAATGAAAAATGCCAAAGCAAAAAAGGTGGAAATTCCTCGTGTATAAGGAGAATGCACCCAAAATAGGTGCAAAATCCAGCCCCACAAGGAGAATGTGCCACTGCCTACATCATTCTTGCAAGCAACAAAATTCAATATTTCATTGTTTTCATTTTGTTCAAAGTTTGAAAAGACATTATTCCATTCTAATGAACATGATCATGCAAGGTTCTAATCATGTTTTACCTTAACATTTTTGCTCGCCTTTGCTTTTCAAAGAATTTCCTTTCTCTTGCAGGGATTGAAGGTGAGGAGCACTTGCCAAGAGGAGGTCACTTTAGGAAGGATCCAAGGGCACCAAAAGAGGAGAAGACTTCATTGAAGGAGATTCCACATGAAGGAGATGTTATCAAGTTTTATCCACAAAGAAAGACTTCATCGCCAGGGCGGAGGAAATGCACTTCACTGCATCAAGGTTTCATCACCGGAGATGAACATCAATCCACCTTGCAAGTTTAGGAATCCAGAGGTCCAACAAATCCAGGAGCAATCCCTCATCAAGTTCACTGTCAGAATTCAAGAGCCTTCCATTTCATGTACTAGAAGATCAAGAGTGAGCACCATGAAGTCTAGTCCAGGAATGCCCAAGTCATCTCCTCTACTTCAACAATCCAGAGTTGAATCTTGCACAAGAAGATGAGATGAGAAATGAGCATGTACATCAAGAAAATCCACAAAATACATCTAGAAATGTAAGGAATGCAAAGACAACGAGTGACGAACAAGGACAAGTTCCCAAGTTTCACGCTGAAAGCTCTAGAAAAGTGAAAATTCAAGTTCAAGATTTTGCCAAGAAAAGAAGAATTTGGGAAAATACATCAAGAAATTGGAAAAATATTGAAAATCAAGCAAATGTGCTCAAGAAATGTTGAGTTGGCTTCTATACATATTGATCAATCAGAGCTCGCCACGTCACTTGTTCATGTTCAATGTATATGCAATAAAGTATAAGAAAAAGAGGCCCTATCTAGAAGATTCCTAGAGATTCCAACATGTCATGATTATCACTTTGGGAAATGTGCCTTCATTGCCTTTGGGTTTTCTATGTACACAAGTTGTGTCAACTTTTACTTTTTGCTAAAAATAGGAAGTTGTAACTAATTGCCAATATGGGAAGATCTCGGCTGTTGGTTGCTCAAATCAATCTTGGCCCTTAATTGTACTTTGAGGACTATAAAAAGGCTCATTCGTCTCATTTGTAATCATTAGAGTTGCTGTAGGAGAGTAGGATAGCAAGTAGAGTAGAGGAAGCTCTTCGAAGTCATTGAAGAGACATTGTGAAATTGTTGTAAAAATACTTCCTGGATCACTACAAGCTCATTGTTGATTTTTTATGGTGATTTTGTGTGATTATGGAATGTTCGCATGGTTTCAAATTCTCGCAGATGATTGAGAAATGTTTCCAAGTAGCTTAGATAGTAGATTAGAAGTTCATTGATGTAATGAGTTTATGCAAAGATATTTAATGATTTCCTTCTTGGTTCATACTTTTCATGATTTGTTGATAAGTCATTTTGTAGAGTTAGCTTGAACCACGATTGTGTACTTGTTCAAGCTGCGCCAGCTGTGGGTGTTTGGATGAAGGTTTACAATTTGAAAATCCTTGAATGACCTTAGAAGATTGCACTGACTATGTGTAATTGTTGGTTCTCATGGTGAAGCGGAGTTTAGTTTCATGAAGAATTTGTCTATCTTGACATGATTCATTATTTCATTGACCTTAGAATAGATATCTCTTAACCCTCTCTCTTTTGCATTTTCTTTTAAGTTTGATTGAAGAAGTTCCATTCATTCATATCCAAGGAGTAAGGAATTTCATCCATGTTCATGAAGGAGGAGGAATTTAGCGTAAGTCCCTTTGTGATTATTAGCAAGATCACATCAAATCACTGAGTCTATCCATTGCAAATCATGAATAAGGAACCTTGAAGTTGTCTCACTGGATCACATAGCTTAGCCTTTGAGAGACTTTATTCAAGAGAGGATAGAGCACTTGGTGTTTTATTCTATTGTTGTTGTCACAACAACATCATCAACACTAACCAAAATACCCTATTTTATCCTCGAATTTGATTGAATCCAATCATCAAAAAGCTTTCTAGAAGGTACTTATCTGGATTTAAACACAGAAGATTCCAACTTTTTTCCTTCAAAGTTCCACCTTTTCCAATATAAATTTCATGATGGGGTTTGGAGAGAAACATAGGAATTACATACCATTTTTACAATGCTATTCCGCTTCCCCTCTCCTACGGGTCCATTCCACTTGGTTGGTTTGAATCCCTCTCCATCTTGCCACATAGGTTTGTCAAATTAAGCTACACCCTTGATCTGAATTAAGTTGGTAATTCACAAGACAATACACTAGTTGAGGAATTTCATGTATTATAAGCAACAATTGAACAATACTCAAACAAAACATAATCGACAATTGTGGAGTGGCTGAACAAAGTAGATTCTTATTTCAACTGAGCTTATAGAAAATGAACAAACTCTATAGTAGAGATGTATGCCGTCTACTCTGATTACATGCTTTGAATTTAGCTATTATATAGCTTTTCAATTCAAGAAATAAAACTTACTAAAAAGAGTAAATTAAGGTTCTTAGTGAGGACCGAAGAGTCACTTTGCATGGTAGTATCTTGTGTCCTTGACTGTTGGATAAGGACAAACTTACTAGAAAACTGAAAAAGTTTGTGGGATATATTTAATTTTGGTACCTCTACTGGTCAAGGTCATAACTTTTAGCTAGTGACTTGAAATTCAAAATTCGTATATGCATTGGAAATCTCAGGTTGTGAATAAAACAATCTGGGTTGGATAGTAGCGTAAGCAGAGTCCAATGATCAATTCCACTTTGGAGGGCCTCCAAAAGAAAAAGAAAAACGTAGAAATATTGGAAAAATAGATTTTCAGAAAATTTCCGAATCTGTCCAAAACTGCCACTTGGATGACTTGAGATGTTTTCCATATCAATGCATAAAGGATTTTTCACCCATTGGTTGCAAAGTTGAGGAATTTCTAATTTCATTTGCCCATTTTCCATAGTGGTTTCCATCATTGAATCTGGGTAGTTTAGCACCTCTCCCAACTTCTAGAAATTTAAGAGTAGTTATATCCTAAGTTCAGAGTCTTGAACAAAGGATCTACCACATCTTGCACAAACATTCAAAACTTGCCTGCCTATGATTTTGTGTCTGTTGGGTGAATATTTTGTCGTTTAGCTAACTAACGGCAAAATGGTTATATCGCCACAGCTATGATGAAACAGAGTCTCTCCTCTCAGCAAGGGGAGGTTCCCTCTAGATGATGAATTATTTCTAATAAACAACTTTTACACTTATATAAACTAGAAGTATGCTTGGGGTGTTTTAATTGCATCCTATTATCTTTTTTCAGAATAAATGTTTTTATTTTCAAAATGACAACTTCAACAGAAATGATATTTAATAACTTCTGAACTGAGACAAACCATAGAAACCCAAAGTCTTCTATTGCTTGACTTATTTCCCCCAAATAAACTTGATTGAATTCAAATGTAGCTCAAAGTCTCCACTCTCATCCAATATGATATAACTAGATTGAACACAACAGTTTACAGCACAAAGTCTTTAAACAATTCTATTCTCACAAATGTAAACACAAACTCCCGCAATGAGAAAATAGCACAAAGTCTATTTAACCAAAACAAGAACACTTCTCTCAATTTTCAATAAAACTCCACAATCCCATAAATGATTCAATATAATATAACACCAATGACATAAGAACACTGATATCATAAAACAATTTGATTCAACTCAGTTTGATACTCAAACTGCTTGCTTATATTAATATTTACTTGAAAATTTGATAAACATGAAAAACTCAAAGTCTTGATATGTTTTTCAATCCGGCAGAGTTTCCTTGCAATAGATAAAAGATAGAAATTACAATGGAGGCCCTCTTTATTTATAGGGAGAGGCCTTGAGAAAATTTAGGAAAAAACCTAACTACTTTGACTTATTCAACAAAAGAGTCCTATTTGACTTGTGACTTCTTTTGTCCCACATGTAATTACATTTTGGAAAAATACATGTGAATATGTCCAAAACAAAATACAAATTGCATATACAAAAATGAAAATCAACTAAGGCATGAAAAAGAACTTCAACTGCCACCATCATTCTTTTTCACGAAGTTTTGGTACATGCTCTGCACTACTGCCATCTCACATACATCAGGCCCAGTTGTATTATCTGAAATGGTGCGAGCCCTGAGAACTGCATCCCTGACCGCCTTTATCACTTTCTCATGTTTTTCAAGATTATCCTTTAGATTTTCAAAGGTTGAGTGATGATCATAAAGGCTATCCATTGAAACCACCGTAAGCACTTCTTCATCTTCAAACTTTTGCTGAACCATCTTCTCGAAAGCATCTATCATCTCCTCTGCTGAGAGAAACTTATGATCCTCACCTGTTAGAGTGCATGGAAGTTCCTCTAACCTGTGTAGAAGTGATACATCACTGTCTTCACTATTTTCTCGTACTTGGCACAAGTCATCAAGTAAACCTCTTATCACAATGATGCGATGAGTAATAGATTCTTTAGTCTTCAGATAAGACTCGATTTGAAATGACACCAATTGCAATCAAATTCTTTATCTTGATCTTCTTCATCTCAATCTATTCCTCTAAACTATCCTCTTGATCTTGAAGTTCTTGAGAAAGTGAATCAACAATATCATCCATCTCAGCTTTTGCCTTTGCCATTTTTTCTTTTCTTTCCACTGCGGTCTTCAAGAGAACTCTACCTTGTGCCAACAGCTGTTCCACAATGTCACCAACCACTCTTCCTCTGGCTTGAACTTTCTCAACCTTTTGAATCAAAGGGTTTTCTACAGTAACTACCATGGGTTCCACGACTTTGATGATTTCACTATCTTCTGAAGGACAGCTGCAAGCTGTTCTGCCTTTGCTTTGTATTGCTCTTTTTCCTTTTTTACCTCATCATATTTTACAAGCAATGAGCTTGCTGTAGCTTGAAACTTTGCCTTGATACCTTCATGAGTCAGCTTACCTAACTCAACTCTTGAAACAATATAATCATTCACCTCAAAGGTATTTGTAGTAGCATCATCTGGTGGTTTAGCAATTTTTGCATACCTGACTCCTTTTCCATCAATCAGCCTAGAAACAGTTTTAGGCTTCTTCTGAGTCTTTGGTTTAATAGGCAATAATTTCTCAATGTCAATATCATCCGGTGAAATAGCCTGTTTTTTTCCTTTTGGGAGTATAGGCAGACAACCATGGAGGTAGTGTTAGTGTACTAACATTTGGAGAAGAATCAACTACCTGCTTAGCGGGATCCATACTAACACCTGTTATAGTGACAATAGGAGAAGTGTTGGTAAAAACATCACCTGTATCAACATTTTTCTCTGAACCATCAAGTAAATGATCCATAACAGTTTGTTCCCCAATATCAAAAGAAGGAGAAGACAGACTGGAAATAGAACCAGAAGAATCAAAAACAGTCCCAAAACTTGTTCTCATAGAGGGGGGAGTATTATCAGAAGATATCATGACAACAGGAACATTAGAATCTATTGGAGGATTATCAAAAACAGAAACATGAGGTAAGGGCGTAGAAACTTGTGGCTTTGACGGAAGACCTTTCTGCGGAGACTTTAGTGAGCCAACAAGTTGTTCCTGTTCCACATCCTTTTCTTTTTCTTGTTCTTTATTACCTTCCTCATCGTGTTTTTCACCCATTTCCAGTTGCTCAGTATTATCAGGTTCCTCAATATTTTGTTGTTCCATCTCAGTATTTTCAACCTCCATTTTATCAACATATGCTTCTTCAGCAGCTGAATCTGCAACGGTGGAAGTTCCTTCAATCTCTTTTGCCTTCCCTCCTTTTGAGACAAACTTAATCTTTGGTTTGTGCACCTTAGAAGAAGGAGCATCACTTTTGTTCTTTGTTTTGTTTTCTACCTTTTTTCCGGTTTGCTCCTGAGTCTCTGTCTCTGATCCGGTGAGGAATTCTTTCAAACTGGGACCTTTGCTTTGCAACCATATATTGGTGTTAGCCAGTATAGGTTGAAATCTCTTCCTGATAGAAGTCTCTTCTTTCATCGATCATTTGACCTCTGGCAAAGTTGAGGCTTCAACATTGTTGATATCATACCCGGGATCTAGAATATCACCTTCATCTTCCATACCTTCTGGAACATCAGCCAATCCCATTTCCTCAATCTGGCTTAGATGGAGTCTGCAATAATCCAACTTCTTGATCTCATTCTGGGTTCTTAGATCAGCCTAAATATCCTCAATCATAGGAACATGAAATACTGCTTTTCTCTTGATCTTATCTTGTACCCTTCTGTAATCAAAATGATCCCTTTTCTTGAACTGTTTCATTGTGACCAGCTGCATTTCTGATTCAACTGCCTTAGCCTTGGTGGCTGATTGCACAGAATACCTGCCAATTTCCACATGAAACTTAATTCCTGATTTCTTCAGCTCCATCTGCTTATTGTGTACAACAATCAACTATCTACATAGCTCCATTAGAATGATTCTATCACTGGGATACCATGGAAGCATATACGGATATCCAGGATAGTATCCCACCCTTAGGTAAGTGAAAGTTGGAAATTGTAAAAACAAATAGCCAAAAGAGTTGACCACTTCCCAAGCCTCATCCGACACTCTCTTCTATTCAAGTTCATTATTCCACAGACACATGAATATTGAAAAGAAAGCGTCATTAACTCTGCGGAAATGATGGATTGATCCCTTAACAGTAATCTGTGGATAATACTCAGACTGGAACCAATCTCCAATCACCGACTTGAGTTAGCCCTGAAAAACTCCTCATACTTGCCACATCATATACCAGACATGAAGTCATATAAAATTTGAAAGTTGTATTGACTTTCACCAGTTGATCATGCAGAGCATTACTGATCTGTTCTCCCCAGAAAATCTTCTGTTGGCCCTTGAGAATCACCTTGATATATGTATACATCCATTCATGAAACCTAGATGAAGAAGGAAGACCTCTGATCTGACTTAGCAGTGTAATCGAATCACTTACCTCCTCGACAAAGTCACTTCTCGGGAGATCTTTAGGCCATCTAGACAAGTTGCTCCAAGGAGTCTTTAGCCATTTACTATTAATATGTTTCTTTGCAGCTTCAACATCTACATCATAATCTTTTTGCCCTTGAGCAAAATCTATCTCACCAACATTCTCAATAGGACACATAAAGATTTTGTCAAGAAACTCTGCATCTAATCTCATGATTACATTTCCTTGAGAAGCAGACATAGTCCTGGTATCCCTATTATAGTGGCTTGCCACTTGAAGAACAAATTCTGGGTTATGTGTTGCGATAGGAAAAGAAGCAACCAGATGAATGTTATTGTTGATAATCTTCTACATGTATTGAGGAGGATTGGACTGCTTTGTTCTATCCACGAACTCGACCATGTCCACAGGACCAATCTCTGTGTCTCTTATCTCGTCCACATTAGACTGTAATGAAGTCACGGGGAAAACCCATGGTACTTATACTTCATGATCTTGGCTTTTGATGGAGACGGCTCTGACATTAGCTTTGTGAAGAAAACTGGAAATGGCGTCTACTGCAGAGGTTTGATGAAACTGCAAAAAGTCATGATCTCACAATTAGGGGAAAAATGGGCAAATTAGGGTTACTGCGAATTGATGATCATGAACACGGGAACATGCATTGAAGGGCTTGAGAGAGCGTAAGTCGAGAAAACAGGCGAAAGCGGGCCAAAGGTATCGGAAGGCAAAACTTCCTAGTGTTAGAAAAAATTTCAGGATGACATGCATGGGCGGCCAAAATGGCCGCTCCTGCATGTAGGGTAGGTCGTTTCTCATGCAAGGTCGGTTGAAATGACCACCAATGCATGTCAGGAAAAAGCTGAATTTGATGTAGGGGCGGTCATTTTGACCGCCCTTACATGAGGGTAAAAATGCAAGTTTCACTGTGTACAAGTGGCGAAAATGCCCGCTTTAGCATATTGGAAAAACTTTGTAAGGTTTGTGTAATTGCAGTAAGATTTACTGACTCTACATGTTGGAAGAATTGGGATCATATGTCTGAGCGGCGAATCTCGCCGAATCAACATATGGAGTTTATAAGTTCTCATGCATAAACGGTAAAATTGACCGCTCAAGCATGAATTGGAAGTTTCGAAGTCTTTTAAGTGTGAGCGGTAAATTTCAACACTCAAACATAAAATCTAAAAATGAAAACCTAGTTTTGAAACGATAAACAAAACTCAGAACCAAGAAAAAGAAAAAATGAAAACAAAAACCTAGATAATCGATCTAAACCAAAACGTCTAGGGTTTTGAAACAAGAAAATCGTAGAAAGATAAACAATGATGGTGATAAATCTAATTACGATTTCATCTATTCATAAAAACCCTAAATATGAAATGACCAAGAAAGAAAATAAAAGAAACTAACCTGATATGAACAAATGGGAACAAAATAGTGAAACTTTGTCGAAGAATATTTCCAAGATCCGCTGAATCCAGTCGAATTGGTAACTTGACACGAACAGAGCAAGAAACAGAGGCAGAGTAGAAAGAAAAACGATTTAAAATGCCTTTAAAAACTTAAACCCAAACAAAGAGTTCAAATTAAATGCCACACGAGTTAAACTGGCGTGGCATTTAATACATGTCTTGACGGCGAAAAACGCCGATATTACATATGTTAACAATTGGACATGCATTGGCGGGTATTTTTGCCGCCACTGCATATAATATGCAAAAAGCATGTATTGGCGGTGGTTTTTACCGCCAATGCATGTTACTTCTAAAAACTAAAAATATGCAAGGGCGGCGATTTTTGCCGCTCTTGCATGTTACACAAAAATACTCTTTAACTCTTTTAAAATTGAGAAAATCATTTCAATCAACCTATACGAGTTTCGAGAAATCCAAACGAGAGACGACTCGAATAGATAATGAGAACAAGAGGACTATGCATGAAAACGAGACGACTCGCCTCGATTTGCGAACTCGATTTGCGAACTTAGAGTGTAGGCTACGAAACGGACAAGTTTCGTAGGGGTCATCCTACAAAATGAGCTCAGCTAATTTTGAGGACATCAGTGTCCAATGCTTTTAGCCAAAACTCCTGCATATGATCCAAAAAATTAACTTTACTGGGTCATCACAACACTGAACTGTGAACCAATATTTTACCAAAAGGGCTCAATGACCAAGGCAAAAGGACAAAGTAGCTAGCTTAACTAAAATGGACATTTTTTGGCCTTACCATCTTCAGAGCAGAGCTCCAACCTTCCCTCTCTCCGCTCATGCAGCTTTGTGTTTGCTATATTCATTTTGCATTATTGCTTATGCAGCCCTAACAAGCTTATATTGATGGACGGACACAGCTAGATTTTTGTATAAAGTCAAAAAGCAGAGAAAGCCCGTATCTATGATTGACTATAGTTGAAGCTTGATTTTGATCACTATCAGAAAAGAGACATGATGACTTTTACCGTAGTATGGATGTTTTGGCTATGTACTTTAAGTATAGTTTAGAAAACATACCACAATGGTAGCTAAAACTGGAAGAATAGCCACTAGGGTTGGAGGCGTAAGAGGCAACATTACTAGCTTGTGTAAATATCAGCTAGAGACTTAGAAATAAATAATTTTTTCTCAGTTTGCTTGTGAGTTTGCTATTCCTTTGCTTGTGAGTTTGCTACAAATTGTCTTTTGTTAATGCTTGCTTAATAGATTGCTTGCTTTTGACATTATTGCTGACCTGGAATGAAAAATGTTTGCAGGCTTTGGAGAAGTTTATGTTTGAGCAGTCCCTTGATTCAGTAAAGCAATTCATTGCAGTATTGGAGAAAGAACTTGAAGATTACCATAGACATGTTGCCTTATATGGTAAGCCAGGTGATGCAAGTTCCAGAGCCAAATCAACTGCAAAATGTGACACTGATAAACGAAGTTTGGTTAAAGATTACAAAGGTGAGGATGTTGTCAGTCATAGAATAGTAGATGATTGTAGATTGGACAGACTGACAGGTTCAAGGCATGGATGTAGCCTAGATGTCAATAATTCTTGCTTAGTTTCAACAGCAGAAACTGAGGAAGGTGAGTCTGAGTTGGATGACCTTGATATGGATTCTCTAGAAGAGGATGAGCTAGATTCTCGCACAGGATCAGAAACTGAAGGAGATTACCCTACATAAAATCTTCCAACAATTTCCATTTGGCAAAAGAACTTCTGCTATGTTTATCGCAAATTAGAGAGCTTGAGACACTTTCAGATCATCACCTAAAGGAAAAGAATGAGGCAATTTATGCATATACCATCATATGCAGAATTCCGTAGATGACCACGAATTATGCAACTGGGAAGAAAAGATGACTTAACTAGTTACATCAAACATCACAGAGAAGCTTAGAGTTTATTGTTTATCTTGGACTGCAAGCACATTCTGGCTCCAAGTTGACATTTTACATGTGTAACAGTACACACTGATCATGAATCATCAGTGATTGATTGCAAAGATAAGTATGGTTCAAACTTCAAAGTAAACAATTAAAAAGAGTTTATAATTTTTTATACATTGCAGACTTCAAGCACAACCCCTAGTTCCAAAATAATATCACACATGCATGAAATCCCCCCAACTGGCAGACAAATACAATATATAAAAAATTGGATATTATAGTGAAGTTTCCATAGATTCCTAGCAGATTTGACGTGTTCTCTTATTGTATCAAACTCCTTTAATAGACTGATAATTCTGGAGATTAACACCAATTATATGGTGCCAACGTCAAAGAATTGTATAAAAATATTCCAAATTTCTTACTGTGGTGGAACAGTGTTCACAATTTCTGCATAATTTATAATTATCTCTCGGAACAAGAGTAGCTGTACAAAAGTAAATCGTAATATAGAGTCATAATTGTTTTTGATGGGAATGCACCTTTTTCTGTACTTAATCCTATCATATTTAGCTAGCACATCCTCACAATGTAACATCTGATTTTTTGTGTTTTGGGTGGTTGCAGTGGAGGGCAAAAAGCAAATTATTACTCATAGGACTATGTCACCAGGTGCTGTCAGATTATTTTATTAACCTTTATGGTGTTGTTCAGTATGAATTGCACATAGAAGAGTCCCTTAAGCATCTCAAAAGGCAAAATGATTGTATCCCATTTCAATTCTTGATGATCAGTTTATTGTATTTTTTTACTGTACAATTTGCTAATAAATCTGAACAACGTTGTAAAGGAATCTCGTAAAAGATACTTGCATACGACCACACCTAGACATAAACCACCATAGTTAGCAATCAACCACAATTGGTCTAGGTTGTACAAAGTGCATCTATTGGTGTAATTAAATATTTAATTACACTTTATTAAGTTGACTTATGTTGAGTTGTTTGTAGCTTCGATCAGATAACGTATTTATTATGATCATATTAAGTATGAATATATAAGTAATATTAAATATTACTTATATATATTCATACTTAATATATAAGGTGTGTTAAAATAAATATCAATAGCATGATCGAATGATACATTACCAAAGTATAAACATAGTCTGCATTCTAAACAGCGATTAGTAATTGTTAACATTGGTGAAACCGACTTCATTAGACACGGTGACAAAGTCATACCTGTGATAGGCGTGACTCCTTGAGGAGTCACGTCTATCACAAATGTGACTCCTACATTCACTAACATATATATATCAATGTCCTTGCCCAGCAATACTATGCATCGAAACAAAAATCGGAAGAAGTAGAAATTGCATCTGGGAAAACAAAAGACAGTAATAAATTAAACTCTGCAATACAAATATCCAACTTTCAGAAAATATCCAAATCAGAGATTAAAAGTTCGATTTGAATTTACATGGTATCAGAGCCAAGTTAAGCAGAATCCGGGCAGAAAATTGAACTTGAGAAATTCAGAGTTAATACATCTCATTTCTCAAATGACAGCAGCAATCCGATTCGAAGACAGATTGGAAGGAGGAAATAATTTCTCATCACGGAAATTTAGAATTATGATAATACTAAAAGAAAACAAAGTTGATTCATTTGTGAGAGAACAAAACGGAACTAGATAATGATCTTGATAAAACGACATGGATTGAAGGAAATGACAAAGCCATGAAAATCATAGTTGATGGAGTTAGAGATCATATTGTGCCGATTCTGACAAAACATAAGATTGCATATCATATGTTTAAGTCACTTGAAGGCAATTATGAAATTAATAACTCCAGCAGAACCTTAGCCCTAAAGAGAGAAATAAATCATATAAGTATGAACAAAGGAGAATCTATCAATGCATACTTTATGAGAATATCTGCACTAAGGGATCAACTATCAACACTTGGGTACCAAATTGAAAGCAAGGAACTAACACTTATTGCTCTAGATGGTCTCCCAAATTCTTGGGAGACATTTGTTCAAGGCATTAGTGCAAGGTCTAAATTTCCAAAATTTGACCGCCTAAGATCAGACTGTCTTCAAGAAGAATCTAGACAGACAAAGAAAGGGTCAAAACAGAAAAATATAGATGAAGACTTTCATATTCTAAATACAAACTCTCAAAAGAAAGAGAAGAAGAAACATTTTGAGAAGAGGAAAAATTATCACGGGAAAGGTTCATTCAAGAAAGACATTTCTCGCATCCAATGTTTCAGATGCGACCAATCTGGGCACTATGCAATCAGATGTCCTGACAGAACCAAACAACAAGCATCTTATGCCAAAATAAAGGAGCATGAATCCGAGAAATATGTATTCTACTCTGCATTTTCAAACCAAGTATCAAATAAATCCAACACTTGGGTTATAGATAGTGGTTCATCAAGACACATCACAGGGTTTAGGGAACTACTAGACACCATAGTAGAAGAGACTTGACGAAGAAGTAACAATTGGAGATAACTCTGTGCATCCAGTCAAGGGTGTTGGCACATGCACCCTCAAATTAAAGACTGGTATATCCATCCAACTTACTGGAGTATTGTTTGTCCCAGGCATCAAAAGAAACCTAGTCTCCATATCTGCACTTGAAGATAATGGATATAGGGTGACCTTTATGGATAGCAAAGTATTGGCATGGCCAAAGAATTCTACTATTAAGAAAGCCAAAACCATAGGTCATAGACAAGGGTACTTGTACGAGTTATGTACGAAACCAAATCTAGCCCTAATTCATGAAATTGCAGACTCTAATGAAATATGGCATAGAAGACTAGGACACCTAAATTTTCGTGCCCTATCTTCCATGGAAAGACTAGTTACAGGGTTACCCAAACTCACACAATGTAATTCAGGGGTATGTAAGGGGTGTGCCTTAGGGAAAAATACAAAGGGGTCCTTTCAAAATAGTTCTAGCAAAACAAATAAAATATTAGAACTAGTCCACTCAGATTTATGTGGACCCATGTCTGTACCCTCCTTAGGTGGGTTTCTATACTATGTAATCTTCGTTGATGACTTCTCCAGAAAGACATGGATCTATTTTCTTAAATGTAAAGAATCATAGGAAATCCTTAAAAGATTTAAGGAATTCAAATCCATTACTGAAAACTCTTCTGGGAGAAAAATCAAAACCTTAAGAACAGATAATGGGAGTGAATACACTTCAGACATTTTTAAAGACTTTTGTAAAAATACTGGGATTAAGAGGGAGTTCACTGTACCTTATAATCCTCAACAAAATGGAGTTGCAGAAAGAAAAAATAGAACCATTGTAGAAGCTGCTAGGGCTATGCTACTTGATCATAATATAGACACTTCTCTTTGGGCATAAGCATCTAGTACTGCTGTCTATATACATAACAGATGTCCTCACTCTCATATTGATAACAAAACTCCTGAAGAAGCTTTCACTGGCACAAAACCAGACATTAGTCATTTAAGGATATTTGGTTGTCCTGTTTACATTCATGTGCCCAAAGAGAAAAGAACTAAGCTAGAACCTTTTGGGAGAAAAGGCATCTATGTAGGCTATAGTGAAATATCAAAAGCTTATAGAATATATATACCTAGTCAAAGACAGATTGAACTAAGCAGAGATGTGATTTTTGAGGAAGACATAGCTTTCGAAAGAGCCAGAAATTATATTGAGTCAGAAATTCAAACTTCCAACTCAGGCATAGAAGAGGATTCTACACCTGAGTTTCAGAGGGAGTATCCTGAGGAAGATGAAAACCATGAACAAATCACATCACTAGAAAATCCCAAGAAAAGACCACTCTGGGCCATCAAAACAATGGAAGAAGCTAAAAATTATGCCGCTTCATCAGGGACTTTTAGGGAAAGCACAAAACCTAAGAGATTCTCTAGTTATGTAGCTTTAATGAGTGAATCCATTAAATCAGAACTTTCAGTGCTATTGAAGCTCTTAAGCACCAAGTATGGAAGGATGCCATGACAGAGGAGTATCAATCCATCCTGAAGAATGATGTATGGGATATAGTACCTAGACCAAAAGGGAAATATGTTGTTTCTTCAAAATGGCTATTTAAAATCAAACATGCTGCAGATGGCATTATAAGGAAATACAAAGCAAGATTTGTGGCCAGAGGATTTTCACAAAAAGGAAGGAATTGATTACGACAAAACCTTCGCTCCAGTTGCTCGATATACATCAGTCAGGGCAGTTCTAGCTATTGCAGCAGCCAAAGGGTGGAAAGTCCATCAAATGGACGTAAAAACTGCTTTCTTAAATGGAACCATTGAAGAAGAGGTTTACTTAGAGCAACCCGAAGGATTTGAGATTCACAATGCAGGATCCCATGTATGTAAATTAAAGAAAGCTCTATATGGACTTAAACAGGCCCCCAGAGCCTGGTATGAAAGAATTGACAGTTACCTCTTGAGATTAGGCTTCTCAAAGAACGATGCAGATCCAAATCTCTACTTCAAACAAAGCAAAGGTGATATGTTAATACTGATATTATATGTTGATGATCAATTGATTATAGGAGAAGATCACCTTATTGATCAGTGTAAGAAAGATCTAGCTTCAAAATTTGACATGGACTTAGGTCTATTACACTACTTCCTTGGACTGGAAGTATGGCATAAATCAGACTGTATTATTCTAAACCAAGGGAAGTACACAATTGATATATTAAAAAGGTTTGGTATGATGGAATGTAGACCTATGTCTTCCCCCATGGTAACAAATCTTCATAAATTGAAGGAAGCAACAGCAGATTCTCCGTTGGCAGATCCCACTCTTTACAGACAGATAATTGGATCCTTGATGTATTTGGTCAATACCAGATCTGATATCTGCTATGCTGTAAATGCCTTAAGTCAGTTTATGTGTGAGCCCAAGGAGATACATCTTGTGGCTGTGAAGCATATAATGAGATACCTTCAAGGTACTCTAAATTATGGCTTAAAATATGAAAAGGTTGACTTAGATCTACATGGATTCACAGATTTAGATTGGGCTGGAAGTGTAACTGACCGGAAGAGCACCTCCGGATGTTGTTTCAGTTTAGGGTCAGCAATGATATCGTGGATCAGTAGAAAACAGTCTTCAGTTGCTCAGAGTTCTACAAAAGCCGAATATATTGCAGCTTCTATGGCTGCTAGAGAGGCAGTATGGCTTAGAAAACTGCTTGTGGGATTATTTGGTAAACCTCTGAAACCAACTATCATCCACTGCGACAATCAAAGCTGTATTAAGCTATTCGTAAATCCAGTATTCCATGATAGATCTAAACATATTGAGATTCCTCATCACTATGTGCATGATATGGTGGAAATGAATGTGATTCAGTTGGAGTATATTAGTACAGGAGATCAAACTGTAGATATTCTTACCAAACCACTCCTCAAGGTGAAAGTTGAATACTTCAGGAAAAATCTTGGTATGATGGAAATGAAAAATTCTAATTGATTTGTACTAATATATTAAAGATGTTTAATGTGTAAACATCTTGTGTCATATGTGTGACTCTATGACATTATGGGCCTACCCATTCTGTGTTTATTTCTAAAAGGTGACGATCTTTTGGATAATCTACACCTGTACCTAACATTATAAGGTGACGATCTTATAATGTTCATTAGACTGATATCATGTGACTTGATATTGGTATGAATCATGGAGTTATCATGATTAAGTTATGGTAGACATTATGTGACTTAATGTTAGTGCACATACCATAACTGGGATATATAAGGAGAATGTAATGTTCTCGAGTATAGTATATCCTTTAGTATCACGAGGTAGGTGATGCTACGTATCACGAGATAGGTGATACTATATATCATGAGTTATGTGATATTAAATTACTTTGAGTAATTCATTACAGATTAGATAATTGATATTCACAAAGATTATTGTGATATTGTTATCTTCTCGAGCTAAGAGGGAGTGTTGAGTTGTTTGTAGCTTCGATCAGATAACGTATTTACTATGATCATATTAAGTATGAATATATAAGTAATATTAAATATTACTTATATATTCATACTTAATATATAAGGTGTGTTAAAATAAATATCAATAGCATGATCGAATGATACATTACCAAAGTATAAACATACTCTACATTCTAAACAACGATTAGTAATTGTTAACATCGGTGAAACCGACTTCATTAGACACGGTGACAAAGTCACACCTGTGATAGGCGTGACTCCTTGAGGAGTCATGTCTATCACAGATGTGACTCCTACAGTCACTAACATATATATATCAATGTCCTTGCCCAGCAATACTATGCATCGACACAAAAATCGGAAGTGTATGAGAAGTAGAAATTGCATCTGGGAAAACAAAAGACA
The DNA here is from genome assembly GCA_027924645.1 of Cunninghamia lanceolata. Lineage (NCBI taxonomy): Eukaryota > Viridiplantae > Streptophyta > Pinopsida > Cupressales > Cupressaceae > Cunninghamia > Cunninghamia lanceolata. The sequence continues at coordinate 350,930 of BSBN01000373.1, read as the reverse complement.
GTAATAAATTATACTCTGCAATACAAATATCCAACTTTCAGAAAATATCCAAATTGGAGACTATAAGTTCGATTTGAATTTACAACTTAGGGCTAATTTTAGTCTTAGGTTTTTCGTAAGTCATATTAGGTTTTTTTTTTCTAACTTACAAATATAAAAACAAGTTCTCACATGCAATTTATTAATCTATTTCATTAATTCATCCTTATTGTGCAAATTATTCATCTTTGTTTTTTTCTCTTGTGGAAGGTAAATTTTAGGTTTTGTAGGTGATCCTAGTGACTTAGTTAATCATAAACTCTCACATGGTATCTGTTAGGTCTCAAAAACGCAGGTTGTTATCCCTAAGAGGGTGCCAGGCTTTCTTAACGTTTTTGGCTAACTGACACGGGGTAGATATGGCTAAACCCCCTTCGCTTCAGGCTCTGCCAGACCTAGGCGGGTAAACCTCTAATTAATAAAACAAATAAAGATTAGAATCAATCTAGCTATTTATAATGGCACAAGTTATAAAACAGATAAAAGACAACAAGTTAATTCTAAGAATAATCTAAATTGTAATGGTAAAACAATAATGCAATCTAACTAAGTAAATCTAAAATGAATTTGGATAAGTAACAATGAAAATATTAGACCAGTGCCTTATTGAATATAGAGTCAGTATGATTATGAAACAAATGATCGTTTGTTTGGTAAAAACTCGAACTACCTGGCATGAAAGAATAGGTATGTAACTTGTACAACCCTGCAAGGAAGTAGTTAATATTCCACACTTATATATCCAATTGACAAAATTGAATTACCTGCATTCATCTAAAAGGATTTAATCCTTGCTTGAAGGAACCTATTAGAATAATACTACAATTGTAACAGATTTATCAAAAACTGGAGATAGAATACAAACCTTAATTATATGACTATTTTTACAGATCCATGACAATGCCTTCACAGTTACTATGATAGATTTAAAGGATTTAATTCTGGAAGCAGAAACCAATTAATCTCATCACACTATAACAGCAAATGTGTATAGACAACTTGAAGATATACTTGATAACTCAAATTGAATAATAGAGAAGACTTTGAAAGGAGACAATCATATAATTGAATGAATTTAACAGATAGTTGATACCGAAATTTGCAGTCACTTCTTCATGCTTACAGACTTGATTCCATCAGAGAAAGCTTGCACATGGTCTACCAGAGATAAAATATATTAAAAATGAACTAGCAGTGCAGTTCAAATCTAATCTATAATGTTTCTTCCTATTCTCTCTCCTATCTCCTATCTATCATCTAATATTCTCCCTCTCTGGTCTTGGTCATCTCTTATAAAGAGAGGCATACAAGCTTCAGACCAATTACAATGGTTGTGACGGTTGATAACCGAACAACAATATTTGTTTAAACAAACAAATTTAGAAAGATTAATAGTCATCTTAATCATCAGATGGATAACCATCTCAGAATCAAACAAAGATTTTCGACTGCAATTCTGCTTAATCTCCTCCGAGGATTCCTTTATTATCCTACAAAGACCAGATAAAACACAAATTAATGTATGATCAAACAATCCAAACAGATTTATTTGAACAAATGTATTTATTCAAGTAATTTCTCCCTTTATCGATGATTTGTCAGTTGCTCAAACTCCTTTCGCGGGTGTTTTAAGGTTTGATCCCCGCTATGAATATCCTGCATAAAACCTATTTTTCAAATGTTAGAAGAGTATATTAACCATTCAAATTTAAATGTTTTTTTTAGGGTTCTTGTATTTTGTGTCGGCAAGACACTTTACATCGCTGTGAGAAAATCAGTCTTTCCCGATCTCTTGAGTGTCACTGATATGACTATCGGTGAGAGTCTTACCGACGTGCGTGACAATAAGTGTTATCAGGGTGATCAATGCCATTGGGATAGCATATCTATGTTTATCCGATCCTTATCGTCTTCCCGATGACTACTTTATATCTTTTATTGGAAGGACTTTCTTAACGTTTTACCGATATAGTTATTTTGTGAGACTTCTTATCAATGTGTGTAATCCTCATGTCTATCAGAGTGAGATATACCATCGGGGTAATCTTTTTTAAGTCACCCGACAATGTTTATCTCCCCGATGGCCACTTAGTATCTTTCATCGGAGAGAATTTGCCGAAGTGTCACCAACACTTTTATCGCTGAGACTTGTGAGTCGGTAAGACATATATATTTCATTCCGACCTATTTAGCTATGCCGATGGATATGTATATTGGTGTGACTCATATCGAAAGCACCTTTTGTTGTTTCGCCAAGACACTGGAGTATCAGAGACCTATTAAATGTTTATTCCGACGCTCATGTCTTGCCGATGCTTATTATCTCCTTCGATTCCATAGGATGCTTCGGTGAGAGTTTCGCCGAAATACTCCATCGGTATGATCTACATTGTCGGGGGGTTTTATAAAGCATTCACCAATAGTAATATCTCTTACCGATCTGCGTGACTTGGTAACTCTCCTTCCGACGAAATTCATCGGTATCACTTAGTTCATTGGTAGCCTTTGAGATTTTCTTCCCAATGATCAATCTTACGCTGATACTTACTTCCTTTTGTGTATTTCTCGAAGCTCCGTCAGTGAGAGGTATAAGATCAGTATAAATTAAATTATCTTTGTCGATAACAATGATCCCGCCGATATGTTATCTTTGCTTTCTTTCAGTGGTAACAATTAACTTGATATCCCATGTGTTATCTCCACCATTATGTCCATTGAAATAGGACTATTTAGTCTTGGAATGATGTTCTATAGCACTTTATCTTGGTCTTTTACTGGTGTAGCAACCAAACTTTTTATGATGGGAGCATAAAATTTTGACTAAAATTTGAACCAAATTTCAGTCCCAATAGTATCATAGTAGATCTACAAGCCCTTTCTCAGATTCAGAGAAAAATTCAAGTAATAGTTGTTTGTTGGGTGTGTTTGTGTAAAATGGAGTATTCCATTGGATTTAGAGCAGTCGAGATAATCAGATTAGCCTTTTATTTGGCTTGAATTGAGCTTCATAGGCCAGATCTGCAAGGGTTTCAGTGGATGCTTTTTTTTTCCAAATCCAGAGGGTACCTGCAATTTTGGAGCCTTTTCAGCCCAAAAGGACCTCACCATTGCATTCAGAACGCCCAAAAACCTTAAGATCGACTGTTAAATTGTCAAAATCAGTCTTGGGCTCCTCTGAGGCAAATTTTTTTTCCCAGGGATGCTGTACGACCTCCCCAACATGCATTTCGAGGTGAATGTATAAAAAAATTTTTTTTTACTGCATGTAAGTTTTTTTTCAACAAAAAATTTATTGAAAAAAAAAACAATATTTAAAACTGCATTTTTTGAGGTTGAAAAAATAAATTAAAAAAATGTTTTGGTACGCAGGTCTGTGCAGTGCGCAGGCCCGTACCCTGTACCCTATACCTAGGGGTACTACGGGCGCCTCAGGGCCCGTGCCCATTCATTTTGGAGGCGAATCCTTTAATGGGGTTTAACCCCTTTTCCATTATTTTTATAAAATTTTTTTAGAAAACAAAAAATTTATTTTAAAAAAATACGTCGTCTTTTCTTAAGCGCTCCACATTCTTCCCAGTAGCCCAAGGTCGTATGCACGTCCAGGGGCTTAATCCTTGTTGCCCAGTCTCTTGAGGCCAACACCAAGCCGTCATAGGACCATGGGCTAGTTTTTAAGGGCCCAGATTTTTGCCTTTTTGCCCTACAGAGGTACTGTTCTTGTTTTTGCCATATCTTGAGCAAACGGAGTTGGATTTTCGAAAACGAATAGGTGTCGGAAAGTTGGTTCCGAGCACAATCCAATGGTGCAAGCATTTTTTTTTCAGATTTTGCTTCTGGTACAATTTATTGATGTTTGAAGTCCAGATCACTTTTTGGTTTCCGAGCTTGTATCTTTTTGCCACGATCTTGAATTTTCACGATTCTTGTGGCATTGGAAAGGTATTGAACTCTACACAACCATCCATGAACTTTTTCCAGATTCATCCCTAGATATTCTTTATTCAGTTTGTCAGTTTTATGGCTTCTATTTGATATTATGGACATTTTGGCACTTGGAGAAGTTCTGTTTGTTTTGTTGGGCTTCATTTATCAGCATTAATACATATTCAGATTATTGATCTCTGATTTGATTTATTTGAGGAGATATCATGGGTTTTGCTATTCACCCTTCTGTGGTAACATTGGGTAAGGATAATTATGAGTCTTAGCGAAAGGGCATCTTGACACATCTCAGGTGGCTTAATATTTTGCCTTATCTTTATGGACTCATACCTGAACCAGATACACCCGGGAGGAAATCTGCATGGAGAAATTATATTGATCATATTGTAGGATTGATTGGTTGTAGTGTTGATTTTGATACTGTGTTCTATTCTACATATTGAGTGCCCACACACTCTTTGGACTAGCATTTGGGAGATCTATGGAGACCCACACATCTCTCCATTTCTAGATGATCTTGCTATGGATTGCCACATACCCCTTGATGATGCAGATTGCATACCTTTTGATGATGATACAGTTGGGGAGCTTGCATATTTGATAGGTCTTGCTAGTTCAGATGACACAAAGACTTTACTTGCTTCTCCTTCTTCTCTTATCGAGATCACATTTTTATTACCTATTGCTACATCAGATTCTTTTCAGCAGGACATTATCAGTCTTTCAGAGATAGCTCATTGGGAGATATATCTACTAGATATATCATTGTTGTTTGTAGAGTCCCATCTTGCAGATTTGGAGGATTGCATTGAGGACATTTGTCTTCTATTTGATGACAGCTTTGATGGAGTGGCATCACCATCATCTTCTTCAGAGATGTTCTTCATCCTCCTCTTCTTCAGTCACAGTTTGGTAGTGGATTGGAGACATTTGAGCAGTTTTCAGGAGCATCATTGTTGTCTTTGGATCATGTGCAGAGTTTAGAGACATTTATTCTTCTTCCTATATATTCCTATCCAGAATGGGAAGACATTATGTACACATCTGTAGTTCTATTTCTTCACAAGAGGAGGAATGTTGTTCGACGTTCATGGCTCTTCATCTTTATTCTGTGTCAAGCATCTTCCAACACTGCAGGAGTCATCTTGAGGAGCGGCTACATGGTCTCTCTTCTCATCTCTATTTTGGGAGGGAGCATTTCCTCGCATGAGGTTTCATCCTTCTCACTTCTAGGGGGGTCACCAAACCTTCTCTCTTCTTCCTCTCTTATGGGGGCATTCATTATTGTACTTTTGTGATGAATTCAGTTCTTGGGGGGTTTTAGTGTTAGTCCTTCTTCTATCACATGTTCATGTACTTGTATTTTCTCTTTTTTGGAGAGGAGCTTTCTCCCACTGGGTTTTTCTCCTTTTCTCCACTTTATGAGAGATTCTTGTTGTACATGGGTACCTTACATGGCCTTGTAGCTGAGACCCATTCTTGCATTAGTTGCATGCTTTTCATTTCTCCCTAAGTTGCACTTAAGGGGGGGGGGTGTTGGTGTAATTAAATATTTAATTACACTTTATTAAGTTGACTTAGGGCTAATTTTAGTCTTAGGTTATTCTTAAGTCATATTAGGTTTTTTCTCTAATTTGCAAATATAAAAACAAGTTCTCACATGTAATTCATTAATCCATTTCATTAATTCATCCTTATTGTGGAAATTATTCCTCTTTGCTTTTTTCTCTTGTGGAAGGTAAATCTTAAGTTTTGCAGGTGATCCTGGTGACTTGAGTTAATCATAAACTCTCACAACATCAAGGAAACTAGTTTCAGATGGATATTCTTTGACATTCATTGTCATAATGCCTCATTAATTCATTATCATAATGACAGTGAGAGGAGATGAGGTTTTCAATATTATAAATGGGCCCATCTTAGATAGTGCTATTCTTACTACCTATAGGCCATCTTGAGACATGTAGGTCAATCTATGATTAGAAAATAAAACATAGATCTAGACCCAGGGCCTGTCTGAGTCAAAGAACGCATGTCTAGAGTGGACTCTCATTGTGAGACAAAGAATACTAAAACTATGATGTGTGCCTTGTTGGACAAAATTTACATAAATTGTTATTTTTCCTGGAAAATGTTGGACTAGGCTCCATCTTTATGACAAAATATCAAAATATATTAAAATTGCACTTTCTCTTGGTAAATAATATACTACTGTACTTTGGGGAGACATCCCTGGGGATTTCCCAACATAACCCCATCCAGGGACAACGAGATGGGGACAATCACAAAACATCTCCTCGCTTTCCCCATTTTTTGAAAATTTTGGGTTTTTTCCTTTGGTTGTCTTCCCAATCCAAGGGACGTTTCTCAAGATGCCCCTTTTGTTATGCAGTTTTTAGGTGCCTTGCCATCCCTATAGTATGAAAACTTTTAGAAAAGATTTAAAAGAATACCCTAAAACTTTTACGAGAGGCTCACAAGGTCCTCCAACCTAAACATTTGTTATTTAACACCAAAAAATGGCATGCCCCATGAAGGTCCTTGTGAGCCTACTTTTGGGTTTGTTAGCAAGTAAACTTATCACTGCGGTATTTCATAGAAATTAACGTGACTCATCCAATGAACAGTGGTGGGTGCTTGCAACAATTGGAGAAATAGCCATTGAACGAGTGATTTTCCTCTACGTTTGAGAGGGGCAACTCCCTTGTATGATGATGCAGGAGCATCCAATGCTTACCTTTGACTTAACAAGTTTTGGCTTTATTTTTCTTTTCATTTATGTTGTAGCTTGTGAATGCTGGTTAAAAGTCTTCTTCTGTTTCGTGATCACGTTAATCCTTGCCTATGTCCAAGCAAGAATTTTTTGTCATGGACATGAATTGTAAGTTCAAATCTGGGCGTTGAGTGGTTATAATGTCTATGAGGTTCACATACCCAACCATTTTCCTAGCTGGCGGCATCATAAATTCCTTCCATTGATTCCACGAAATGGAGTAGGTCGTTAGCGATTCTTATTCATTAATTGTCATTGATGGCTTATGGTGGATGCAACTGACCTGCTGTCTTGTTATTCTAGGTCCAAGCTTTTCTTTCCCATGAAAGAATGGAGTCGTGGAATGTATTAACTTTGGTTCCCATTTAGTCAGGAAGGATCCTAATGCTAGAGGCAGTGAGGACATGCAAACCAGTGGCAGATAGAAGGTTTAGTCACAACTGTTGGAGTCTTAAGGAAGTTGCAAGTTCTAATAGACATTTTAATAACAGTTTTTAAGTCTCATGTTCGGGTATAAATTTTAGTGGTTAGAGACCTGAGCTGTAGTATAGTTTCTATTGATACTACAGGCTGATTTTTGGGCCATGCAAGAAGTATACATATAAATTCAGTAGGTTGAGTGGTATCATGTTTGCAGTAAGGTTAATGTGTGTAGTGCCCATGTATGCCCTTAGTTGGTGTCTTCAAACATTTGGTATAAGTCATCAGTGAGCATTGTCCAAGTATTATTAGTTAGATGTTGAGTTTGCAACTATTGCATATATCTTATTTCCAGGTACTAGTTCAATAAAGTATTATCAGATATTGTAGTGTGTGTTCTCTTAAATTCTTGTTTGGCTGCAGACCTTGGATGCCCTTCATTGGTCATCCAGGTTTGGTTGCATCATATGATAGGGGTGTTTATAGATTTTTGTGTACTTGTAATAGTGAAGTACAAAAGGGCACAAAAATGGAAAAAATAAAATGGGAGAAAAGAGAAACCCTTGTTGAGACATACAAAGTTTATCATCCCGGATTCCTCAAATAGGAATGGGCAAACAAGGGGAAAAAGAAGAAAAAAAGTGTGCAACAACAATTAGAGAAACAAGGAGTAATGGCGTTGCTTCGGACTACTTCAGAGGATAGGGTTTCAGTAAACATATATGCTTGCCTTTCTACAGAAGGAAATTTAGCATTTGCAAAGAAGAGGAAATGAATATGGCACCTGGAGACAAAGGAAGATGTAAAAGAAAGGCGTCTTGATCAGGTCCCTGCTCTCATATCTCCCCAACAGGTTTAATGGGGGTATCGACATGGTTGGGATAAAGGCAAGCACCTTGACATTCTACAGGGACCAAGCGCGGATAAGCCCACAACATAGGGCAAAATACGCTAACTCTGGCAAGAACAGACCCCAATCAAAACCTTCAGCACACAACATAAAATCTTTTCAATTTCATGAGAATAAGGGTTTTTCCTCGGGCGAGTTGCCATCTTCTCCATCCCAGGTGACCAAGCATGATGTAGACATTGAGTGCAAAACTCACTTGTCCCCAGTCTTAGATTTGGCGGAAGAGATTGAACAGGAAGTAATAGAAAACAAAGATTATTTCCCAGAGTATGGCTTAATTGGTAGATTTTTTAAGTTTTGGCCCTGTCTCGTAGAGCTGCACAAATGGATCTTAGATACATGGAGCCCTCTATTGAAAGGTGACATTCAAATTTATCCTTGTGCTCGCGGTTTCTTTATTGTGGTTTTTGACAACTTGCAGGACTGAAACACAATCCTCTATGACTATCATTGGAGTTGTGAGGAGCATCTACTCATGCTTAAACCGTGGCACCCAACTTTCAACCCTACTTCTAAATCTTTCTCTATTACACCTATATGGGTTTGACTCCCCAATCTTCTGCTCCAATTTTGGTTTGCTTCCTGCTTTGAAGTAATTAGCAATAAACTAGTGAAGTTCCTGGCTGTTGATGAAGGCTCCTCAAATTTCCTTCATCCCACTTTCACCCGCATCTTGGTTGATTTAGATACCTCTAAAACTATCCTGACTGATATATGTCTAAAAAGTTCTAATCGTATTTGGAACCAGATTCTGGATTGTGAGGGTATACCGTTTTGTTGCCGCAAATGTTACAACACTGGCCACATTGCTTCCAACTATTCAAAATTCACCTGATGGACAAGCTAGATGGTGGAAAGATGTTGCTGTCCACCATTACTTGGTAGAAAAGGAGGAATCAACTGTCATGTCCCTTCCTCTATAAGCCAACCAAAGACATTACACACATCAATGATAAGGGGAACATTGTTTGTCTTATATGAGAGCATTAATAAAAAAGTGGGATATACGATTCAATCAAGGCAGTGATCTAGTGAGCAATGATTTTATTAAGAGTAGCGATTACTCTATATTCTGGTAGCAACGATAACAATGATAAGCAAAGCATTGATAGAAGACAACCATGCGATGTGATGTTCTCGCCTTAAGAAGGATTAAGAACTTGAATTTCCCATGGCTGATCATGCTCAAATACAAGGAAATTGCAAGGTGATGTAAAAAGGCCGACTACAACATTATATATATATATATATATATATATATATATATATATATATATATATATATATATATATATAGATCAATTAACAATGATTAGTCAAGGCATCGACAAAGAAGGCAATCGATGACAAGCATCGCTTGATAGAGTTACCCGTTTATACTAGCGCTTATGTCATAAAGGCATAGTAACAAATAACTATTATATAAGAGACAAAACACCAGTTATGATAATAAAGACAAACATCGAATTGGTAAAAAGGCCGCATGTTATGATAAAGATTAAAGTAATGATAACAAAGGGGCACTTACTAAAAGTCAGTGATGGACCATAAAGGGATGCGACTTATCATAAGATGCAATTGATCAAAAGATATAAGAGGAGGCCGTGGCATTGTATCATGGGGCATCGAAGAAGCTAACCAATTCATATTACTCATACGAACAGGAACAACAAGTAAACATATCAGTGACTAATCTCCTCAGTAATAGATCATCAAGCATTTTAAATATGAATCATTCCATCAATAATCAGGCAAGTAGAATTTAAATATATAACAACAAGCGATTAGAATATAAAGAGCCATTGAACCGTGGAATATAAAAAGCAGACTGTCTCATCATAAATCGCAGAATCAGATTTGCAAGCATATATATATATATATTCAAAGTCATTATATTGTTAAGCATCATACATAATATTGTGTGACAGGTTAGATTAGAATCCATATGAATATTTTATTGTTATTATTATCAACTCATCCATCATAGGGGGAATGACAAGCAGGAAATGGAGAAGAAATCCTACCATACCCCCCTAAGGGCCTGTTTGGGGGCAAGTTTGATCTGCACCCTGTCCATACCCCTCGTAAGGGCTTGTATGGAGGCTTTGTATGACAACTTGGATCCTACCAAACCCCCCATTAGGGCTTGTATGAGGAGAACCGAACATGTAACCTGCCATGCCCCCCGTAAGGGCCTGCATGCATCTGCCAATGAATGTCTAGCCATCCCCACTATGATTGAGTTGAGTGAATGGATAAATGGAATATTGTTTATGAATTTGAATGCAGGGAAATCTTATCGAACACTAATAATTCAAGAGGTATGTTTGTATACCTATATTTTGTATATATGTTTCCTATGTTATGATTGCAGATTAAGAGCACAAGCATGATGCAGTTTTAAGGTAATCTAAATGGTAATCTTGAAACCCTAACCCTAACTTGTGGTATTTGAATTTTTGGGGTAAAATTAGTATTGTTCCAATAGGGGACATTACAATTGGTATCAGAGCATCTTTCCTACCATCCTGTGTATACTTTATGTATTACATGTATTGAGGTATACCTTGTGATTTATGTGTATTCAAGTGTATGCTTTGCAACAGACATTCATGTGAATACTTTGTGTATTACGTGTATTCATGTGTATGCTTCATGATTCTTGTGTATGGTCAAGTGTATACTTGGTGACCTTGGGATGGTGGACGGGTCCACGGTGTAGTATGGGATGCACCGAATCCCCTTCCCAATTGTTAGGCTGTATACTTACATGTATTAATACTTCATAACTTACGTGTATTCAAGTGTATACTTCATGATTATGTATTTGAGTGTATACTCTATGAATTTGTACTCAAGTGTATACTTCCTGACCATGTATTCATGTGTATACTCTATGACTTTGTATTTGTATTCAAGTGTGATTATGTATTCATGTGTATACTCTATAACTTTGTATTTGTATTCAAGTATGATTATGTATTCATGTGTATACTCTGACTTTGTATTCAAGTATGATTATGTATTCATGTGTATACTCTATGACTTTGTATTTGTATTCAAGTATGATTATGTATTCATGTGTATACTCTATGACTTTGTATTTGTATTCAAGTGACCGTGTATTTGTATTCGAGTGTATACTCTATGCTTTTGTATTCAAGTGCATACTTTATGACTGTGTATTTGAGTGTATACTCTACGAATTTGTGTATGCGTGTATTCAAATGTATACTCCATGACTTTGTGTATTCAATTGTATACTTTATGACTTCATATACTCCATGACTTTGTATGTTCAAGTGTATATACTACATGACTTATGTGTGTTCAAATACATGTTCAAGTACACACTTCATGTCTTACTTGTATTTGTGTATACTTCATATTCGTGTATTTCGTACATATACTTTGCATGTTACATGTATGCTTCATGCATTACATGCGTATACTTTGTGAATTACGTACATGCTTCATACTTTATGTGTTACGTGCGTGGATTGCATGTATGCTTCATATTACATGCCTATACTTTGTATGCTTCACGCTTTTTGTATCAAGTGTATGCTATATGTTTCGTGTATTATGTGCGTATACTTGTGTTCATGCTTCATGCTTCGTATACTTTTGTGTATTATGTGTATGTTTCATACTCCATGTATTAAGCATATAAGCTGTGTGTATGCTTCAGGTATTACATGTACTTCATATACCACATGTACGACTCATGCTTCACATATAGTTGTGTGTGAATACTTCGCATATTCTCTGCATTTAGGTATATGCTTCATACGTGCATACTTCGTGTATCACGTGTACTTATGGGTATGATTCATGCCTCACATGTATTTAAGGGTATATTTCATGTCTTATGTATTGTGTATGCAAAAGCTTACTCCATGTGTGTATTAAGATGCTTAAAATTTATGAAAATGCTAAATCTATCAAAGCTTTATTTATCAACACTTCTTGATAATGAAGAGTTGTAACTAGTGAAGTGAACAAGTATGACCCCCTCAAAACTTGAGGTATAAAATGAGAAGACATTTCATTTAAGAAAGACATCCAAAAAAAATCATTGAGGAATTTCATTGAGAATATAACCCTAAGTAATTGTATAGATTCACAAGAATAATAATGATGCAAGAAAGGATGAAACCTCAAATATGAAAAGTGTGACCCTTCGAAACAAGTAGGAACTTCCTCAACAACGAATTATAAAATGGGAATCACTTCCTTGTAAAAATCATCAATGAGAAAGAAACCTATCAATCAACTTGGAAGTAAAAGTGTTATTCTCAAGGCATCCATGAAGAGAGGTGATTCATTAACTATGAAGGACAGCGACTCCCCCAAATGGATATAAGGATAAATCAATTCATTGACATCATCACTCACCTATCCTTCAAAAAAATCAAGCAATCAAAATATCCAAAAGATTCCCAAGGAGGGAACAATCATAACAACTCAATATAGTTAACGATAAAATCTAACAATCAAACTTAACTTTCACTACTCAAATGGAAACTCACATTGCTATCACTAGTTATCACGAAAAACTTAGGCATAACTAAAGATACAAAGATGAATTAAGATTATCTTTCAAGCTTCGAGATAAGTATACTGAGATATCATCTTGGCCTAGGATCGTCAATCTCTTAAAAGCCAAAACAACAATTTTTGAGACAATGAAAAGAAAACAGTTCAATCCTTTTCATCAGGCTTCAGGGAGGAGAAACATAATTAAGAATAGATTGTTCTATTTCCTTCGGAACAAGATCAAATATACAATCAAATGATCTATCCCACATTCATTGAAACAATGGCAATACAACTCGGTCCATAACACATATGATCCATCTTGAAAATCGACTTAGTGAACTTTGTAGATCATTTCATCCAAGGGCTTAAGATACCTTTTTTGATTAGAATAACGTAGAGTTACAACAAAGTCGCTACATAAGTGTATACAAAGTTACAAATCCCCAAGTCAGAAATGAAAGAAATGATTATGAGGACATACCATGATACTCCACTAGAGGGTCATCAAGACTACTCTAGAACATACAAATTAGTAAGACCGAAAAGATATATCTAAAAAAGAACATTGCATTTAAGGTCAGAGATGTGTGTTGTGCTAATAAATGAGAAATTCTTGGACTCAAAGGACATCCATGTGCAAAAATTGGGCCAAATCAGTTTCCTCCTTGAAACGAGAGAAAATTGTCTTAAGTTAGGGACCTTACCAGTTACCAACTCTTGGTTTTGTTGTTGAGAGATATTGGGATTCTAGTAACTCCAAGAGCATCCTAGTATTGCTTGAGGACAAGAAATCTTGGGAGGGGTGGACTGTCATGTCCCTTCCTCTATAAGCCGACCAAAGACATTACACACATCAATGATAAGGGGATCATTGTTTGTCTTATATGAAAGCATTAATAAAAAAGTGGGATATACGATTCAATAAAGGCAATGATCTAGTGAGCAATGCTTTTATTAAGAGTAGCAATTACTCTATATTCTGGTAGCAACAACAACAATGATAAGCAAAGCATTGATAAAAGACAACCATGCGATGTGATGTTCCCGCCTTAAGAAGGATTAAGAACTTGAATTTCCCATGGTCGATCATGCTCAAATACAAGGAAATTGCAAGGTGATGTGAAAAGGCCGACTACAACATTACATATATATATACAGATCAGTTAACAATGATTAGTCAAGGCATGAACATAGAAGGCAATCGATGACAAGCATCGCTTGATTACCAGTTTATCCTAGCGCTTATGTCATAATGCATAGTAACAAATAACTATTATATAAGAGACAAAACAATGATTATGATAATAAAGACAAACAACGAATTGGTAAAAAGAGCACTGATTATGATAAAGATTAAAGTAATGATAACAAAGGGGCACTTATTAAAAGTCAGTGATGGACCATAAAGAGATGCGACTTATCATAAGATGCAATTGATCAAAAGATATAAGAGGAGGTCATGGCATTGTATCGTGGGGCATCAAAGAAGTTGACCAATTCATATTACTCATACGAACAGGAACAACAAGCAAACATATCAGCGAATAATCTCATCAGTAATAGATCATCAAGCATTTTAAATATGAATCATTCCATCAATAATCAGGGAAGCAAAATTTAAATATATAACAACAACAAGCAATTAGAATATAAAGAGCCATTGAACCGTGGAATATAAAAAGCATGTTGTCTCATCATAAATCACAGAATCAGATTTGCAAGCATATATATACTTAAAGTCATTATATTATTAAGCATCATACAAAATATTGTGTGACATGTCAAATTAGAATCCATATGAATATTTTATTGTTATTATTATCAATTCCTCCATCATAGGGGGAATGACAAGCAAGAAATGGACAAGAAATCCTACCATACCACCCTAAGGGCTTGTTTGGGGGCAAGTCTGATCTGTACCCCGTCCATACCCCCCATAAGGGCCTATATGGAGGCTTTGTATGATAGCTTGGATCCTACCAAACCCCTTGTTAGGGCTTGTATGGGGAGAATCGAACATGTGACCTGGGCTTGTATGGGGAGAATCGAACATGTGACCTGCCATGCCCCCCCGTAAGGGCCTGCATGGAGGTATCATGTGCCAATGAATGTCTAGCCATCCCCACTATGATTAAGTTGAGTGAATGGATAAATGGAATATTGTTTATGAATTTGAATGTAGGGAAATCTTATTGAACACTAATAATTCAAGAGGTATGTTTGTATACCTATATTTTATATATATATATTTCCTATGTAATGATTGCAGATTTAGAGCACAAGAATGATGTAGTTTGAAGGTAATCTAAATGGTAATCTCGAAACCCTAACCCTAACTTGTGGTATTTGAATTTTTGGGGTAAAATTAGTATTGTTCCAATAGGGGACATTACATCAACGGATTCCAAGGAGGCTTCACCAAAGGAATCCGCTTAGAAAATAAGGCCTACAAGTATGGATGGACAAAAGGAGCCCAATCCTCCTCTATAGCTGCTCATGGATCCTTCTCAAAGAACGTTGCAATTTTAGCAGCACCAGGTAATGAATCACAAGGTGACAAAATTAATTTCCCAATCAGCAATGCTGGGGTCTCATAAGCCAAGACAATTCTAGAAAAAGATGAGGCCACTTCAATGATGGAGGACCCCTCACGTAATAATAGGTCTGCTGTAGCAGATCAGCCAGTGGGTGAAAACAATCAGTGGAAAATGGTTACACGGAAGAAGAAAATAGTAGGAAGTGAGGAAAGCACGATGGCTCTACGCTCCCATGCTAAGATGGGTAAGCGTGAGCTTTACACGGTCTGAGTTTTGTAGATGTCCTTGTCCCTATTTTTAGGGCATGCACTTTACCAAATTTGTTTGTGGCCCTCTTTATCTTTCTTTGTTACACTTATCTGGGTTCGACTCCCCAATCTCTCGCTCCAATTTTGGTTTGATTCTTGCTTTGAAGCAATTGGCAATAAACTAGGGAAGTTCTTGGGTGTTGATGAAGGCTCCTCAAATTTCCTTCATACCACTTTCGCCCACATCTTGGTTGATTTAGATACCTCTAAAACTATCTCGACTGACATCTGTCTAAAAGTTCTAATCGTAGTTGGAACCAGATTTTGGATTATGAGGGTATACTATTCTGTTGCCGTAGATGTTACATCACTAGCCACATTGCTTCCAACTGTTCAAAATTCAAACCTGATGGACAAGCTACATGGTGGACAGATGTTGTCCACCATTACTCAGTAGAAAAGGAGGAATCAACATATTCCCAGGAGGCTTCACCGAAGGAATCCCCTCAAAAAATAAGGCCTGCAAGTATGGATGAACAAAAAGGAGCCCAATCCTCCTCTACAACTGCTCATGGATCCTTGTCAAAGAACGTTGCAGTTTCAATAGTACCAGGCAATGAATCATGGGGTGAAAAAATTAATTTCCCAATTAGCAATGCTAGGTCTCAGAAGCTGGGACCATTCCAGAAAAAGATGAGGCCACTTCAATGATGGAGGACCCCTCACGTAATAATAGGTTTGTTGTAGCAGATTAGCCAGGGGGTGAAAATAATCAGTGGAAAATAGTTACACGAAAGAAGAAAACTGCAGACACTAAGGAAAGCACGATAACTCTACGCTCCCATGTTAAGATGGGTAAGTGCGAGCTTTATGCGGTCTAAGTTTTGTAGATGTCCTTATGTATCCCTATCTTTAGGGCATGCACTTTACCAAATTTGTTTGTGGCCCTCTTTATGAGCAGTCAGTTCTTCAAATGTGGATGGGGAGGAGGTCCCCCTTGTGACCTCCACTGGAGTGGGCTAGCCTAAATACCCTCAAAATTTATGGATTAAAAAAAAACAAACGGAGAAACAAAGTTATATCAATTTGTGCATACAACATTAACAAAAGAATTGTGTTCCACGACGTTTCGGATAGGGGGATGGCAGGGGATGCATTTCAGAGACAGCAGTTTGAGGGCCATTTTTTGGGGATGGCAATATATATGAATTTTACAATATGTGTGTGTGTGTGTGTGTATTTTTCAAAATATGTTATATATATATATATATATATATAGAGAGAGAGAGAGAGAGAGAGAGAGAGAGAGAGAGAGAGAGAGAGAGAGAGAGAGTCAAATTTCTACAACTTAACGGACATCAGTATAACAATAATAAATATTTATTACCAATACATATTTATTATTAGCTGTTATTAGCAGCAGTATAACAACAATAAAATTTAATCATGACAGTGGTATAACATAAGTTCTAATCATTGCAACAGTATAGCAGCAGTATAACAGCTGTATTAAAGTATTTCATTGTTCAAATTCTAAAGTTTAAAGTTTAAAATTAAAATTAAAGTTAAACTCAAACTCTCAAACTTCAAAATACAACAGTCTATGCCTCATCTAGGCTATCAATATCAAAAGACGTAATTTTTCTAATGCATAAATATGACTATTAAGCTTTTGCAAAGGTAATAGAAAAGAAGGGAATTCTAGAAATGTCATATGCATTCCAGTTGAGTGAGAATCAACTGACTGAATTTTTTAGCAAGGCAAGTTTAGAATGAGTAGGAAGTTAACTGACTGAGATTTACAGTAGGATAAGTTTAGGATAGCATGGTAAATGGATGTATTGATTGTAAAGTGTTCTTAGAGGCTCCATGAGAGCAAAGTTGGCTTGTAATCTTGTTGTTCAGTTGACATAAGGAGACAAATCCATTTCCATGCTGGAATTTCCCACACTGGTCTCTCCAGGGTGTATCTTGTGATGTTTTTTTTGTACTTGCTCAATTGTTTGTTTCCTACACATTGACTTCATTTCCAGCACTTGAGAAGCATTATAATTACACACTCAATTGATTTCAAGCATGGTTCTTGGTTTACAACAACAAGTAGAAGTAAACTCAATCACATACAAATAAGTATCATCAAACTTCTTTTGTTAAACCATTGAATTTGTTAATGGGAAGATTCTCACATTGGTAGTAGCATGTAAGGGTGTGAAATCTGAGTTACACTAGCCTGGGCATGATAGTGTGAATGTACACATTACGATTGTAATTGAAGATATAGAAACATACTAAGAGATGTAGCACACATCAAAAAATTCAAATTACATGTGTTAGATTTTATGTTTGATGTAGGGGATGCCTAGCCATCGCTAGGGCGGTTGAGGGATGTCTGAGATGTCCCTGGTCGTCTCAGGGACAGCCAGGCGTCCCCTACATGTTTCCTAGCATTTCTAAAAAATGGCATGTGTTTGGGATCATTTCCAATTTTTAAAATTTTTTGGGGACTCATCCATTTCCAGTGTTCTCACATTGGTAGTAGCATGTAAGGGTGTGAAATCTAAGTTACACTAGCCTGGGCATGATAGTGTGAATGTACACATTACGATTGTAATTGAAGATGTAGAAACATACTAAGAGCTGTAGTACACATAAAAAAATTCAAATTACATGTGTTAGATTTTATGTTTGATGTAGGGGATGCCTGGCTGTCCCTAGGATGGTTGAGGGATGTCTGAGACGTCCCTGGCCGTCTCGGGGACAGCCAGGCGTCCCCTACATGTTTCCTAGCATTTCTGAAAAAGGGCACGTGTCTGGGGACATTTCTAGTTTTTAAATTTTTTTGGGGACCTGTCCCCGAAGTGCCTAAGGGGACAGAGACATGTCTTTGAGGGCTGGGGACATGTCCCCGTATAACACAACAAAAGAGCATACTTTTGATAGTTCACATCGACAACATACAAGGAAAATGTGAATAACTGATTACACATTAAAGTTTTAGACATAAGAATAATTCACAATCAACAAAGAACAAAGTGACACAAAGATTAGAAATATTCTTCTAATTCATTCGAAAATCAGAGCACAATGTCTCTAATCTATTTTCTGTACTGTAGTCGTGTTAAGAGGTCCAAAAGTCCTTTACAATGTCTTGGATTTACAATAAATAGGTGAAAACTGTTCACTTTCTCATATAACCACCTAAATAACTTTCTTTCCGACTTTACAAATATTTGAAATAAAATATAACAGTTGAAATGAGCGTGCATTTCATGATTCATTAAAATAATTACATTGTAAACTTTAATAAAAAAATTGACTTTATAATAAAATAATAAAGCTTGGTTGAATTGACCATCAAATAGTTGTTGCAACATTTTGTTGTACAATTAGTGTGCACTAGTTGTAGGTGGACATTCTTTAAAAGTATTTTTTTAAAAACAATTCATGTACACACCTTATATACTTCTACACTTTGCACATGTGCAGATAAATGACTTTCAACCAATTATCATGGATTTGTTAGAGTTCACCTCTCTCTGAAAGGTTCAGAATTTCTATTGATATGTCGATTTGTAGTTGGGAGTCCTTTGGAAAATAATCTCCATCCACTTTCCACATTCTCATCATCTTCATTGGTTCTCTTTGTAACTCTTGGCTAGACCTGGTTCGCATAACCCTTCAATGCCTTTGGTAGTATTATGTGAAAATGAGGTTTTGGGCACTTGTCTTCTATTGTATTTCATGCCAATTCTTGTATAAATTAGCCTTCATAGCTAGCTCTAGCATAGGCTATTCATAAGTAGGATAAGTTGTCAACTTCTTAGAATATGTTTGATATAAAATCAATGCATCATATGAAGATATTTGTTCCTTCAATGCTTTCAAGGTCTGTCAATTCTGCATTCTCTGCTTCTGAGATCTCAACCTTGGCCTTGACTTTAGTTTCCGGTTGATAAATTGATTGTGTAGAATCCTGGCTCTTAAGATTTTATAGGGAAATAAACAATTTTTCTTTAGAATCACTTTCATTCTCAACGAACCTAGCCATTAAATCTATGCATGAAGATGAGACAAGTGTTGTGGTTTGATTTTTAGGTTTGGTACTCAAAATTTTTTTAAACTCTTTGTATGTTGAAGTGTAGCCATTTAGATGTCTCATGGATTGGATTGCACCATTTAGTCACTCCTCCACCTTTACAGATAATTCTATCTCTTCAATCACTAGATTTGAAGAGTCCATTTACACCAACAAAGAAGTGTCACAAGTAGATGACTTTGAGATAACAGGGGGTCCAAGACCATTACTATAATTGATTACCTCTCACTCCATTGTAGTTGTCAAGACAAGAAAATCCATTTTATGACTAATTATTAAACACTTGATGAACAACAGTAGGAAAAATTATGGTTATAGAAGGATGCTCCACACAAATTTGGAGTACATTCAAGAGCGCCTTATCAACTCATCAGAAACCTTTACTTCTATTTTTCTTCCCTTCTTACTTTTATAGAAGATGTTTGGACTTGCACTTTAATGAATGCCTGAGTCCTTGGTTTCTTGTCTCTAAGCTTGCTAAAACCCTTGTAAAACCCTAAGAGTTTTGAGTCTTATTGCATTCACTTCTTTGTGCCTCTCGTTATAATCCTTTAGTGACCACTAATCGGCTGTTCCCATTGCTTTTAAGTTGTTCCTCATGTGTTTTATTGTCGTATGCTTACCAGCCCCCTTTGTTAGGTTGTTGGTTCGAGGTGTATGTTTAAAAACAACTTTTATGCATGTGTTGAAATTGAGCCTTAAGTTGTATTCAGTCAGTGTACCATGTTGTTACTCCTCTGTTTTGCAGGAACTTTGCCTTTGTTGAGCCCTTTTCTTGCATCTCGTGGGATTGCAAAAGTGTCTAGGTCATCTGACATGTCATATTTTATCCCGTGATACCTTTTTCGCTGAGGGTTGCTTCCGTGCTGGGGATCCAAAGCACTCCCCGTGGAGAGGCGAAGATGACATCGTTAGGAGCTCTGTGTTTCAGTGGTGTTCCGCGGTGAGGTACTTCTAATTTGTTGGAACCATTCCAAGGCTTCTGCGGGACTACGAAAGGTGTGATGTGGACCAACTTGTATGCATTGTCCACGGTGTCGACAGACTAAGCGTTTCACTGGGAGCATGTATTTCACCGTGATCCCAAATGATCCGATGCAATGATGTGAAGTGCCACCGTGGCGGATAGGCTCTAGACCTGTGTATGTTAGCTGACTTTCGTTGGAGGAAATTCAAATCTTTGTGATAACTGTTGATCAAAATAAATCTACGATCTGAAATCAAAGCTAACAAATGCTTTCATTTTGGCATGTTGATTGTCTCTAATGATCGTCTATTTGGTTCATTGAATGGATCAAGTAGTTGGGATTGAATGGGTTGACAGAGTGGAGAAGCACGATAAACTATAAGATCAGGCTATTAGCTGAGAGCATGGGATGGTAGAGATCAAGCGTGTATCTGGTCCTGTTCTGCCATTGATTGAAAGGTTGGCTTGTTGTTTCAACATTGTCCTCTTTTCTAGCGTATGATGGATGTGATCTGAAGGGGAAAGTTGCCATATAAATAAGTTCCTGGCAACCTCCTTTTTGCCACCATTGTATAGGGTGATGTGTCTGGTTTAGAAGAGTGTCTTTTTCAGTGGGATTATCAGGATTTCTCGCTTAATGTCAAGATAAGGCAAAGCAATGAGCGAATTGTTCAAATTGGGAAATTGCTAAGATCGAGAGACCTACATCACCTTCCTCATTATAGAAGTAGAGGCATTGATGGAACTCTGCACATGTAGAATCTGGGGGTTGTGAGAAATTGATTAAGAGATCACAATAGCGCCTCCATTTCCTCTTTTGGCTACCTTAATGGGATTTCCAAAGATTTCCAATTTAAATCAAGAGTACTGCATTGCTGGCTAAGTTAAGATGATCAAGAGGCTAGTTGAGAAGGCTATCAGGGTGTAGAGATGTCTATATTTTTTTCTATAAATAGAGGTCCCTTGTATCCATTTGTTGCAGTCTTCCTTTGTTAGAAGCAAGATTAATTATATGTTTCATTTTGCTGCAATGTGTTTGCCACCTTATATTCTGGGGAATGTTTCTTTCTTTTCTTGGTTACTACTCTGTGCATATAGAGT
The DNA here is from genome assembly GCA_027924645.1 of Cunninghamia lanceolata. Classification (NCBI taxonomy): domain Eukaryota; kingdom Viridiplantae; phylum Streptophyta; class Pinopsida; order Cupressales; family Cupressaceae; genus Cunninghamia; species Cunninghamia lanceolata. The sequence continues at coordinate 329,355 of BSBN01000373.1, read as the reverse complement.
CAAGGAATGGAGAACATTTTCCTATGGTATGGGTGGTTCAGGAAAAATCCATGGAGTGAAGTGGAAAGCATTGAACTCCTTCCATACCCTGGTTTCTCCTTGTTTTCATCCTAGTGGGGGATGGGGTTCCCTATTTGTCAACTCTAGTAACTTCCTGTTATTGTGAGTTTCTAGATTGGGATTTGAGGAAGAGAGGCATCATTAATCCCTTTACACCTCCCCTGGGATGATGGGTTCTAATAAAGCAATAACTCCAACTAAAGGAGTGTTGTCCCCTAGGGTGGAACAACTGGAGATGGAAAGGAGAAATTAGGTTGACAAGAACAGTTAGTTCTTTGTCGAACTAAAACATACAACTATTGCTGCTTCCTCTTTGGCTGGGATTTTGGCATTGCCAAGGTTGGCTATATGTGGTTTCCACATACAGCCTAAGGATTGAGGTTGTTGGAAACCTCCTTCCGAAAGATGGGGAGTCATCTCCCTGTGCCTAGAGCATGGGGCAAGATAAAGGATGCTTCCGTTTGGGAGCTACTGAGCATCTTGTTCCTTGTAGGTATTCTCTTTTGAAGGGTAGTCGAGCTCGACGTGCATTTGGCCAACCACGTTGGTCGCTGGTGGAAGATCATTCTGTTATAACGACCTGTTTTCCACAAGTAGGAGTGGGGCAGGTAGAGGACAAAGTTGTTGGCATTCCCTTTTAGGGAAATGATTTGATTTTCTAAAATGACAACTAGACTATTTTGGAATGTATTGCAAATAGGAAAGGTGTTTTTGTCTTGTTGTGCCCTCAAGATGTCTTTTGGCATATTCTGTTAGAACAAGATGGATAGAAATTTGTCAAATGAAAACATGACATTTGTACATGGCTTGAGGCTTGTTGTGCTCCCATTTCTCTATAAAGGGGAAATCAAGGCCATTTTATAAGGGTTCTGAAATCTCAAAATTAAGTGCAGGAGTGTATTTTGTGTTGTAGTCCAGAGTAAATAGAAGAGAAGTTGTATTTCAGCTCATGTTCAAATCTGTAGAGCAATAAATCATTCTCAAAGTTGAACACATTTTGATACTAGTTATAGAACCTTCTCCATATTGTATCTACATGAAGTTAATATGAGTTCTTGATATCAAGGATATTGTGGTTCATCTTTACAGTTTTTTGTATTGTGCATATTTTCTATGGCTTTTTCTGAAGGAGAGGAATAATTGCTTAGAAGATATTCTGTTAGCTTTGTCTGCATTGTGGTTTTAAAAGATAGTTCTATATTACTAAGTGTTGATCATGATGTTAGTCACAAATAAACATGAAGTCAAAGTTACACAACAACCTTTATTTATCTTGAAAGATACGATGAATTCAAAGAATTCATGATCCCAAGTCTCTGTTGATTAGTTCATAATCTACTGACGTTACTTAGTGGTTGATGTGTGCTGCTATTAATCAGTTTGGGGCATTACGTACTTCAGTAATTTCTACAAAGTTCTTCAATATTCCTCCAAATATCCTATCCTTTATGCCTATTCTGCACAAATCTCAAACAATTCTACCTCTGCACTATGAATTTGATTAAACAATGTACCTATAGGTTGATATTTGCATGATTTCTATCATTATTTGTGACTCTTTGCATGATATTTTCAACACTACATGCATTTAGCTCAAAATATGCTAAGGATTTTCAGTTATCTACGGGTTGTTAGCATATTTAATGTTTTGCTTTTCATTTATCTATCTATTGAAGTTAGGGTGGGTGATTTAATGAAATTAAAATGAGAAAATAGGGTTTAGAGAATGAGATTCCCAAAATTACTTAATTGAGACCACTGATCCACATACATGTTCTGATACAGTAATGAAGAGAAGAAAACTAAAATCATACTTCACCAGGACATTCCACAAATCTGCATGATCCAGTGCAAATATTCAAAGGAAAAGTTGACAACAATATGCAATAAAATGAAAGGACTTCTATTGAATGCAACATTTTACCATTACATATCCAAAAATCAACTTGAAGATTACATAAAGTTTACAATCAGGATGTAATCTGTAGCTTCATCTCCATCCAGTATGCTTTAGAATAAGTACATTTACAATGATCTGAAGCAAGAACCTTGACATTTCAACAATTCAGTCCTCATTAGTCTCAGTAATCTGATCTCCTATCGGGTCTACAATATTTGGCCTTTTCTTGCTGGATATGAATCTCTCATCTGTCCTTTCAAATGACAAATCATAGCCCCCTTTAGAGAACAAAGGCCAAAAATGGTTACATTGATTCAACAATCAGGATCCTCTCAGAATAATCAATGGTTCAGATTGGTAGCACGTGCTTGCCAGTTGGCAATCACACAACTGGCATAGAATATTCCAGCAACTTTGACTTGGTCCACCCTCCAGCTGGCACAATGCATTTGGTGATCTCTTCTTCTTTGGCTCTGGTTCATGTCATATCTATGCCTGCAACTTTGCAATTTTCGTCACTTCAGCTTCCTTTTGCAACATCGAACCCAATTCGCAAGTAGTTCCAATATCCTACGACAAACACACAAGAATTAATCATCATCATTTAAAATATTGGCAGGAAAAAAAAACATTACGTTATATGTGAAACGGGCTTTGAATGTGCAAACATGATATCGGGTTATGAATATCAAGCTGGAAGTGAATATCCGCATATTTGAATGCGTATATGACGTTTAAAATGATCTAGTCAACTATCGTTGACCGAAAAGCACGTTATCGGGTCCCCATATTGGTCCAATATCCCCCCATTTTGCTTTTGTATCTCTCTTTTGTATATCACATGCATATGATCCTGCATATGTTATACATGCGCTTTTTACACTATTATGTAGACAAGAAATGATGACATCATGGTCATATTTCGACTCAATGACCATCCCTCACAGTTACGCTCACTTTGTATCTTAAATGTAATTTCTTTACCTTTTCGCCTTTTTTGCACATTCAATTCCTTGCATATGTATGTGCATATCTTATACAAGTGCGGACCTCAAAAGGTTCATAAAACAAATTGAAATTACCTTTTGTATCCAACCTTGCATCTTCACTTTGCATTACCTCTATGTATATCACATACACACAAATTTAGACCTCAACCCTTTATGAATTATATTGAAATTGTCACCGATTCTGCCTTTGTATATCCTATTGTATCTCGTATACATACAAAGCTTGATACATAAAACAAATGTTTGACTTTGACACTGTTTTTCTTTTTGTTTATGCATCACTGCATTAGGTTTGATTTGATGATATTTCGCATCCAGGATTGCATATTTCATTTTGTATATCTTATGCAGATATCCCAACATGCAACTGTGGATCTCAACTTGAAATTAACAATGTTTAACTTTTTGTTTCACATCCAACAATGCATCTGCATGTCAAATACAAGCCATTATGCATACAAATATGCATATGCTTATGCTGTCTAAATTGGAATGAATAAATCCTTCAGGTCCGGGCATGCATTTGAAATTGTATAATAGATGCAGACTTTATGCATACACTTTCAGATTTTAGCTGTTATGAAATACACCCGAAAAGATATTAGGTCCGGACATGCACATTAGTTAATATCACGGATATTAACCATGAATGACTTCTCAATTCATATGAGGGATATGATGATGATATCATCATCATATTGGGTTTCACTTAGAATGTAATAAGATGACATCATGGTGACCCTAACAAAGATCAGGCATATTCACTAATATGACTAATATTGAGGAATATCACCCTCCGACAAGGATGACATCACTATCATATTGGGAAAGATCAGGCATATTAAGAGATATGACGGATGTTGAGGGAAAGATGACCTCGTGAATGTCAGGCATATTGACGATGTCATCGCCAATGTTAAGTCTTTACTTTATCAGGATAAGATGACATCACCATCATATTTAGGAAGATCAGTCATATTAAGAAATATGACCCTTATGAATGCATATGAACACTTGATGGGCAAATGCTCCCTCACACTTAAATTTGACATCTGCATATAAATATGTGGGTATCAGATTTTCCTTTGTTAAAACACATGTAGGGGTGATATTTAAGCACATCAGGGATATTGGGAAATATGACCCTGGGGACTGGGGATATCAGGTTTGACCAAACTTTGACCACATAGAACTCCTTTATTTTAGCAAAGTTTGAGGTGATGCAAAAGACAAACCTACTTTGAATTTTACACTCTTTCACATGGCAAGCTTCTTGGAGAGACATTTAGACTTTGAAAATTGAGTTAGACTTCAAGATCATGGATATACCTATCATTAGGCATATGCATATTGACTGATGCTACTTTTACCATTACCACCCAGGGAGAGACAAAACAAGCAGAAGCAAAAAGTTGGGTCCCTGTTTTGCTAAGGCGAAATGGGGTGTGTTGTGTGTAACCACACAACAACTTGCCACCAAAGAAAACAACAAAATTCAAATAATTCAAGAGGTGAGGATAAGTTAAAACTTAATGTTCCAATTCTTGTCATACATAAGCAACCTGATCTTTCTGAATGGTATCATGTTCATCAATGTAACAATGTATTGATAAGGGATCAAGTGTGTGCACGTGATTAATATCCCTCATCTTGAAGAGGAGTTGAAAACACTAGTGACTGGTGTTAAGCTACATAGTTGAGTTCATCCCTCATAGCCAACTGGATAGAGCCTTGTTGCCACTAGGCGTCTATAGCCCCGACAAGGTTATCGTTACAATTCCCCTAATAGGGCCCCACTGCTAGCAGGCGTCCATATCCTCAGTAGAGTTACTTAGATAGCTTAATTTGGATTTTAGTATAATCCTTCTCTTTTTTTTATTGTATTCAATTTCGTATGATATATATATTCATGAGATATTATCATGTAAGCTCATTATGCAAGGTGTGGTCACTTGTTGATTAAGCTAGGAATTGCAATGGTAGCAAGGGTGACCTCTGATTTTTCACTTAACACCTACACTGGCATGTTCAACAGACCCAAGGCTGTTAGGTGTGTCATTGTGAAGATCTCTTTGAGCAAGTGAAATTAATACTGATGAATATGGTATCACAGACCTGACCAAGAGTACTTTGTCAACATGAATTACAAGCTATGTATAAACTTATATCCAACCCTTGAATTCTAACAATTTTGGTGGTGTTCTGAAGTGAAAAGATGCCTCATGTTGCCTAACCAAAACAAGGACTCAATAGCAAAAAAACAAACAAGCAAAGCAAGCAACTAACTAAAAAAGGGAAACAAAACAAAACAAGACAGGAAGGCAGAAAAAACAAAACAACTACTCTACCAAACTATATACAAGACGCTACAAGGCAAACAAAACCCATGGTTAGACCCACAAACAACTGTATTTGCATACTTCCTTAGATTATGCAAGAGCATCAGGGCACTAGTTATGGTTCTTATCCTAGCAAATTCATCTTTGTATTCTAAGGAATATTCTTGTATTCTAAATTCACTATTTTTAACTGAATAATCCTTAATGATCAGTAATTGAGGAAGTTCATCATGTTCATGATCAATCCATATGCATGTCTTATCTTTTGAATCTCCATAATCAAAATAATACTTAGGATCATTTATTGGGGAAAGGAGAAATATAACCTGGTATATTTCCTATTCTGTTGGACATGCTTGTCCACTGCTAGCTAGTTTCCTTCTGGCTTTGCATTTTCATTGCTTGGCTCAACATCTTGTCTCACCTCATCTCGAAGGATGTATGACTCTTGATGTATTACTCCATCATCTTTATCCATCTTTGTTCCTTCACTCTACATGTATATTTGATTCTTAACTTCAGGAAACGCCTCAACATTTTCTTCAATTTTCAATTCCATTATGTCTAAGCAGGTATAACAATCCCTTTCTGAATGTGCTTCGTCATGTAATCTGCACAGACTTTCAATCAAGATATCATCAGTGGGTAAACCTAATATTTGGCAACATTGTATATTTCTAGACAAGTACAATTCAAAATCCTTGAAGCGATCTCCTTCATCATTATCCAATTTCATCTCTTTATTTTGCAAGCTTATATGATTTTTGACTTCAGGAAACACCTCAACGTTTTATTTAATTCCTTGCACATTAGCATCTAAATGAGTATCTTCATCATCATAACCTGATGCACATAAATCTATCATTTCTAAATCATTTGACTGTAAAGGTGAAACAACATTTGATTGATAGGAATACTCCCATGTTTCATTTTCAAAACGGTGGCGGATTGACATCTGATTATGCACAGCAATTACAGAACCTTCTATATCTTTAATTTTCATGAATTGTTCATCAACTAGCTCACGTCTGCCATCCAGTAGAGTGTCTGGTTCCATTGACCTACAACAATCTTGCATTTGATCATTCAATTTAAAGAAATCAACTAATAAATCAAGGTTTACTCTCTTCTTTGTAACCCTATTAGTTGCTATAGTAAGAAATTCTTCAGCAGTAGTACATGTAAATTCCTTTGCCACCTGTTTACACTTTTTTATCCAATCATTCTCATCAAAATTATTAAGATCAAAATCAAAGACACTATCCTGACAAGAGAAATATAACTTTTATTTGATTTGCGTTTTCAGGATTACAATATTCCTCTCATTCAATGCGCACTGAAGACTACAATAGATATTATCAGAAATCTATCAAACCTAACTTGAAAGACTTCTGAGGTTCTAATTTCTATAGAGCAGAAAGAGCATACTACTCTGATCTTCAAGTTTCCTAGAACTCAAGACTCAATCTTAATTCTAAGACTCAGAATTCTATATAAGACTCTTGCTTTCTCTTAGACTTAGTCAAGACTCAAATGAATCAAATAAGGCGGCCTCGTGTCTTTATATAGATCTTAGAGGTGGATCTTTAACCTTACTTCATAAATCCGAGTTTGAAGTCCGTCCATAGAAAGTAGACACGTTGCAACTCTTTATCCGTAGGGTTATCCAGTTGAGGATAAGATTCCTCTGGTGGATCCCAATAACCCGTGAATAAGGAATAAAGAGGGACTGACAAGACCCCTATAGAATCTACTTTTTACAAAAGTTGCCTTTTGATTACGAGAGGCATATCTCGTGCTTACTGTTAGGCTCGTAAGCTTTCCCCTTTTATCGTGGTGTGGGCCACGTTTGTCTTTTGCCACGAAGGGACAGATTCCTTCGGTGGATGACAAGCCCATCCACTAACTTGAGTTGGGCCCCTCGTCAGACCCATCACCATAGCCTGCTTGTCTAGGATCATCAGATGGGTCATATGCGCAATTAGCGCATGTCATATGTGACGCATGTGGAATGCAACCTGTAGCTATTCTAGACTCTGCAAATGGTGAAGTGCTGACAACTTCATGTGGGCCAGGTTCCTTCCATATAATGCTCAATGTTTTTAATTTATATGGTCCGTATATACCCTGTTCCATGGCTCCTTGATCTGTCATCTCCATTCGATATGTCTTGGTATGGATCCAGATGGGTGTTTGTTTGAGATGAAAACTCCCAAGTTTATTAGGCACACTCCAATGTTGATATATAGATCCTGCACGAGTAGGTCCATACATTTGACAGAGATATCTGCTAATCAGGTTTTCATCAGTTGAATCAAAAGTTAATTTGAAAATGCACCCTGTGTAGGCAGAAGTACCATTAAACTGCAATCCATCAGTTGGAGGATAGGGACCTTGAAACATGTCCCTTATCAATTCCTTTCCCTTTTCCTCATTAAGCCAGCGATCTGGTCTATGTACAAATGGGTTTATAAACTTTACCGGTAGGGCAAAATCACCACACCAATTTTGGAGAACATGACCAACGTCTGGGTCAACTGGTTCGGCTTCAGTTGAAAATTCAAAGAAAGGTCTTTGTGTCCACAGACCTTCATGAGTAAGCCACTACTTTGCAGTTATCATTTTAAACCTATCAAGCAGAAAATCGTTAGTCATCTGGAAATTGTGGTGGTCTCTTCTTTGGAATGGATTGGTACTCCATTTTGGACAACTCTTTTCATACCACCTATGTTCACGAACTCGGATGACTCTGATTTTTCCAGATAGTTTGGATGGTCCTTCAACAGGCAGATCGTGTTCCATTTTGGCTGTAATGTGACCTTTTCTAGATAAGAAATCTATAAAAATATTATCAGCTCTAGGAAGATGAACAATATCAAAATCAAAAGTATTTAAGAATTGTGCCCATCTTAACAATCTTCCTCTAATTACTTTATCCTTGGATTCCTTCTTAAAGAATCCACGTAGATTTTGGAGGTCACTTCTAATCAGAAACCTTTTGTCAGCCAAAACATCTGAAATGTTTTCAGGGTATTTATAATAGCAAGTATTTCTTTGTGAGTACTATGGTAATTTAACTCATTATTCTTAAAACTACCAGATACATATCTGACAATTTCCTCACGGCCTTGAGGTGTCTTTTCCTTCAACACGCCAGCCCATGCTGCTTCACTAGCATCAGTTTCAACTATCTTAGGACTGTCACCAGGCAATCTTAGAGGTGGAAGATTAACACATTTATTCTTAATTCTGGTGATTATGGCATCATGAATATCTAACCATGGAGGTGGATTCTTTTCTAATAATTTATTAAGCTCAAGCCTATCTTCAGCACGCTTATGGTAGAATCCAGTAATATAATTTACTAAACCCAGAAACTTTTGCAATTCCTTAACATTTGTTACCTGGAGATTCTGGATTCTGGTCAGAATGTGTGGTTGAGCTTCCATTTCCCCCCGGGAGAAGCTTGATGCCAATAAAAACTATCTGCTCCTGTGCAAAGTAGGACTTGGTGGGATTGACCGAAAGACCATGCTCCTAGCAGATATGCAGAAATTGTTGCAGATGAACAAGATGTTGATTCATGTCCTAACTAAATACAAGAATGTCATCAATGTATGGCAGAATAAATTTAGCATAGGGTCTAAAAATAAGACCCATCTTTTGTTGGAAGATAGATGGTGCTGTCTTAATTCCAAATGGAAGAACTTTCCATTCAAATAACCCTTGCGGAACTGAGAATGTTGTTTTATAATAATCCTTAGTTTTCAAACCAATCTACCAAAACTCTTTTGTTAGATCAAATTTGGAGTATATGTGCCTACCTTGAATAGTTTGCCAAATGTGATCCTTGCTTGGTAATGGGTGCCAGTTATCAACTAGACATTCATTTAATGGCTTATAGTTTACAACTAGCCGTTTTCAGGAAGTTCATTACCATTCTCATCAAATTTTGGTACATACATTGCATGACAATTGAATGGTGAACTTGAAGCTCTTATCAATCCATCTTGCGCAAATCTTCAATTTCTTCTTTGCAAACTTTAGTTTCATGCATACTCATAAGAAAATAGTTTGCTTTGGTCTTAGGTGTGATTTCCTTACCTTCTGCATCTCTTTTCATCCGCAGACTGCAGAAAAGTTTCATTTTTGCTTCTTTAGGTCCTTAGTGAGCACAGTTGCTGCAAACTTTGTTTTGAGCTTTTCTAGTGGTTCTTTAGCAACTTCAATCTGTCTGGCTATCCATACTCTATTTTCCTTCTTCTTTTTTGGGATCTCTATCTTGGTAGTGAAGGCTAGATCCTGATGAAGTCGGGGAACTTGAAAAGTACCTTGTAGAGTAATGAATGTGGAATCAATGGTGATTGGTTCCCAGTGTTGCATGGTTCTGCTGCATATAACTCCATCATATCCATCTACCTCGTAATGGACAAAAGTCAATTCATCAATATATCTATTACTCAATTGTATAGGGATTCTGCATACAAGCTTGGATTCAAACTTTCCTTTACCAAAGATCAATTCAGTAGAACCTTCTATCCAGAGATCTTTTGGAAAGCAGTTATACCTGGCTATGTTGACATCAGTGCCTGTGTCCCATAGAAAGGCTAGTGGATGTGCCTTGATACCTGGGAGGTGAATGGTTAGAATTACTCCAGGACAAGTTGTAGTGACTTTGTTTCGCTAATAGGCTCTAACCTGGTGTTGACTACTACTGCCTTCTTCAAGATAGGGTGCCAAATTTTAGATAAGCATAGGATTTCCTTCTGTGTCCTCGATTTGATGAACTAGAGGACTGTATGGTTTTTCCTCACAGTAAAGTTATTCCTCTTGTACTATGGTTTGTTGTGGCAATTGAAATGAACTAGAAGAATTGAACCGGTTAATATACTTTTCTAGTTCCTCAGATTTCTCCATATCTTCAACAAGCTGTATATTTTCTTCTTCATCAATCTCATTGATCTCAGCTTGAGCTTGCTGAATGACTTTTTCTAAGAAGGTTTTCCTTTGTCTGTGCCATAATCTCCTTGCCATACTTCCTGCAGCTGGGGCTGCTGCTAGACTTCTCTGTGCAATTGGTGTTGTAAGTTCTGATGGAGTGACTAGTTGTGAATAATTGAGCACCGGTGTTCTCCCAGCAGGAAGTCTTGAAGGTCTTTCATTTTCTCTAAGAAGAAAATATTTTTTAGCTATAAGCTATTCCAATTTGTTGGTCAGCTTTTTCTAGGTTTCCTGGCCCATGTCCATTTTGTGCAGATGGGTTTCAATCTAGACAATTTCTTCAATCACCTTATCCAGGTCAGCTCTAGTATCCCTTCTTAACATTCTACAAAAGAATGAATTTTCAGAATCACTTGATGATTCTAGTTCTTCTTGACCTTTAGTCTGGTTTACCATTGCCTGTTCTGGGGTAGACAAATATTCTTCATCATCAGATTCTTCTTCTATTTCTGAGAGGATAATGTCCTCTGAATCTAATGGGTATTCATTGATGAATTCAAATTCATCATTGTCATCCAATCCTGTAGCTCTTGTAGCTCAGACTTTACCCTTATTCTTTTTCTTCTTGCGCTCTGGACATTTATTTTCATAGTGCTTTCCTTTACAGATATAGCACATTGGTTGCCACCTTTTACCAGAGCTTTTCTTGTCCTTTTTCTTGAAATAACCTTTCTTTCTAGGGTACTTATTGTATTTCTTCTTCTTCTTCTTATAATATGACTTATCAGATTTGTCACATGAATAACATTTGGAAGAAGACTTACCCTTATCAGGGAACTAATTGGATGGCATAATTTGGTAACAAGCAGATGATGACAGTAAGGGCTTAACCCTTTTCATTTCTTTTCTCTTCTTTGACTCTTGACAGATTTCTTCATTTATCTCTATTAGAAACTGTACCAGCTGAGGGAATGTCAATTCCTTCAATTCAATATTTTCAGTTACCAAATTTTCAAGAACTCTTTTATGGTAGAATTCTCCTACCACGTCTCCAAAGCTTTTAAGGAATGTGGTGAACATAAACTCATGGTTTTGTTCATGACCATACTGATAAAAGTTCTTGTACTACTCTTGGCAGTATTCAATAAAATATTTTAAATCTTTGCACTTGCCTCTCACAAACTTGTTATAGGCAAGTTTTTCCCTTGTATCTATTCTTCCAACGAACAGACGTGTTAACTGTGCACATACTTGATTAGTGCCTCTGGCTATCAAGTTTTCTCTGAAAGTATCTTCAAGACGATCCCACACATTTCGTACAACCCCAGTCAGGGAATTGAGGGCTTGTTTGATCACCTAAGCTTCATCAGCTCCTGCATTTGTGGCCATATAGTTGGTGGTCCATGTACGCATGGCAACAATGCCTCTCATATTCTCAACATCCTCAAAATTATCAAAGTTTACAAGAGGAGGAATATTGGCTTTATATGACTGGATATTTTTGAATGGATCTACTTGGTTGGGACCATTAGGATTTGTTCCATTTCCACAGGCCATTTGGAACTTGCCTCTGGTTTTTTCTTCATCCATGGTATCTCTAAGTGTACTAGTAGAGGGATCATAGACCTTTTCAATTACAGATTGCTTGACTGCAGTAGAGAGTTTGGGGCCCTCATATTGTGCCTGTAAATATCCTTTTGCACTTGATGGGAAACTTAACTATTTTACTGTCTCTGGCTGTTTGAGTGTCAAGATAACTGACTGTACATTGGTTGACTCTCAAGTGATGGAGTCTCCTAACAGCATATGAGATTCAGACACAGACTAAATTTCTCTTTGTACTGACTCAACTTTTGTTTCTGTTTGTCTTATGTGCATATTATAGTTGGTTAACTGAGCTCCTAGGACATCACAGTCTAATTTATGCTCAGATCAGACTTTTTGAAGTAATTCTCTTTGTTGTTCACTTGCTCTTTGCTGAGCGACCCACCACGTTTTGGCATGCATTTTAAACTGCTCATAGGACTGCTGAAGTTCATGAACCTCTTGCTAAAGTTGCTTAATAAGGTCCTTTTCAAGCCTATCAAGAGATGTAATGACTGTATGCAGATTCTCTTGAACACTTAACAATTGCTTTTCAATTCGTAGGGCTTGAACCTCTTCCCAAGTCTTCCTATCATGGATAAGGAGGATAGACTTTCGTAGACAAAGATTTGTCCAATTTAGCAACTTACTTTGACTAGACCCTTGAGGTTCACTAGCAGGGGAAACATGCAATGGCCAAAAATCTACTTGATATTTTCCAGTCAGGTCATACATCATAAAGTCCTTAAAAGGTGGAAGAGTACCTGGGACTCAGACTAGACCCGCAGGGGTATCTACAGTTTTTTCATTGGCTTATTTAATATCTTGCTTAGGGATGTTAGCGGGTTTGCTATAATACATCCTAATGTGACCAATGGGTGGATGAAACACAAATGAACATTTTTCACATTTGTAAAGACCATTGTCCAATTTAGAGTACTGTGTATGTGGACATGGTGGAGGTGTGCTGGAATAACTAACACCTGAACTACTAGCGACTGACTTATTAACAACAGGTAACTTGAACAAATCTTCAAAGCCTTTTGCAGGCTACATTCTAACACTTTGTGATCTTGGCAACACTGACGGCACAGGGTTATTATAATTAAAAGTTTGTTTCATTCTCATGGAAGGCATAGAGGAGAACCTACTAACTACTTGGTCATCAATCTCTTCTAGAGTTACTCCACGTAACTGAGGAGGTTTCTATGGAGGAGGTTGACAATCCTTATCCCAAAGGTCTAAAGCCCATTCTTCAGGACGCTGAATATCCTTATGACGTACTATTTTGGGCGTTGTTAACTAGGTGTGCTCACTATTGGATTTCCAGATTGTGGATAATCCTTCTATACCTTGAGCTCTTCTAGGGTTCATCATTAAAGGAATTACCTTATTATACAATCGGCAATGAACCAAGAAGACTAAAGAATGATCAATGGACACGTCCTTCATGAATAAATTCATGGTTTTAAACTGGTAAGTAAGTACATCATTCAGATTGGCATCCTTAAGGCTGACTGTGAAATCTAATAAGCAATCTATATAAAGCGATCCTTCTACCATGGAATCGCAGGCAAACCAAGCAAAGCATGGGATAACTTATAAAACCTTGCATCTTAACCATCATGAAAATTATAATAGGAAGACCTTTTCTGTAATGACCTATAATGCCTATACTCATTTATGAAAGATGCATGTACTGGGGATTGTCTGGACTTGCCCTAGCTTGACACTGGAATTTATTAATTGCCGTGTCATTAAACAATTTCAACTTTCCTTCACTTCCACCTTGAACTGTATGTTGTAGGGTGGCTACATGACACTTCTGCCAAGACTTATATCCAAAGAAATTCTTTAAACCCTTAGATTTATTGAACATCTCTACTAAACTACTAGGAATGTCACTATAAATTTCAGATGGCTTAATACTGGGAACTTTAAATTTCTTCATTTAGAAACCTATTTTGAGACATATCATCTAATGCATTGCTAGATTCTTCTGGCATAGAAAAAGTATTTTCACTATCTACAAAGAAGTTTGTGAAACTGACCTCACTGTTGCAATCCCTAGTGTGATCCTCGGGTGCCATACCCGATCCAGAGGTAGAAGCTTTGTCCATGATCTGCACTCGAATCTACGCTCGAACCCATGCTTGAATTACTAGATTACTACCTCAAGATTGTTGGAAAGAAGGTGGATAACTGAGAGGGGGGGTGAATCAGTTATCTTAATTATTTAACTTTCTTTTCCTCTTAATAATTAGTGCAATATCAAAACATATAAGCATACAACCAAGAAAGAAATCAACACACATAACACAAGGATTTTTACATGGAAAACCTTGTTAAGGGAAAAACTACGGGGTGACTAACCCAAGATTGTATTTTCTGTTAAAAGAATAGAAGTTCAAAATATCACTTGCCAATTAGGGCTCACTGCCTGAGCACACTGCTCACAAGAGGCTCACTGCCTACAAGAGACTCACTGTCTACAAGGTATATTGAAAGTAACCAGGTGTTTGAACTGATCAGAGGCATCCATATATGCTGAGGTTCAGTTCCGGTTAGGATCAATCTACTGATCTGCTGCACTTCATTCTTCCTCTACTTAGTGCTGCTGTTCTGTCACATACTATACTTGTATAGCTGCTTCCATACTACTCTCTATTTTTCTTCGCACACTATATCACACACAACACACCTCCATACCAAAATCCATTTGGTATATATATCCACACCAAGGATTTCAACATCTTTCTAGTTGGCAACCAGAATACTCAAGATATTTACTAAATACTAGTCTATCGACTGAATCCATGCTTAACAAGTGGTGTGTATCAAAATATAGACATAGAAGTCATCAATCATGTCGGCCAACCATGAATGATCCCTCAAGAAGCTTGATCACCATTAATTTCTCATCCGGATTAAGGTCTGATGCTTTGTCAGTTAGTTCTTGCTCAGTCTGCTCTGCCTGTCAGGAACTCAATGCTTAGGTGCTCATATCTTTTCACTCTTTCATCACCGGAGGCTAAATCTCTAGAATGTGGTAGTCATGGTACTCCTCTTGACTTCCCCAAGTTTGCACTTTGCTAAGATACATCCTTTGAGAGATTCGGACCTGATTGTCAGACCTTGCTACATGCTCTGTTCTTACTCACTGGACCAAAACACTCTTCAATCAGACTTCCGGTATAGACATACTATGTGCTGCGGATGTGTGGAATAGACTTTGTTGCCATCAATGACAACAATGAAGAAGCCACACAGTGTCTCTTGCCAACAATCTCCCCCTTTGACATTGATGGCAACACTTAGTGAAAAATGACTAAGTGTCGTAGCAAACTCCTCCTTGGCTGATGCTCTTTCTTATGTACACTTTTACCGGAGCTCCCCCTTAGCTGGATTCCACATTTTTCACTACTCCTCACTCCCCCTTTGACATCAATGACAAAGGGTGAAATCTGCACACCAAAATTTATAAAAATCAACCTATACATAGCTGCATAAATATATACATGTTATACTTACATCCGTAAAAGTGGTTTTCAACTGGACAAATTCTATTGCCCAACTCTACTTCATTCTGTCCAAAATTGAGATGTGACCACTTAATAAAAATGCAAAAGCTTCTGCCCTCTTTAGGTATGCCAGATCACTGGTCCAGGCTGTGGTCTGAGCATCAGTTAGGGCCTCATGCATTGCCTCTAACTTAGGGGTTATTATCCCTCTTAGTTCATTCATTCTGCTTATTCTATTCTTCTTCTCCTGCTCAAGCCTCTTTATCTCATTTATAGTGGCAATAGCCTGGCACTCTTGATTCATTATGGATGAGGTGAGAGGATCAAAACTCTGAGATAAACTTGATAGCTTACCCTCTTGTTCTTCCACCTTCTTTGCAATGTTTGCTATCACTGTGGACCAAGATAAACAAAAATTGTATAATTCTCTACCATCTTTAAGAGCATTTTCTAGGCTCGTTATTCCAAGATTCAGATTTCTCCTATCATTTGCTATGAGCCCCTGTACTTTAGAGAATCTCTTACCCAAAAATTCTTTCCAGACTTTCTCTTCTGCTGTTTCTCCAAAGAATCAAAATGTGTGTTAACAGAATTAACAAGAGATTTTAGATTACCAGATGAGGAGGCCGAAAGATCCTTTTGGAAGGATGGCATGATTTTCTATAACACACCGGATGCAATCTCTATTAGCTCATAGTCTTCCATGTGAGACTTTAGAAGCTTTTCTTTTGCTTTAGCTTGAGCAAAAGATGCTACCTTCATTGTCTGGATCGGAGAGAGGGAGTCAAAATTGAGTGGTCCATGAAACAGTTCTGGTTCATCTATCTCCATTAATTCCTTGGTCAAGAAAGTCTTCAGTACTTCTGCAGTGTCTCTTGCCAGAGACTTCTTTCCTTTTGCAGCCTCAGAGCTGTCATCAGAGATCTTCTCTATTTGTTCTTCTTCTCTTCCCTTTTTCTCCTCTTCTTAACTTGCTTTCTCCTCTCTTCTTGCTTCTCCTTCAGTTCCAGAGTCTTTTGGGGGATCTGGAAGAGAGATGTTTACTTCCTCATGGACTTCCTCTTCCAGAACAAAGGAATCCAAGTCCTTAGTCTTCTCCTCACCTATCTCCTTTGACTCTTCTACAATTTTCTCAGTAGAATCTTCCTTTAATGTACTTAATCCTTTGACATCCATGATAGAAGGTTCATCACTTATGTCCTCTATAATAGGAAGATTGAATCTTTTATATGCATTCCGGAGGATGTCTTCAGTCTCTTTTGCCACCTGATTAGTCTCTCCGAGCATAACCTTGTTCATTCTGGCTTTGCTCTGGAACTCATCCTTGCAATCCTTGAAGATCATGTTCATTTGTTTTGGAGTGATGGAAGGATAGAGCTGAATAGCTATTTGTTCTCGGATCTCCATATCCTTTTCCTTGGCATTGTCTTTTCTGAGTTCAAGTACTTTCTCTAAACTCTTGGGGATTAGAAAGATGATTTCAATGAATGTTTTATTATATATGTTTAAGTACTTAACTGTAGCTTCTTCCAAGATCCTTTTGTCTGTGTCACTATACTTATCATAGAATTCTGTCATTGGTTGTAGATTCCCATCCGCAGTAACTTCCTTGATGACATCATCAATGGAGAGAGTAGGCCTTTCAACAAATTCTTCTGTCTCTTCTTCTTTGTTTGCACCGACAGAGGATTCACCTGATGATTTCTTCTTCTTCCTCATTTTCTTAATTTCCTAATCAATCTCTGTTTCTTCATCATCCTTTTGACTTGTATAAGATCTTGTAGCCTTGGCTTTTGTTCTCTTTTCTCCCTTTCTAGATGTCTTTGCTTCCAGTTTGGAGGATTTTGAGCTTTTAGAGGTGGTAGGTGTAGAACTCTTTGAGGATCTAGTCCAGGAGGGGGCTTGCACTGGATTACTTTCTTTTTCTGCATCTTGTCTCTCTTTCTCTCTATTTGCATCAACTGCTTCTTTTGAAATGCCATATCTTTTGGCAACTTCCTCTACTTCTCTTCTCACTTTTCTTTTCATCTCCGATTGTCTTAGCTTAACATGAATTTTCACACTCAATTCTTGAAAGGTTCCAAACCTTTCTGCCTCAGGGTCCTTAGGCTGACTTAGTAGGTGTTGAACATGCAGTTCCAGAATTTTCTCATCCACCTCATAGCCCATTGGCATAATCCAGACTATTCTGGGCTCTACTGCCTCCATTAGGCATTGATCAGTGTCTACCATAAAACACACTGTATCTTTATATTTTTCAACTAATGTCTGAGGAATTCTTTCTCTGGCCTGCATCATACCTTGGAAATTCTTGAAATATCCCCAGAGAGCTATACTTTGAGCCTTGGCATCACCAAGCCCATACATATAATCTCTTATTTGTATGGCAACAGGCCTGTCATTTTGCCATATCCAGCCACTAGCTCCGGGTAGCTCATTCATATAGTAGAAGAATAGACATAGTATCAAGCCACCGTACTTAAATGAATTCTTCTTATCTTTCTTTATTTTCTGCAAATTCTCTAACAGTTGGTTCAAGAGAAGCTCACAAATATCATAATTAGCATTTTCCCTTAGCATCTGATAAGTAGTGTAAATTGTTGTTCCGGATACAGAATTCTCCCTGTTGGAGTGATATATTTTATAACCAATTATCATAGAAGCAAATTTGATATCCGGATCTGTGATATCCTCTATTGTCATTGCTCTTTTGTCAAATTTTGATCCGGTAGCCTCACTTATAGTTTGGTTCTTGACCGATTTAAGAGTAGGTAACCCACCGGATGAGTGCAAACTAGTTACTACCCTGATTACATCCTTGGTTATCTTGAAGGGCTTCAACAACCACATGAAGTTATCATGTATTCTACTAAGAACATACCGGACCCATTCATCTTCTGCAAAACAGGGGAAATGGATGCAATGTCCAAAATGCTTATCCCGGATGGCCTTGTATTGGGGTTTAAGTTTAAATGTTTCATCTATTAATTCCTTGTGATAGATATCCATCAGCTTGGATTCCTCAAATTCCTTAATGTTGGCATGAATGTATACGCTAACATCTTCTACATGCAGAACCCCATGTGGAATGCTAGAGAATGCGCCTAGGGGATCAACTTCTAGGGATTTGTAAAGATGTTTCTTAAACTTAGGACACGACCCATCAGTGATCTTAACAACATTTGGAGTAGCCATCTTTCAAAAGATTCGGAGAGAGATATTCAAGAGCAGAAATACCTTTTTACGCTTCTAGGGTTCATGATAAGAGCCGAAAAGATCGCTGGTTGAATTGAATTCTGCGGTTGATCTTTGAGAGGGTTGAAGCAATCTTGTTGCAGAGCTCGTTCTTTCTTCTTCTCGAATGCAAATGCACAAATGATGAACAAAAGAACCCTTATATTTTTATGCAAACCCTAAATTCATATTGCAATAAATGCACACCTTAAGTCATTCCGGTTCCCTTGTTCTGAGAGAGATCCTTCCGAATCACTGAGATACACTTAGAATTATTCTTTGTGATAATTGACAATCTATCTTCCTTTCTCCAATCATTCCATTTATCTGCAGATCAAGATATTTCAATTTTTGAGTCATACTGGATCTAACTGTGAAAATCTTGCTTTTACCAGATGACTGTTAAAGTGGATCAATCTTGAATGATTAACCTCTTCAAAACTCCTTGCGGATCTTTTATATTTTTTCCAAGGGTTATTTAGATATCTCTTTGATAACTCTTCAATCCGCAATACTCCATGTGCCAATTTTAGGCACCAGTTGACTGCCTGGGGGAAATTGTTTTCTTTTGTGACTCCCCCTGAGCCAGAGCTCATCTATTTAGTTTCTGGAAGGAATATCAGCACCAGATTCTGGTGCAGATTTGTCCCCAACATTTTTTGTACTTCTTTTTACCCAAATCTTGTTCATTTCCCTTTGAACTTCATCGACATTCACTTTTCCTTTTCCTTTGTCTTGATTTTGATTATGATGCACCAGACCCCTTTTATCCCGATTCTTACTTCTGTAGAATTTGGCAATATGACTGGATCTATTGCAATTGTAGCAAGCTATATTTTTTTGCATATTTGACTGATATCCTCTTGATCTACATTGATTAGCCATATGTCCCATTCTATTGCATGCAAAGCATCTACCATTGAATGAATTGTTTATTTACATATTTCTACATTCATGAGATTTGTGACCATACCTTTTGCAGTTAAAACACTGTCCGGAGAAGGATGAATTAGTTTGATTCATTCTTCTCCTGCACTGATTTGATTTATGACCAAAGTTATTGCAATTGTAGCAATATCCATTGAAGGATGGGTATCTTTGAGCATTAGGTTGCCTTACCGGAGGTCTTCTACGCCTGTACCTTGGATTTCCTGATCCAAAGTTCTTCTGATCGGATCCGGAGCTTTCACCTTTCTCATATCCCAAGCCATGCTTGTCATCTACCCTCTTTTGGCTTTCAAGAAGAACTTCAAGTTGAGCAGAGCTTATCTTGAATTTTTCTTTGTATTCATTTGTTGTTTGAAGATCCCTTTTAAGAGTGTCTATCTGATTCTCAAGTTGTTCTTCATTATCTCCAGCTTCTTCAAGATCAGATTCCAGATGCCTGATTATTCTATCCATTTTGTGGAAGTCTTCTAACTTCTCCTTGAGAGATTGTTTTAGATTGTCTTCAATTTTTCTTTTATCTTCAATTTCTTGGGTGAATTTCGTAACCTCTGATTCCATTTCATGTCTTACCATAATGACCTCTTTTGATAGCTTCTCACATAGCTTGTTTCTCTCATTCAAATCTTCATTAGTATCATTGGATTCACTTTGACTTGCTAATTGTTGAAGAAGTTCCTTTCTCTTTTTCACAGAGATACTCAATTTTTCTTTTAGTTCATTTATGAAGTCATCAACTTGTTTGAGTCTTTCCCTCAGGTTATTGAATTAAGAGTGAGATTGCTCAAGATCATCTAGGGTAGCTTGAAGTTGTTCCTTCATACCATACATATCCATTGAGATTCCCAGATCTTCCTCAAGCTGTTAGGCTCTGTTTAGAGGAACTTAGCTTTGATACCAATTGTTGGAAACAAGGTGGATAACTGAGAGGGGGGGTGAATCAGTTATCTTAATTATTTAACTTTCATTTCCTCTTAACTATTAGTGCAGTATCAAAACATATAAGCATACATGAACATAAGAGTAGGAAAGAAATCAACACACATAACACAAAGATTTTTACGTGGAAAACCCTGTTAAGGGAAAAACCACGAGGTGACTAACCCAAAATTGTATTCTCTATTAAAAGAATAGAAGTACAAAATGGCACTTGCCAATTAGGGCTCATTGCCCGAGCACACTGCTCACAGGAGGCTCACTGCCTACAAGAGACTTATTGTCTACAATGTTTATAGAAAGTAACCAGGTGTTTGAACTGATTAGAGGCATCCACATATTCTAAGGTTCAGTTCCGGTTAGGCTCAATATACTGATCTGCTGCATTTCATTCTTCCTCTGCTTAGTGCTACTATTCTGTCACATACTATACTTGTATAGCTGCTTCCACACTACTCTCTGCTTTTCTTCGCACACTATAACACACAAAACACACCTCCATACCAAAATCTATTTGGTATATATATATCCGCACCAAGGATTTCAACATCTTTCTAGTTAGCAACCGGAATACTCAAGATATTTACTAAATATTGGTCTGTCAGTTGAATCCATGCTTAACAAGTGGTGCGTATAAAAATATAGACATAGAAGTCATCAATCATGTCAGCCAACCATGAATGATCCCTCAAGAAGCTTGATAACCATCAATTTCTCATCCGGATTAAGGTCTGATGCTCTATCGGTTAGTTCTTGCTCAGCTTGCTCTGCCTGTCAGGAACTCAATGCTTAGGTGTTCATATCTTTTCACTCTTTCATCACTGGAGGCTCAATCTCTAGAATATGGTAGTCATGGTACTCTTGACTTCCCCAAGTCCACACTTTGCTGAGATACATCCTCTAAGAGATCTAGACCTGATTGTCGAACCTTGTTGCATGCCCTATTCTTGCTCACTAGACCAAAACACTCTTCAATCAGACTTCCGGTATAGACATACTATGTGCTGCGGATGTGTGGAATAGACTTTGTTGCCATCAATGACAACAATCAAGAAGCCACAGTGTCTCTTGCCAACAAAGACTGCCCTAAAATGCCTTACATTGGCTAAACAACGGGACTTACAGACAAGGACTTACGACATAGAAATGGCAGTAAGAGCAATACGGGGAGCATTACAGAGAGCAATATAGGTAAACATCACTTCTAAACTCATGAATAGATATAGTCATACAAAGACTGTAACTATGAATATGACAAGAGATAATTTCCTTTTAGGCTCTGATACCAGATTTTACACAGCTGCAAGAGAGAAATAAAATTATACGAAATATAACTTTTATTTGATTTGCATTTTCAGGATTACAATATTCCTCTCATTCAAGTCTTCCTATTATAATTTTCATGATGCTTAAAGATGCAAGGTTTTATAAGTTATCCCATGCTCTTCTTGGTTGTGCCTGCGATTCCATGGTAGAAGGATCACTTTATATAGATTGCTTATTAGATTTCACAGTCAACCTTAAGGATGCCAATCTGAATCATGTCCTTACTTACCAGTTTAAAACCATGAATTTATTCATGAAGGACGTGTCCATTGATCATTCTTTAGTCTTCTTGGTTCATTACTGATTGTATAATAATGTAATTCCTTTAATGATGAACCCTAGAAGAGCTCAAGGCATAGAAGGCTTATCCACTATCTAGAAATCCACCAGTGAGCATAGCCAGTTAACAACGCCCAAAATAGTACGTCATAAGCATATTCATCTTCCTGAAGAATGGGATTTAGACCTTTGGGATAAGGATTGTCAGCCTCCTCCACAGAAACCTCCTCAGTTATGTGGAGTAACTCTAGAAGAGATTGATGACTAGGTAGTTATTAGGTTCTCCTCAGGCCGTATGCCTTCCATGAGAATGGAATGAACTTTTAATTATAATAACCTTGTGCCGTCAGTGTTGCCAAGATCACAAAGTGTTAGAATGCAACCCGCAAAAGGCTTTGAAGATTTGTTGAAGTTACCTGTTGTTAATAAGTTAGTTGCTAGTAGTTCAGGTGTTAGTTATTCCAGCACATCTCCACCATGTCCACATACACAATACTCTGAATTGGACAATGGTCTTTACAAATGTGAAAAATGTTCATTTGTGTTTCATCCACCCACTGGTCACATTAGGATGTATTCTAGCAAACCTGCTAACATCCCTGAGCAGGATATTAAAGAGGCCAATGAAAAACTATAGATAAACCTGCGGGTCTAGTCCGAGTCCCAGGTACTCTTCCACCTTTTAAGGACTTTATGATGTATGACTTGACTGGAAAATATCAAGTAGATTTTTGGCCATTACATGTTTCCCCTACTGGTGAACCTCAAGGGTCTAGTCAAAGTAAGTTGCTAAATTGGACAAATCTTTGTCTACGAAAGTCTATCCTCCTTATCCATGATAGGAAGACTTGGGAAGAGGTTCAAGCCGTGCGAACTGAAAAGCAATTGTTAAGTGTTCAAGAGAATTTGCATACAGTCATTGCATCTCTTGATAGGCTTGAAAAGGACCTTATTAACCAACTTCAGCAAGAGGTTCATGAACTTCGCCAGTCCTATGAGCAGTTTAAAATGCATATCGAAACATGGTGGGTCGCTCAGGAAAGAGCAAGTGAACATCAAAGAGAATTACTTCAAAAAGTCTGATCTGAGCATAAATTAGACTGTGACGTCTTAGGAGCTCAATTAACCAACTGTAATCTGCACATAAGACAAACAGAAACAAAAGTTGAGTCAGTACAAAGAGAAATGCAGTCTGTGTCTGAATCGCAGATGCTGTTAGGAGACTCCATCACTCGAGAGTCAACCAATGTACTGTCAATTATCTTGACACTCAAACAGCCACAGACAGTAAAATAGTTAAGTTTCCCATCAAGTGCAAAAGGATATTTATAGACACAATATGAGGGCCCCAAACTCTCTATTGTAGTCAAGCAACCTGTAATTGAAAAGGTCTATGATCCCTCTTGGTACACTTAGAGATACCATGGATGAAGAAAAAGCCAAAGACAAGTTCCAAATGGCCAGTGGAAATGGAACAAATCCTAATGGTCCCAACCCAGTAGATCCATTCAAAAATATCCAGTCATATAAAGACGATACTCCTCCTCTTGTAAACTTTAATAATTTTGAGGATGTTGAGAATATGAGAGGCATTGATGACATGCATGCATGGATCACCAACTATATGGCCACAAATGTAGGAGCTGATGAAGCTTAGGTGATCAAACAAGCCCTCAATTCCCTGACTGGGGTTGCATGAAATGTGTGGGATCGTCTTGAAGATACTTTCAAAGAAAACCTGATAGCCCAAGGCATTGATCAGGTATATGCACAGTTAACATGTTTGTTCATTGGAAGAACATATACAAAGGAAAAACTTGCCTATAACAATTTTGTGAGAGGCAAGTGCAAAGATTTAAAATATTTCAATGAATACTGCCAAGAGCAGTACAAGAACTTTTATCAGTCTGGTCATGAACAAAACCATGAGTTTATGTTCACCACATTCCTTAAAAGCTTTGGAGACATGGTAGGAGAATTCTACCATAAATAAGTTCTTGAAAATTTGGTAACTGAAAATATTGAAATGAAGGAATTGACATTCCCTCAGCTGGTACAATTTCTGACAGAGATAAATGAAGAAATATGTCAAGAGTCAAAGAAGAGAAAAGAAATGAAAAGGGTTAAGCCCTTACTGTCGTCATTTTCTTGTTACCAAATTATGCCATCCACTCAATTCCCTGATAAGGGTAAGTCTTCTTCGAAATGTTATTCATGTGACAAATCTGATAAGTCATATTATAAGAAGAAGAAGAAGAAATACAGTAAGTACCCTAAAAAGAAAGGTTATTTCAAGAAAAAGAATAGGAAAAGCTCTAGTAAAAGGTGGGAACCAATGTGCTATATCTGTAAAGGAAAGTATTATGCAAATAAATGTCTAGAGTGTAACAAGAAAAAGAATAAGGGTAAAGTTTGAGTTGCAAGAGCTGCAGGACTGGATGACAATGATGAATTTAAATTCATTAATGAATACCCATCAGATTCAGAGGACATTATCCTCTTAGAAATAGAAGAAGAATCTGATGATGAAGAATATTTGTCTACGCCACAATAGGCAATGGTAAACCAGACTAAAGGTCAAGAAGAACCAGAATCATCAAGTGATTCTAAAAATTCATTCTTTTGTCGAATGTTAAGAAGGGATACTAGAGCTGACCTAGATAAGGTGATTGAAGAAATTGTCCCGATTGAAACCCGTCTGCACAAAATGGACATGGGCTAGGAAACCTGGAAAAAGATGACCAGCAAATTGGAACAGCTTACAGCTAAAAAACATTTTCTTCTTAGAGAAAATGAAAGACCTACAAGACTTCTTGCTAGGAGAACAACTGTGCTCAATTATTCACAACCAGTCACTCCATCAGAACTTACAGCACCAATTGCATAGAGAAGTCTAGCAGCAGCCCCAGTTGCAGGAAGTATGGCAAGGAGATTATGGCGCAGACAGACGAAAACCTTCTTAGAAAAAGTTATTCAGTAAGCTCAAGCTGAGATCAGTGAGATTAATGAAGAAGAAAATATACAGCTTGTTGAAGAGATGGAGAAATCTCAGGAACTAGATAAGTATCTTAACCAGTTCAATTCTTCTAGTTCATTTCAATTGCCACAACAAACCATAGTACAAGAGGAACAACTTTACTGTGAGGAAAAACCATATAGTCCTCTAGTTCATCAAACCGAGGACACAGAAGGAAATCCTGTGCTTATCCAAAGTTTGGCACCCTATCTTGAAGAAGGCAGTAGCAGTCAACACCAGGTTAGACCCTATCAGCGAAACAAAGTCACTACAACCTGTCCTAGAGTAATTCTAACCATTCACCTCCCAGGTATCAAGGCATATCCACTAGCCTTTCTATGGGACACATGCACTGATGTCAACGTAGCCAGGTATAACTGCTTTCCAAAAGAGCTCTGGATAGAAGGTTCTATTGAATTGATCTTTGGTAAAGGAAAGTTTGAATCCAAGCTTGTATGGAGAGTCCCTATACAGTTGAGTAATGGATATATTGATGAATTAAATTTTGTCCATTATGAGGTAGATGGATATGATGGAGTTATAGGCAACAGAGCCATGCAGCACTAGGAACCAATCACCATTGATTCCACATTCATTACTCTGCAAGGTACTTTTCAAGTTCCCTGACTTCATTAGGATCTAGCCTTCACTACCAAGATAGAGATCCCAAAAAAGAAGGAAAATAGAGTATGGATAGCCAGACAGATTGAAGCTGCTAAAGAACCACTAGAAAAAGCTCAAAACAGAGTTTGCAACAATTGTGCTCACTAAGGACCTAAAGAAGCAAAAATGAAACCTTTTCTACAGTCTGCCGATGAAAAGAGATGCAGAAGGTAAGGAAATCACACCTAAGGCCAAAGCAAACTATTTTCTTATGAGTATGCATGAAAGTAAAGTTTGCAGAGAAGAAATTGAAGATTTGCGCAAGATGGATTTGATAAGAGCTTCAAGTTTACCATTCTGTTGTCATGCAATGTATGTACCAAAATTTGATGAGACTGGTAATGAACTTCCTGAAAAATAGCTAGTTTGGGATACTCTAATCTTCTTGATTTATTATCTAATGACTGAAAATAGGAAGCACTTTCTTCTCTATAATTTTCAAAAGATTCATACCTGCACTCGGCATCATCCATATTAGGACTTCAACAGAGAATTAAAGAACTATCAATCTCACCATATATTGATTTGTCAAAAGGTTCTTCATTATCTTCATCCTCCCAAACTGACTCAACTAGTACCTTTTCGGTACATCTCCTAGTCTCTGAAGATGTATTTTCTTATTGCTCCAGAACTCCATTTTCCTGCCAGACTTCAGACCTGTATACATCTGAGAAAATAATTAGTCCTTTCAAATAAAAATCCAACCTTGTGAGGAAAGTCAAACAACTAACTCCACCATGCTCCACAGAATTGTGTATCCTGCATCTTCCAGATAAACCAAAGTTAGATAAACTCTGAGGATAAAGTAGTTGATTTAAAGTTCCCTGAAAGAAAGGAATATTAACTTGAAAATTATCTTCATATGCATCCATTGGCCTTAAATGATGAAATATTCATGCATATTTTTCAGAGAACACAAAATGTTTAGCTCGAATGCAGAAATTCAAACAAATTGTTTGTGAATATCAGTGTGAAAATCCACAGGGGCTTGATATTTATGACTAGGTTCCTCAAATTGTTGGATATTGGTGGAATCTTTGCACAAATAATCAAGATTTAGAGTATTATTGAGAAGTTTGAAAGATATTACCTTACTTCAGATTCTTTATTAGGCCCTCCTTCTAGCTCCAATTCTATTGTGTTAGAAGCGAGGGTCGTGTAGATTGCAGTGGATTTTCATAGGGATGTGGATGATTCAGATTAAATAGGAACAAAATGCTTCTTCAGATAAATTTATTTGTTCGCCCTCCTTCTAGCGCCAATTTATGTTGCGTTAGAAGCGAGAGGCATGTAGATTGAGCAATATTGGAACAATTATTTACATGAATACCTCTAGATTTAAGGAAGGCCCCCCTTCTAGCACCAATTTATGTTGCATTAGAAGCGAGAGGCGTGTAGATTGAGCAATATTGGAACAATTCTTTACAGGAATACCTCCAGATTTAAGGAAGGCCCTCGTTCTAGCGCCAATTTATGTTGCGTTAGAAGTGAGAGGCATGTAGATTGAGCAATATTGGAACAATTATTTACAGGAATACCTCCATATTTAAGGAAGACCCTCCTTCTAGTGCCAATTTATGTTGATCATGATGTTAGTCACAAACAAACATGAAATAAAAGTTACACAACAACCTTTATTCATCTTGAAAGATATGATGAATTTAAAGAATTCATGATCCCAAGTCTCTATTGATTAGTTCATAATCTACTGACGTTACTCAGTGGTTGATGTGTACTGCTGTTAATCAGTTTGGGGCCTCACGTACTTCAGTAATTTCTGCAAAGTTCTTCAATATTCCTCCAAATATCCTATCCTTTATGCCTATTCTGTACAAATCTCAAACAATTCTACCTCTGCACTATGAATTTGATTAAACAATGTACCTATAGGTTGATATTTACATGATTTCTATCATTATTTGTGACGCTTTGTATGATATTTTCAACACTACATGCATTTATCTCAAAATATGGTAAGGATTTTCTAGTTATCTATGGGCTGTCAGCATATTTAATGTTCTAATTTTCATTTATCTATCTATTGAAGTTAGGGTGGGTGATTTAATGAAATTAAAATGAGAAAATAGGGTTTAGAGAATGAGATTCCCAAAATTACTTAACTGAAACCACTGATCCACATACATGTTCTGATACAGTAATGAAGAGAAGAAAACTAAAATCATACTTCAGTAGGACATTCCACAAATCCGCATGATCCAGTGCAAATCTTCAAAGGAAAAGTTGACAACAATATGCAATAAAATGAAAGCACTTCTATTGAATGCAACATTTCACCATTACATATCCAAAAATCAACTTGAAGATTATGTATAGTTTACAATCAGGATGTAATCTGTAGCTTCATCTCCATCTGATATGCTTGAGAACAAGTACATTTACAATGATCTGAATAAAGAACCTTGACATTTCAACAATTCAGTCCTCGTTAGTCTCAGTAATCTGATCTCCTATCGGGTCTACAATATTTGGCCTTCTCTTTCCGGATATGAATCTCTCATCCATCCTTTCAAATGACAAATCATAGCCCCCTTTATAGAACAAAGGCTAGAAAATGGTTACATTTATTCAACTATGAGGATCCTATCAGAATAATCAATGGTTCAGATTGGTAGCACGTGCTTGCTAGTTGGCAATCACACAACTGGCATAGAATATTCCAACATCTTTGACTTGGTCCACCCTCTAGCTGGCACACAACGCATTTGGTGATCTCTTCTTCTTTGGCTCTAGTTCATGTCGTATCTGTGCCTACAACTTTGCAATTTTCATCACTTCAACTTCCTTCTACAACATCAAACCCAATTCGCAAGTAGTTCCAATATCCTATGACAAACACATAAGAAATAATCATCATCATTTAATATATTGGCAGGAAAAAATAAACATTACATTATATGTGAAACGGGCTCTGAATGTGCAAACATGAATATCGGGTTATGAATATCAAGCTGAAAGTGAATATCTGCATATTTGAATGTGTATATGATGTTTACAATGATTTGGTCAACCATCATTGACCGAAAAGCACGTTATCGAGTCTCCATATTGGTCCAATATCCCCCCATTTTGCTTTTGTATATCACATGCATATGATCCTGCATATGTTATACATGCACTTTTTACACTGGTATGTAGACAATAAATGATGATGTCATGGTCATATTTTGACTCAATAACCATCCCTCATAGTTATGCTCACTTTGTATCTTAAATGCAATTTCTTTACTTTTTCACCTTTTCTGCATATTCAATTCCTTGCATATGTATGTGCATATCTTATACAAGTGCAGACCTCAAAAGGTTCATAAAATAGATTGAAATTACCTTTTGTATCTGGCCTTGCATCTTCACTTTGCATTACCTCTATGTATATCACATACACACAAATTCAGACATCAACCCTTTATGAATTAAATTGAAATTGCCACCGATTCCGCCTTTGTATATAAACGTTTGTATATCCTATTGTATCTTGTATACATACAAAGCTTGATACATAAAACAAATGTTTGACTTTGACACTTTTTTTCTTTTTGTTTATGCATCACCGCATTAGGTTCAATTTGATGATATTTCACATCCGGGATTGCATATTTCATTTTGTATATCTTATGCAGATATCCCAACATGCAACTGCGGATCTCAACTTGAAATTAACAATGTTTAACTTTTTGTTACACATCCGGCAATATATCTGCATGTCAAATACAAGCCATTATGCATACAAATATGCATATGCTTATGCTATCTAAATTGGAAAAAATAAATCCTTCGGGTCCGGGCATGCATTTGAAATTGTATAATAGATGCAAACTTTAGCATACACTTTCAGATTTTAACTGTTATGAAATGTACCCTAAAAGATATCAGGTCCGGACATGCACATTAGTTAATATCATGGATATTAACCACGAATGACTTCTCTATTCATATGAGGGATATGATGATGATATCATCATCATATTGGGTTTCGCTTAGAATGTAATAAGATGAAATCATGGTGACCCTAACAAAGATCAGGCATATTCACTAATATGACTGATATTGAGGAATATCACCCTTTGACGAGGATGACATCACTATCATATTGGGAAAGATCAGGCATATTAAGAAATATGACGAATGTTGAGGGAAAGATGACCCCGTGAATGTCAGGAATATTGACGATGTCATCGCCAATGTTAAGTCTTTACTTTATTAGGATAAGATGACATCACCGTCATATTTAGGAAGATCAGTCATATTAAGAAATATGACCCTCATGAATGTGTATGAACACTTGATGGGTAAATGCTCCGTCGCACTTAAATTTGACATCTGCATATAAATATGCAGGTATTTGATTTTCCTTTGTTAAAACACATGTAGGGGTGATATTTACGCATATCAGGGATATTGGGAAGTATGACCCTGAGGACTGGGGATATCAAGTTTGACCAAACTTTGACCGTGCATAACTCCTTTATTTTAGCGAATTTCAAGGTGATGCAAAAGACAAACCTACTTAGAATTTTATAGTGTTTCACATAGTAGGCTTCATGGAGAGACATTCAAACTTTGAAAATTGAGTTTAGACTTCAAGATCACAGATATACCTGTCATTAGGCATATGCATACTAACTAATGCTGCTTTTACCATTACCACCCAGGGAGAGACAAAACAAGTAGAAGCAAAAAGTTGGGTCACTGTTTTGCTAAGTCAAAATGGGGCGTGTTGTGTAAGCACACAACACTAAGTAAAGGAAGTATTAATGCAAGGTATCGATGTTATTAGTCCATTTTGTGATGAAACAACATTGCTTGAATGATACATTAGTCTTGTACAACTTTGACTTTGTAACCCATTGGATTAGGCACTAGTCTCTCATTGGACTGATATATTGATTTGGATCCATCCCAAATAACCAAAATCATTTCTATTTTTGTTGTTCTTTTAAGAACAGATTCTGATAAATAATTGTTCTCAATCATGGCCTGAACTGTATTGCCAAAGGATTAAGCCAATCTAGATGGAATCAATCATTCCCTTGGTAAAATGTTATTGAGAATCTTCTGTTTTGATATGACATCATAAATAATCTTTGAAATACCTTTGATGTTGTAAAGGGTACACCTGCCTTGGTCTTGCAGAACCAAAAGTGCAGAGGATTTTCAACTCACTATTGTAATCTTGTTCATTGGCCACTGACCTGGAATCCCTAAGTATAGGAAATTGGATGAATCTTTAGGGGATTTAGATAATCAGTTGGAAGAACCAACATAAGACACTCATGAAAGTTCCCACAACTTTATATTTGTCTTTGGAGTGGTTGTAGAGAGAAGCATCAAATATGCATCATAAATCTCTCATTTAATTCTAAAACTGCATATTGTTGTTGAAAGCCACGGTTCTCAATCAACCAATTCTCTATTTTTCATATTGCCTCTACCCTATCAAATGCTTTAATGTGCTTTTTTTATTCTCTATTTCCACGTCTTGCACAAATGTCTATTACGACATTGTAGCTAAACACCTGTTAAAGGTCCATCTTTAATTATGTTTGATAGGTATGTCGTAGAATTTAGCTTTACTCCTACCAATTGCATTTGCTTGAAAGATTTTAAGGCATATATAACCATCCCATTTTATACATAACCCTATTTCAAAATGTGTAATAAATCCATTGTGTACATTTCTGCAGTTAGTGCATTCTATAAGGCTACATTTCTTTGTGGCATTCTATCAAATAGTTCATGTGCCTTGTCTATGCTTCCACAGTTCACATATGTCTATTGTAGTATTTCCAATTAGAGTATTTAAAAAAAACTCCCTTCCATTATGATTTATGGACATCCTTACCTTGTTCTAATTCTAAAGTGTCATTTTAACACAGGCAAAGGATGTTGGCAAAGATTATAGAATTTGGCTTTACATCTACCATTTTCTTTTATGTAGAGTTTCTAAAGCCATTTTAACAAATCAATTTTGATATGTATGCTGGAAATATGCTCAAAACTGCATGGAAGTTTCAAAAATATTTTAAACAAATTCATTTTCTGCATTTCTTGCAATCATTGCAGTCTATGAGATCACATTTCATGGAGGTGCTCTACTAAACAACTCAATGCCTTGTCTACACTCGTGCATTTTGCATACTAATATGGCTTGGGTGTTGCAACAACATCCAAAAATCTTCCTTCCATTATGCTTTGATGACTGTCTATATCTTGTTCCAAACTGCCCATTTTGGTGCAGGCATAGGAGGATGCTAGCAAAGACATTTATACTATGTTCCATTTTGGTGCATGTAGAGAGGGTGCTGCTTCAAGTTGTGGAATCTAGCTTTACATGCTCCATTTGCATTTGCTTCAATGTTTTTAAAACTGTTTCAACAAATTCATTTTCTGCATACCCCTATAAATCATTGCTTTCCATGAGATGACATCTCTTTGTACATGGCGTCCAAGGCAATGAGAAACAAAGTTTTGAGCTCAATAGGGGAGAGGACCCAATCATTGAGCACATAGTTGCAAGACTCACCAAAAACTCAAGTTTTTTAGCGACAAGTACTTGGTGCAAAAACTCAGAAAGAATCGCCAGGTTTTTGCGAAAAACTCGCTGATTTTTGGCAAGTTTTAACCAAAAAAGCGGCGAGTCTATGAAAAAAACTTGGCAAAAGGGCCATTGGGGCATTTTTGTCTCTTAAAAAATCAAGAACATGCTTGGTCAGTATATTTCAAAATATATTTAAGTATAAGTTGAGATATTATACTTTAAATATTTTGAAATATATTGTCAAGATGTTTGAGATAGGTTTCAGATCCATGGGATTTAACATGCAAATTCTAGATTTTGGAGGATCCATCAGATTTTAGACTTAACCAATTTTTTAGGGTTTTAGGGTTTTAGACTTAGCCAAATTTAGGGTTTCAAGGTTTCAGACTTAGAATCAACCATCAGGATTCTGCATGAGGATGCAATTTTGTACTCAATTTGCATTCAAATCAGTCAAATTTAAAAGAAATCAAATTTGTACTCATTTATGGACTCATTGGATACATCAGAGCCCTTGGTTAGAGTCCTCCGCTTGATAGATGGGGATAAAACCCCAATGGGGTATCTTTATGAGGCCATAGATAGGGCCAAGGAGGCTATAAGAAATTATTTTAAGGGGGACAACCTCAAATTTGATCCCATATGGGAGATTATTGATAGGAGGTGGAACAATCAACTCTGCCAACCCATCCATGCAGCAGGGTACTTTTTGAACCCCTGTTTCTTTCATTTAGACACCTTCTCAGATCCTAGTGGAGAGGTTATGGAGGGCCTCACTTCTTGCATTCAGAGGATGACACCCCAGGCTGAGGTGGCAGACCTCATTGTTGATGAATTGCAAGCTTATAGGGAAAGAAGGGGTAGGCTCTTTTCTTCAGACCTGCTTACATGAGCAATAGACAATCAACCACCATGTATAAAATTTCAAATTTGCAAGTTACAACTATTGATAATTTGATATTTAATATGTTTTGAACTTTTGACTTTCCTTTCTAATTTTCTAACTCTTCAATATTTTTTTTTGTAGAGGTTTGGTGGACAAATTGGGGTGGAAATACCCCAAATCTCTAAAGATTTGCCCTCTGTGTCTTATGCCAACCTTGTAGTTCATCCAACTGTGAGCGCAATTGGAGCTTATTTTAGGCCATCCACACAAAGAAGAGGAACAAGCTAGCTCAGAAATGCCTCAATGACCTTGTTTATGTGCAATATAATCTTCAGCTATGTACAAGAAGGGTAGAGGAAATATCAGATGATCCAATTGATTTGGATGAGATAGACCCTTACAATGATTGGACACGGCGGGATGAGCAACCTTCATTATTTTCTGAGGATGAGATATATGATTTGGAGAGACATGCAATGGACGAGGGGGGTGGAATCGGTGGATTGGGATTCTCATTGGATGACATTGAGGATGAGGAGGATGAGGAGCAGACATTGCCACCAGTACCACTACCAGCATCTATATCTAGGATGGAGGTTGAGCCACGGTCTGTTCTGTCGAGGATGGAGGAGCCACAACAGATTCCTAGGACTATACCCTCTAGTTCTACCACTCCCCTAGTTTTCACTAGACTTGGGAAGAGGAAGATGTAGTATTTAGCATTTACTTTTAGTTTTACAAAAACAATTTGCTATTTTCATTTTGTTTTAGACTACAAGTATCAGCGCATTCCACATGAGGATGCCATTTTGTACCCAATTTGCTTTGAAATCAATCAAATACAACTAGACCTAGCTTGTTTCTCATTTATGGACTCATTGGATGCATTTTATCATTGAATTTTGCAAAAACAAAAAGTGTTTTTAATGAAATTTAAACAATTTTTTAAGTTGCCAAGTTTTTTGTCGAGTTTTTGGTGAGTCGAGGTTTTCGGGCTTGGCGAGTTTTTCATTTTGGTGAGTTTTTGAACTATGGTTGAGCATATACCAATAGTTGTGAGGGTACTTGTCATAGTTTGATCCATTAACAAAACATATTTTCATTATTACTTGAATATAAAAATACTAATAAATATTTCTTTTTGTGTTGATAACTACCATGCAAATAATGCTTTTAAATCTACTTAACATATATCATTAAGAGATCAAAATATATCCATCTACCTATTAAATAGTACAACATGAACAAGCATTAGTGATCAAGTTCTAGCTCTATATAGAACAAAATAAAGTGTAATTTATTGCAAATAAAGTTCACATCTAAAAATATAACACAATTATATTAAATATTTTGTTAAAATTTGTAAATATTCCAATTACTTTATCCAGATACAGACATTGCTATCAGCATCAATACACGCTTTAGTGTACAACTTCTAGTCCTTAAACAATTAAACTGGTATTGTAATGAACAATGACATGCTCCCAACTTGACATAATTATAAATGGTTATTTCTAAGAAATAAGTCCATCTCTCCCAAATATTGTGCAATAAATGCCCAGTTTGGAGACATCAACCACCGGATTCTGAGTACCTATAAAATAAATATGTAGATATAAGGCTCACCATATGAAAATCAAATCACACAATTAATGAGTAGGTCTATAAAATAAATATGCAGATATAAGGCTGAAATCACACAATGAAGACCCATTTTTGAATCACCATGGCAACTTGTGAAGACAAGCTTATAGCCCATGATAACGTGGGGTGATAATGATGTTGCAAAAGCACTTAGGAAGAGTATAAAATGCTAAAACTAGGGAAAATATTGAATCCAAATCAATAGGTGTTGCATTACCCCAAGGAAATTTACCATAACAATAAGTATATATTACCTATATACAAGAGTCCATGAGCACCATTAAAACAAAATTTAAAACCCAGACTGATCCACTTTGGACTATCCACACTCACCAATATAGATAAGAACCTAATTTAGATCATCATCTTGCATTAAAGATGAATAAAAATCCAAGCAACAACATCAAATGGGATAAGTTTGAATGGTAAATTCAAATAGACTTCCAAAGCAGAGTATAAAATGTTGTAACTGGGTAAATGTCACGTGATGGGCCATGACCCCACAAGCACTTTGATTATTTTTGGAAGTTTACTATTAAATACCAGGGATGACACTTGGAATGGGATGAACAAAACTGGTAGAATAGTATAGCTTCCAAAAAGAAGCGCTAGATTCAAATTTGAAGGAAATATGATTTAAGTCTTGAAATTGGATAAAACACCACAACCAAGTGAATAAATTAACAGGAGGTAGTGTCCAAGTAAAGGGTGACTTCAACCAAGGCATCGAAGCTCAAAACATAAAAATAAAAAATTTAAAACAAATTTGACCCTAAAAGTGCTAAATGTGCAAAATTCCTACAATTTTTTTTAGGAAACAAAAACCTTCAAAAGTGTTAAGATTTTATGTTACTATAATAAGTAGAAGCCTTTATTCAATCCATTTGAGGAAAACAACATGCTTGCCCTTCTTGTATCCAATCAAATTGATCAAAATAGTTCCAGGGGTGATACTAGCCTTGCAAAACACATTATATCAAAAACTAAACCCTAAAAATAAAGTTGGGGAGACTGAGAATCACTCTCTTCTTCATAGATCCCCCTGGAATTTAACCCCTTTGATGTTTCCTATTTGATTCCAGGGGAACCTTCATTCCAAAAGACCTTTAGAAATGATTATACAACTTCTTATAATGGGGAAGGTTAGGGTATAGAAAAGTAAGTTTGTTGGCAGTAATCTTGCTTGACTGAGCAATCACCCTCGATCTAAGATTGACTGATCAATCGTCCTCAATTTATTTAGTTAACGCTGTGCAACAAATCTTAACTATACTTCTAACAAGGTACTAACTATCCCTTATATTAGGAACTCCTAACTATGTGCTAACTGTCCTTTTATTTTAGGAATTCAATTTATTTATTTAACTATGTGCACATATCGTAAAAATTCTTATGATAAAATTCTAATAATAGATAACTCTTCAATGTACTTTGTTAAGAAATTCTAGTAAGAAAAACTCAAAAAGAAGTTTTGGTACATTTGATTAGTTTTGGTTTATTACTAATATATAACCTAACATGTTGCTATTGATTACATGTTACTTTCCATTAGCAATAAATGTATGTGCATTATTTCATTTCAAGTTTCATTCAAGCATTGATTCATGGGAACATGCACATATAATGAATTTTTACCATCAATGTTATTGCTCATAATTTTGATTTGAATGCTTTTGGATGTAATTGACTTTTTTCAATCTAGAAGCATTCAAATCAAAATTATTATGGACTGTGGAAATCTAATGTCTTTGAAAACATAACTTGTCATTGTGATGATGGATCACAAAGCATGATGTATAATATTCATAGTGAACATTCATTACATGTTTTTGTTGACTATTAGTAACTTAGAAGTGAGGGGGGTTGTGGCTAGTGACCAAACCTTAAAATGCTTGAATGGTGCAAAGACACTTACATCTAAAGGTTGAAGCTTTCTCGTGGACCAATTCATGTCTTAATTCCTATATGCTATGCTCCTAACCATCAGGGTTGGACTCCAAGACTAAATAGTTGTCCCCACCTTAGGTTAACACTAAAAATAGGCAAAGTACTCTTTTTAAACATAATTTACACATCCTATATTACATGTCTCTCCTTACCATGGCACTCCCTGTTTATATTGCATAGGTCTACATTATATCCTCTCTTTAAGTGTTCTCCATACACCCAAAAGGCATACATATACAAATACTTTGATTCAAACCTTGTAATGAAACAAGTATCTCAAAAATAGTAGATGGTCATGACCATTGGTGGCAGAAATTTTTAGTGAGGAAGGCTAGGCCTCCTTTCGTTCGATCAATCAAGTGGAAATGTCTTATAAAGGGAGGAATGATTTGTGATTCGAAGCCACCTCCTACAAGGTTTTAGTTTCAGTATGATGAATCCAGTTATGCACAAAATTTTGATGAAGGGTGTTGGTAGGGCTCTGAGCATCCTTCCTGTTTAGGATGAAAAATGAGGAGGATTTAGTGTAGGGTTTATTTTGATGGTTTATGTAAATCCTCCTTTCTCCACTAAACATTCAAGGACTTCAACTGAGTAGGAAGTCTACTACAGGCCTTCGGTCAATCAGAACATAGGGGAAGATTGGAATTGTGTGATTTTGTTGTTCAATTAAGTCCACTTATGATCAAAACCCTAATTACAGAAAATGCTCACACACAAAGATATCAAATGACAATCAAATGCGTACCAGATTTTGAAGTTTGGAAAATGAAAAAGTCGAGGACTAATGAGTGGGCACCTTATTCTAGTGCCATGCTTTTTGTTAGGATTTGGGAATCTTGTCTGCAACTTGATCCTACTATTCCAAAGATTCTCTAGTTGAGGGATCTAGAGGACTAATGAGCAGGCACCTGAGTCCAGGTCCCTATTTTCTTCTTTGATCTACAATTCTGATAGTCTATACTACTCTCTTGCAACTCCACTTTCTCTGCTCCTACAACCTGCAACCTACACTCATAGAAAAATGGGTTGGGGGTTGTGGTGTTTAGAGGCTTGCCTTAGTCAAGCCCCGGAGAGACATTCAAGTCTTCTAAACACCGTTGTCAGATAAAGAGTGCGTATCCCTGCGGGATAGAGGCAAAATCTAAATGATAAATGATTGAAAACACAAATGATATCACCTTGTAGTGAAGATCTCATGGAAGGAAGATGCTCTTCATTCCATGAGGAGATGGATGCCAAATCTACAAATACAAACACAAGAACAACACAAATTCTACTCTGCCACACAATGAATGCCTTAAATCACTTTCACAAAATCATAATGCTCATCAAATTTCCATCTAGTTTACAAATGATAACCTAATCATGCTTATATATGCAACTACAAACATTTCCGCCAAGAATTTCGTAATTGAAACTTACCGTGTAGGCATAGGACCTAAATAACGGTCATAAACCGACACTCCAAAATTGAGCCTGACCTAAAATAGGACAGGACTAGGGCATGTTGCCCAAGTTCTTGCCCTTATTTTAGGTAGGATTATTGTTAAGTGCATCCCCATAGTCCTATTTTCCATAAAACTTTAGGGTTCTCTCATCGGGAGTCATAAAAATCATGCAAGATGCTCTAAATGCATAAACAGGACCCAAAAGCTAAACCTTAAGAGGGAAAAGCCCCCAAGGGGACATTTTCTAATGTAAAATTTAGCCCCCACTTTAATGTATGTATAAATGCATGGACAATACATGCATTAAAGTATGGTGAACAAACATAGCAAACACGCCAAGCATAGAGAAGACACACCAATCACAAAGAAGACAATAACAGGCATGCAAAACATGAAGAAGACAGTTACACTCACACAAAAATAGAGAATATAGCATTGAAGATATGTAAAACATAGTGAATACAGTGAATGCAAGGAAGATAGTAATGATTTTCTTTTTCTTTTTATTTTCATATATATGAAATGCAGATGCAAGTACAAGGAAAGTAAACACACCACCCATAATGTAGGAGGGACTCATCGCCACCGGTCTTT
Organism: Cunninghamia lanceolata; assembly: GCA_027924645.1. NCBI lineage: Eukaryota > Viridiplantae > Streptophyta > Pinopsida > Cupressales > Cupressaceae > Cunninghamia > Cunninghamia lanceolata. Next base: position 290,523 of record BSBN01000373.1, on the reverse strand, counting down.
AAGACTGTATATGGGGCAACAGACATGCAAAACAAATCAAGCACGCCATACAAATCCTGAAGCATAGGAGGGACTCATTGCCACCGATCTTTAAGACTATTCTTGGGAACAAACATGCAATACACACACACTTGGAAGACGCGAAGAAAACATGGCAAACAAGCAATGGAGTGTTCCTATTTCTAGGTTCAACACCATCTCAGGCACATTATAGGCACACACCGACAATTGAGATTCACCACAACAATCACTAAAGACATGCTTAAGGGTTGAGTTAGTCATAGAACCATTCCCCACCTCATGATGAGGACTTTTTAAAAATGATAGGATGTGCACTCTCCACGAGAAATACACCATCCCTACCTTGCGATGAGGGCTAAGATAGAAAAGGAATGCGATATCCCCACCTCACAATGAGGGCTTAAATTATTGCAAACAAATCTCAGAGTGCAGGAGGGTCTCATCGCCACCAGTCTTTAAGACTGCACCTAAGAACAAGCACATTGCTAACATCTAGAACAAACAGCTTACCTTATATATGCCCCCACCTTAAGGCGGTTGATATCATGTATCAATATCAAGCATGTTAAGGTAGGAAGAAAACACACAAGGGAACATGAGCTCTCGCAAAGCCCATGCCCCTCGGAGGTGACATGTACTTTATGATCACCAAATGTTCCCACAAACACATCCCTGCAAGGAAAGTGATAGTGTCCATATAATCATGATAAACAACAATGCTTAGAAAACTGAGGAATGCAAGATTCAAGATAGACAAAGTTTGCATTATTGTTTTATTTTGTAAGTGCGATAAGACACCATCAAGATCACATGTAGTGTTTCTACTAGCCAAGATTTGGATAATATATAACAACCCCATCGTCATGTAGGAACTAAGTCCAATTTTTGATTTCTCGCTAAAGGGACACTAGGTCCGCATCACTATAAATGTTTTTCATCATCCGCTCGCTAGATAGAAACACTAGAGGAAGGGAAACAATAAATTGAGAGAGGAGAAACAAGTGCCTCAGGGATAGTCATGTAGGAGGGTGTCCCCAAGTCACCAACCGCAATCCTATGTCCGTAAGACACAACACACAACAATGAAAATAGAGGAGAAACAATGTAGAAGAACGGTGATACAAATAGAAGAATGGTCACAATAGAGGTGGTCTTCTAGTATCTTGGACCTTACAAGAGAATCAAGGGTCATCCCAGGAAGCCTAAACAACACATAACACATCACAAGGGAAACACATCATGAGAGATAAAGGGTTAGAAATACTTACTTGTTTCATCCCAATGTTAAGAGCATACATATCTAGGATATCTCTCATGTTGTTTTGGTCTTGTTGATATTGTATTAACATTAAGTTTAGGACAACAAGAGGCTTTAGTGGGCTTCAAAGAGTGGTATCCTATACTGGCTGTGTAATTAATTCCACCTACTTGTAAAGGTACTCTAATTCCTTGTTGATTTACACCACATCTATTACCTGCATAGTCGTGATTTTTGTACAATATTTGAAATACATGACCATAAAGAGAGTCCATTTCTTTAGAAGATGGTGAAGCCTCATAGGTCTCATAATTTGTAGTATAAGTGAGAGTATTGTCTTTGTTTTCTACCAAGGAGACTTTACATTTTTTAGATGCTTCAAAAGATTTCTTAGATGAGATCGATGCTACTTTTGATGTGTCTGGGTTATTAAGCTTATATTCCCCATTAAAGGAAGGAGTAAAATCTAATGAACCCCAATCATCCCCAAAAAGTGCATTCGATGGTGTGGAATTTTGCACATCATTTGTGGCAAGAGGCACTGATGAAGTAGTTCGTAAATTGTTTAAGCTCATATGATTGTAAACTAGTTTTTGCGTTTAGAAATGTAAATAGTTATCTAGTGTAGGATCAGCATGAATAGTATGAAGTTTACCTTTGAATATAAATTTGATTGAATGATGTAAGGTGGAAGGAACTGCCCCCAATGTATGAATCCAAGGTCTACCAAGAATCATGTTGTAAGATAAAGAACTAAGCATGACATGAATCAGGGTAGGCACAATCACAGGGCCCACCTGTACATGTAAGGTTATAGTACATACTGATTGACTATCATGATTATCAAATCCACCTATGCCAAGTTTATTTGGTTTGATTTGTGATGTGTCAGCCTTGATTTTGTGTAGTAGGTCAATGCTACAAACATTAAGAGCCGATCCATTGTTTATCATAACTCATTTTACCAATGTTTTATTTATTGTGACAAAGATTATAAGCGGATCATATTGGTTTTGAACTTCAATTGACAGTAATTCATGTGGTTGAAAGAGAATATCCATTTCCGTCACATTCTTACTATCCAATATGGCTACTACATCATTAGGCTTAGCAGTAGGTGGGACAATCACCTTTTGTAAAGATTCTTGGAGCATTCCATGGTATGTGATCTTAGCTGGAGTAGCGCGAAGCTTCTCGACAAATCATATTCTTGACCATTTTTATGAGTAAGACGAGGTGGTGGAGGGAGCATAGATTGAGAACATAGAAGAGAGACAAGCACATGTGGTTCTTGCTTAGTTTGCTTGTTATTATGGGTGTTGTATGTGCGAGCAACCACATTGTGGTGTGGTTGTTGTAACACATTTTGAACATCTTGACTTGGTTGAGAAATTTGTTGTGCATATTTGTAGATGTGATCAGGAGGTCTACCTTGAATTGTAATCACTGGCTTTAAGCAAGAGGGTGTACTAGGTGCCCTCAGACAATCATCTTAGGAATATTGCTACAAAGTCTATTAATGAAGATTGAATTAACATTGTTCTCCTCTTGATTATACCCAACATCTATCCCTAAAGGATTTAATGTGAGAGACCTTTCGCATCCACTAATGCTACATCTTGGCCAGGGAGAGCAATGGAATGAGAGGAAGGTACTATGTTGTTAAGAGGGCAAGGTGTTGTATCATTAATAGAGTTATCCATAGCTTCTCATCTAAGGTCCTTGGACATTCAACTATAGGAGAAGTAGGATAATCTATGGAATCATCATCATCGTCATCACCATATGTTTTAGCTATTAAAATCCAAGGCATTAAGAGAACTTTCACTCTCATCATTCTCAATGTGTTTTGCTAAATCTTCTACTACCCAAGGGTATGTGCTCATGAGAGATATGAAGTTGTCATAATCAAATGCATAGTCAAGGATTTCAAATAAAGATCATTTAAATATATCATTGTGGTACATAGCTTGTAAGTAAGTGAGAACATGAGGATTCATATTAAGAAATTTGTAGAAGCTTTGAAAGTTTTTGATATATGCATGTAAGATACCAAAGAGAGATGAGATGAAGATGCCATGGTGAAATGTCTTGTAACATCAATGTAAAATCATATTTTAAAATCTTTTCAAAACTTATGCAAAAGACAAGTGTAAAACTATGTACGAAAATGACCTAAAATGCTTGATTTTTTTTCAAAATTTTCAATGCAAATAAGTGAAAGAAAAGGTTGTTAGATTCAGGACAAACAACTGAGAGGGGGGGTGAATCAGTTGGCTAAACTTTCTTTCCAATTACACACTTAAAATCTTCTTAGTGATTTAGCGGCATATCAATAAATCAATCATGGAAACATAATGCATTCAATCAAGAGCAGAAACACATCAACACATAAGACACCAAATTTTGACGTGGAAAACCTGGTTAAGGGAAAAACCATGGGGTGATTAACCCAAGATTGTATTCTCTATTAGAAGAATAGAAAGAATAAAATGGCACATGCCAATTAGGGGTCACTGCCTGAGCACACTGCTCACAAGAGGCCCACTGCCTACAAGAGACACATTGTCTACAAAAGAATAAGTATCACATACTTGAACTAGAAAATAGCATCTTCACCATGCTTGAGTTAGTTCCATTTAAGCCCAATACTTCTTCTCTGCCTTTCACTCTCCTCCTTGCTACCACACACTCATCTCGACAACAACACACTTTGAAATGACTTCACAATTCCTTATTTATACAAGACAATGACTTAGGAATAATCATCTAAGTCAGAAAACAACTATAAGATCATCCGTAGGATGTGTAACTCATCCGGTCAGCCAATCTCATGAAGAACACCTTCATCTAGAAGCAATTCAACAAATGCGAGCTTAAACTCCAATGCGGACCATCAACACAAACTGGAAATGATCCAAAGACCTCCACAAGCTTGCCTGAATCACCAAGAACATCCACACTTCATCTTCTTACTAAAATCCTTTTCTCCTTCATCTGGAACCTTAAGAACATAGTCTGTCATTACTGTTACAAAGGGATAGATGCTTTCAGACCTTCAAACCATGAACCAAATGAGTTGACACTTCTCAAGGACTTCCTAAATACTCCACCAAATCTGTAGAACGGGATAATGCATTTCTGGATCTCACCGGACCTATCTTTATCACTCTTTCACCTCTGAACACCTATCGGAACCGGTTTTACTTGAGCGGCCAGAACTTCTTCAGATCTTCATGCAGACCTCTAAAATCTTTACTAGATCATCTTAAGACACATATCTACAAACCCTTTAAACCGCATCCTCTGATCCTCATCTTAGCTTGGAATTTTACCTTACTGTCTTCACTATTCTTCACTATTCTTGATATGACCAATTTGCCCAATATCCTCAGCAAACGGATCATCCAATCCTTATCATTATTGCAACAGGAGTATGTTGACATCAATGATAACACTAGTTAGGCCCATACTTGCAACAAAGGTGTTGTAAGGAAAATGATGAAGTGAAGAAAATAATATGTTTGATATTAGTCCAATAAAGCAATAATATCCTTCACAACACACTTTTTATGCAAACCTAGAATGATGACAAGTCAAAACCTAGTGAAAATACACTAAAATATGCAAATTTTCACAAATTTTCAATGCGAAGACCCAATGAAAAGAGTGTTGTAAAGAATTTTAGGAGGTGAAGCAGATTATAGCAGTAATATCAGTCACCTAAAGCCATAAAATCCATTACAACACACTTGGAGTGCAAATCTAAGTCAAACCCTGGGGCAAATATAGTCAAAATATGCAAATTTTCACCAAATTTCAATGCAAAAGAGTATGACAAAGGGTGTTGTGAGAAAAATGATAATGGAAAGCAAATTATAACAGTAATAACATCCACCTAATGCCAAAAAATCTGTCACAACATGCTTATAGTGCCACTCAAGGTCAAACCCTAGGGAAAATATAGCCAAAATATGCAATTTTTCACCAAATTTTCAATGTAAGTGCCCAATAAAAAGGTGTTGTAAAGAATTTTAGGAGGGGTAGGAAATAATAACCCTAATTATGGCCAAGTAGTGCAGAAAAAATCTTTTACAACACAACTATGGTGCAAATCTAGAGAGACGATAAGGCCAAAATCTAGGGAAAAATCAAGGTTTTCAAACCCTAGGCATGAAATTTTGCAAGAAAACCACTATGATGCAACACTACAGTTAGAAATAAATCCTAATGAGTGTTTTAAAAGGGTAGTAAAATCTGAAACAAGATTTTGACTACAAACCCTAGCTAATGCAAAACTAGGTTATATGGAAAAATGCATAATTTCAAGCAATTTTCATCAATTTGATCATGAAAATGCAGTCTAAATTAATGATGAATGAAAAATTTCTGTATTTTAAATCAGATCTAATGATAATGACAGAAATTTATTGAAATTCAATGCCAATTAATTCAAATTATTTGAAAATGCAAGCTAAAAATGCTAATTTTTTCAAAATTTTCAATTTTTTTGTAATTTTTCAAATGCAATAAGATGAACAATGATATGAATGAATGAAATGAATATAAATTTGAAGAAAAACACTTAGAAAGGTGCAAAATTAATTAAAAACATGGGTTCACCAAAATGTTTAGGATGAAAAATGAGGAGGATTTAGTGTAGGGTTGATTTTGATGGTTTATGTAAATCCTCCTTTCTCCACTAAACATTCAAGGACTTCAGCCAAGTAGGAAGTCTACTATAGGCCTTCGGTCACTCAGAACATAGGGGAAGATTGGAATTGTGTGATTTTGTTGTTTAATTAAGTCCACTTATGCTCAAAACCCTAATTATGCAAACAGACAAATTACATAAAATGTTTGCGCGCACAAAGATACCAAATGACAATCAAATGCATACCATATTTCAAAGTTCAGAAAATAGAAAAGTTGAGGACTAATGAGCGGGTGCCATAGTCCAGTGCCATGCTTTTTGTCAGGATCTGGGAATCTTTTCTGCAACTTGTTCCTGCTATTCTAGAGATTCTTCAGTTGAGGGATCCGGAGGACTAATAAGCGGGTGCCTAAGTCCAGGTCCCTATTTTCTTCTCTGATTTGCAATTCCAACAATCTGCATCGCTCTCCTGCAACTCCACTTTTTCTGCTTCTGCAACCTGTAACCTGCAATCACAGAAAAATGGGTTGGGGGTTGTGGTGTTTAGAGGCTTGCCTCAGTCAAGCCCCGGAGAGACATTCAAGTCTTCCGAACATCATTGTTAGATAAAGTGTACGTATCCCTGTGGGATAGAGGCAAAATCCAAATGATAAATGATTGAAAACACAAATGATATCACATTGTAGTGAAGATCTCATGGAAGGAAGATGATCTTCATGCCATGAGGAGATGGATGTCAAATCTGCAAATACAAACACAAGAACAACACAAATTCTGCTCTGCCACACAATGAATGCCTTGAATCACTTTCACAAAATCACAATGCTCATGAAATTTCCATCTAGTTTACAAATGATAACTTAATCATGCTTATATATGCAACTACAAACATTCCCACCAAGAATTTCATAATTGAAACTTACCGTGTCGGCATAGGACCTAAATAACTGTCATAAAGTGACACTCCAAAATTAGGTCTGACCTAAAATAGGGTAGGACTAGGGCACGGACACCCAAGTCCTCCCCCCATTTCAGGTAGGATTATTGTTAAGTGCATCCTCTAAGTCCTATTTGGTGTTTTTGAAAACCCCAGTAACAAAAATCCTTCAAACAATGCCTGTGTAAAAAGACATATTTTCTATGCCTAAAAATCTCATCGTGTGAGGTGGACGTCCATGTGAAAATCTCTTTGTTGTTTCAAACTTCCTAGGAGCTTACATGAGTGACTTCACTAGGTGAGGCTGCAAAAAACCACAAGAATGAGTGAGTTATGAAAAGGAGCTCAGCAGAATGTTTGGAAAATACTTTAAAATTAAAATACCAAACAAGTAGTAATTTTACAATATTTCCTACTTACATAGGTAGGTCATGGGAATTGCATTCGTAAACAATCATCATGCTCTCTTTGAAATGGCATTTCGCTCCATGTTTGGTAGGGTATTCCTCTCTCTATGCGACTGCTACCAAAAGGGTGAAGCAAATGAGGTGGCACTACTTTTAACTCTTGCACAAACACTTTTAGGTATAAACTATCACAAAAGTGAGATACTTCTAGATTAGGTTTAGGGTTAGATTTGTTTAATAATACATATTTAAAATATATTCATTAGGTTAAAAGATATTTAATTTATAGTGTGTAGTTGTTCAATTTATTAGATATGTATGTCTATAGTTAGGTGAAATTTCACTTTTAAAATATGACAAAAATAACAAGATGAGTGTTTGTAGAGATAATTTTTGGGTATGAAATGTTTAATTATTGGCACAACTAATTTCAAATATTGGGGGTTACAATTATTTATCATGGGTTAAGGGTCAAAAAGGACCTATTTTAGACACCTTTTATGACGAGGTATATTTTAGGCATCAAAATTGATGATGTGGACTTGAAACCTTAGGTTTAAACAGTGAACTTGCTAAGTAAGCTTATATAAACAATCAATATCGCCATATATGATTTTGAGAAGCATGAAGTTAAGATGCACAACTACTAGGTATTCTCCCCTATGCAATATGTGCATATTTTCTACGTAGTCCACTTTCCCATAGTTCATAACATAAGACTTTATTTGGCTCTTTTTCCTTTATCTTAGGCGAAAGCGGAACTTTATATGAAAATGCAATTTTTATATATTTTTTGTATTAAACAAAGAAATAAATATTACAATAGAAGGTAGCATACAACTACAAAAAATAAACAGCTTTCAAGAAAGTAACAATCTGAACATTGCTGAAACAGTTCTAAAACAAAACAACAAATTGCTGAGCATAACAACCAAAGCTCTGGAATAACACCATCTAACAAACCATTCGGTTTGTTTCATAAAAGAACCAAAAGTTGTCCATAGAAGAGTTGAAGCCTCCCTCAAACTTGTCTTCAAAGATGTCAAAAGATGCATTCCAACTAAGACCACTAAATGTTTCCAATGACCACCAAAAACAACCATAGCATATTAATTTTTAACCCCTGCCACTTGAAGCTTCTTAATTTGTGACTTGATCTTATCCAGCTGGAGAATGACAAGATGCAAATTGCTTGATGAACTTTGTAGTTGTGTACCTATAGCAACAATTTGAAAGAAGATATTAGAGTAAAGTTTTGCCATTTCAATCGCCATGTGAATGCTAGTTTTAGAGAGAACAACTGAACATTTGATTTTCCATATATGTAACATGACAACTTGTCTGGCAGAGTTAGCAATTACATTTTTTACCAATCCAACCCCAAGCAGGGCTTCTTTCCAATTCAAGTGGTTATTAAATAGAGAAGGAATATTTCTAAACATTGCATGCCATAGATTCTTGGCTATACAACAATCTCAAAAGATATGTTTTATATTTTCTTTTTCTTGATAGACATAGCACTTGATAGGCTGGATGGGTAGAAAATGAATTCTTTCTCCAACAGGAAGTTTGTAATGCAAGAGTTTCCAGGCCAACATTTGAGAATCAACATTTGCTTTATACTTCCATATCTGAGCACTAAGCTTTGGCTAGAATTTACAAGAGAACCTATAATTCCATTTTTTGTTTAGACAGGGGGATAATCTAAAGGTAGAAAGAAGATGAGAATACACTTGCTTAAGTGGGAAGAAAGTGAAATGGTGGGAAGAAAACCAACGCCAGTCTTTGAGGAAATTACAAGCTATAGGTGTATAGAGTTTAATAACAACATTTGAAGGGACAATAGATTGGACAAAGGAGATGAAGTGTTGATATTTGTTATTAAGGCCAAAGTGCTCTTTAATTTTTTGCCATGAAAGCCATTGCATAGAAGCAAAATCCCATAAATCCTTAAATTGCTTAATATCTTTTCAAAATAAAAAAAGAGCAGGTTTAGGGAAAGAAATGGCCAATAGCTTCCCTTGAAATTGAACATGTCTATTCCACCAAATGGAGGAAGATGAGAAACTAAATCCATGTTGTAATGAGTCCCTCCATTGAAGAAAATGACATACCCTCTGCCAAGCCTTCCAAATGGAAAGCATAGGAGGAGAAGCTTTAATTTGGAAGTTTGGGGCAAAGAGAATTTTATCTAGCCAGTGAACATTCTGCCATTTCTCTTTCACTTGAGCAGTTGTAAATCTATCTTAATAAAATTTTCCATGGTTTATCCCCTTGAACAACCCTGATAATCCATTTGGCCACTAGACATGTTCCTTGGATCTCAAGAATAGTGAATCCAAGACCCCCTTTGTGTTTGGATTGAATGCAATGAAGCCAAGAAATAGCTTTGTAGCTTGATTTGCCATCCCATTTTGACCAAAGGAATTGCCGGATAATCTTTCAAAGGTCCTCATTTCCTTTTTTTGAAGGCATCCAACATGAGGAGAAATAAACATGTGTGGCTAAAAAAAATTTTACAACTTGAATTTTCCTAGCCAAGGATAGAAATTTATTACCCCAATTATCTAACTTGGTTTGTAATCTGCTAAGATACCATTTCCACATATCATTTAGAGTTGGATCCATTCCAAAGGGGATACCCAGATAATGTGTAATTTCACCGTGTTTAATTTCCTTCCAACCTTGGGGAATCCAATGTGGGATGGGACCAACTTGTGTCAATAGAAATTCTATCTTGTGATGAGCCAATTTTGAACCAGAAGTTGAACAATAAAGATTCAAAATCTCAAGAGCATGATTTACTTCATTTTTAGAGTTGTACAGAGAAAGGAGACTATCATCAGCAAAATGAGAGTTAATGACTACACCGTTTTGCAGAATGGATATGCCTCAGATCAGACCATGATGATTTGCCTTGTGTAGCATGTATCCCATAGCGTCTGCAGTGAGAGCATATATGAACAGAGATAAAGGGAAGCCTTGCCTAATAGAACATTGTAAAGGGAATGAATCATATAAAGATTTGTTTACCACCACTTGAGCACTAGCATCTTTAAAGAGCATTTGAACATGAGCACAAATTTTTGGCCTGAAACCAAGCCATTCCAATATTTTGAGAATAAAATGCCATCGCATCCTGTCAAATGCCTTATCAAAGTGAAGTTTTACCAGCAAAGAATCCTTCCCTGTTTGTCATGCCCATTCATAAGTCTCCCAAGCAAGGATCAAATTATCTATGATATATTTGCCTCCAATAAAGCTAGTTGAACAAATGGATTAATTCACAAGGCGAGAGCTTTGGCAATAATCTTGTAGGATGTATTTAGAAGAGTGATGGGTCAGCAGCCAAATAATGTTTCTTCATTCTTCCCTTAGGGAGAAGTTTAATTAAGCCCTTGTTTATGTCTGGACGTAGGGATCCTTTCTTAAGAGCTTCAAAATACAACATGTAGAAGTCATATTTTAGGTGAGGCCACATGGTTTGATAAAACTCCACAGGCAACCCATCAATGCCAGGACTTTTGTTATGACTCATAGAAAATAGGGCCCATTCTAATTCTTCGAGGGAATGAGGACAATCCAAAAATTTGTTGTATCCTGAGTCAATTGTATTAGGTATATAGTCTTTGATAATGTCCTCTAAAGCATCTTGAATATCATCCCAGATAAAGTCTTCTTTGAAGAGATTTTCATAGAAAAATTTAAAAAGTAAGGTTATTTCATTAGCATTTGTATGCAGCAGACCTTGATCATCAACTGCAATAGATATTCTTTCTTTCTTGTGCTTATAGTTTAGATAATTAAAGAAGAATTTTAATCCTCTGTTTCCCTCCTTAATCCAATTAAGTCCGGATCTTATTCTAGCACCTTGCCCTCTATAAATATCCAGTTTACGCAGCTATGTTTCTACATAAGCAATTGTAGCTTGAGCCCTAGTATTAGTAGGGTCAAGAATAAGTTATTTATTAGCATGTTCCAGTTTCTCTTGTAGGGACTTTTCTTTTCTTTTACGCTGCCATGCTTTTCTTTTTCCAAAAAATTGAAGAAAGGTTGTACATTTGGAGATAGCCTCACACCACCATTCAATCCAAGATTCATCAAATTGGGGTTTGGGAAGAGAATTCCATAAACCCACTAGAGTAGCTACACAATTAGGGTCTTTTAGGTGAGAGATATTCAATTTAAAAGGTAGTTGTGTGAAGTAGGGTGAGATGGTGGAGAAGATAAAGAACATAAAATGGGGAAGTGATCAGAAAGAGTGGTCGTGTAATCAACATTAAGGAGAGAACCAGAAGAAAGGGGAGAAACAATAAGGTTGTGAGAGATGTAGAATCTATCCAACCTGCTAAATTTCCTTTCTGAGCCAGATCTATAGTTGGTCCATGTGAACCAATTATCCGTATGATGTGAATATTTATCGTGTAGGACATCAACAGTAGCTAAGGAGATGTGACTGTATGTCCAGCTCTCAAACTCATCTCTACTAAGTTTCATGGGATTGAACCAGCTGTGATCATTATGATATTCAACCATGTTAAAGTCTCCACCTAAAATCCATTCTGCAACCGAGAAGTTTGAAGATAGCCAATCCCAAAGGGCAACCCTTTCCTTAGAATTGTTAGAAGCATAGATAGAACATAGACCAAAAGGATCCTCACCTTTATCAATGATAAATTTAGCTAGCCAAGAAGACAAACCTAACATAGCTCCTCCACTGCCTTCTCTATGAGACGTGTGTATGAAAGTAGTTTCTTTCCACATATTATGAAGGGCAGCTTGAAGACGAACTCCATTAGATTTAACTTCTTGGAGAAACACAATATTAGGTCTCCATTTGTTAATAATCCTCTTAAATTGGTAATTTCTATGTGAGAGTGAGATCCCTCTGACATTCTAATAAAGTAGATTGCAATTCATGGTGATGCAGAGATACTATTATCATCTTCTGTTGGCATAACTAAAAAATGGTTATGTGACATAATGTCTTGTGAAGAGCTATGACGAGTATTAGCAGCAACAAGTGATTGAGATCTATGGCAAGTAGCAGGGGAAGAATTCTATGGAGAAGTGGTTAAAGAATATGGAGGAGGAGAAAGAGAACGAGATCTAGTTGGAGAATGGTGAGAAGAAGAATGGGAAGTGCTAGAAGGTTCCTTTTGTTTCCTCACCATTCTCCAACTGTCTGTCATAACAACTTCTTTATAGGGAGAAGAAGGGGTAATAGAGGAGGGTGGTGTGAAAGCTGAGGAAGGTGGAGGAATAGCAGAGGAAGTTAGGTTATTGGAAGGAGTGGTAGAGGATGCATTGAGGTGGGGGAGGTAGAAGGTATGGAGGAGACTTTGGAAGCTTGGGAAGGTTGCGTAATGTGCTTTGAAGGAGATGAAGGAGGGGTTGGGATGGCTAAAGATTGATCATATTTGTTCTTTCTAATGGGGACATTCATAGATCAAATGTCCTTCCTTGCGACAATAAAAATAGACATTAGGTTTATTGAAGTAAACAATCAATTGTTCCATTTCAAAGCCTGGGACTATCAATTTGATGTTCTCTGGCAGGGGTCTGTTTAGGTCAATTTCTACACATGCTCTGGAGTGAACTCTTAGACTTGCAAATTTATATGTATTATGTTTGCACCATATGACTCTACTGAGCTAGGTCACAATGTCTTTTAACAAGGATCAGAATGCCAAATTCAAATAAGGTAGTTCAATCCACATCGGGTAATGCGAACGGGAAGGACCTTCAGGATGTAACTAAAAGCTCCAAGCCTGGAGGTAACAGATTTGGCCATAGATTACCCATGTGCCATATTGTAACACTGCTTGTGCATGCTCTGCTGACTTAAACATACAAGAGACATAGCCTTTCCCCAGACCTCTAATATTTTCTAACTCCCCGCCCCTATTCTCCCAGTTAATTTTAGCCCATTTATAGAAATATGTTTCAGTAGGAACCCCTCTTAGGAAGAATGGAATAATTGTGAGTGACTAATATTCAGCTTTGAAATCAATAACATCATCTGGTAATTGAAACTCCAAAACTTTACCTTTAGCATCTTGAGTTTCTGCATCACTTTCTTTGCCCTGATTGACTTTTGAGTTGTCCATCTGTTGATGTTCTCCTGGGTTATTAACCATGTTGCTTAGCACTTCATTTTTATCCAAATCTGCGGTTGCCATGGAAATATCTACCCTTGTGTGACGTGAAGCTTCCTTGAGCCGCATTGGATTCACGGTTGATCAACAAAAGGGATCTTTGATTATCGCCAAAGGAGGGAGAGAAAACTAGAACCCTAGTTCCAATCTCTGCATCTCAATTTTTCATCGTTGATCTTTTTTAAAAATCTATAAATAGGGGCTTCATCCTCTCACAAAAGAATCCATTTTTATGTTATCCATATGTTGTCATTTTTTCATCCATATTTGTGCTAATTATATGTTGTTGAAATAGTAATCATCCTCACAAAGAGCATCCACATTTTCAAAATTGTTTGGAGTAAATCCATTTGCAATGGAGATTGAGGGTAAAATCAAATTTACTTGTTTTGTTTGATTTCTATTTTGCATGCTCTATTTGAGGTTTGTGGTTGTTTAGAGTAGAAAAAGCTTTCTTTTTTGCATTTATTTTCTTAGTTTAAATTTGAATTATCACTCACATTCTGGTGACTTTGCTGGAGAAACTTTTCTCTCTCTAACCTTGTCATTTTGGAATGTTTTCTATTTGGGTTTTACAAGTTTACAAGTATTTTAGGAAAAATCCAGGGGTGAGCTTTCACAAAAGTTTCTTGGACAAAAATAGAGGTCACAGTTGCACTTAGAGCAGTTGAGAGATGAAGAAAAATATATATAACTCGCTATTTTGGGTTAAATTTTTTTAATTTCTTCGTGCCCCTTATTGTTCACCTTATAGATTCCATACAGTCTATATTGTTTATCTATTCAAAAGTTTGGTTAAAAAAATCTAAAATTTTAAGCTCATTGGAAATAATTTAAGGTCTTTGTTTAAATGAAATGAAAAGGGTTTGGACATATTTAATCATCCATGTTTAAATCTAAACATTGTTAAGATTTATTAAAAATTTTCTTCGAAAATGTTTTGGAACAGGTCACATCAAATAAAGGTTTTAAAAAAAGTTTAGAGGAGCTTACTTTGTTAAACTTCATTCGAGAATGATTTGAAATTTTTGTTTTTTATAACTTTTTAAATTGGAGGTCAATGTTTGGTGGAAAATGGATAAAGGTATCTATGTATGATTTGATTTGCAGTCCTTTTAATGCCATCTAAGCATGTTTTGAAATCTTTTGAGAGTTATTGAAATTTGAGTTATGGGAGTTCAAGTCAAGGTGTTTTGAAATTCATCAAAGTTTATTTTGAAGCCATAAGCATTTGGGAATTTTGATTTGAAGCAAGCCTAGCCCCTAGTCCTATGTGAAGCAACCAACATAGGGGGAGTTAAAAACATAGTGCCTAGAATCAGGTCACATGGGTGACTAGGGGCCAACCCCTAGTAGTTTAAGCCTTGACCCCTCTCCATTGACCTTTTAATCAAATGGATAGTTTTCAAAACTCATTTTTTTGGCCATATGGAGGCCATTCTGAGTGATTATTTTTGAAATAGGGTTAAATTTTGTGCTCTACATCAGGTGTCACTAGTTTTTTATTAGGATTCTCTATTTTCTAGAAATTTCATTTTCTCATCGCCGTCTCTGTGTTGTCGCAGTTTTTAGACCTTCCAACCTTCATAACTTTCATAAAACACTCTGATTTAGTTGATTCTTTTTTTGAAAGTTTATATTTTTCTATAATCTACATAGTGGTGTTATTAATTCATGAATTTTCTAACATTTGTTTTTTGCAATCATTGGCCCATCATCGATCTTTTATTTCTACATGCTAGCATGTTATTTTAAGAATTATTTGTATCTATTATTTTTTGTGTTCGAACTTGGGCTTTTTTGCAAGTTTGCTTGTTGAAGCCTAAGGGTCAACCCACAATAGTGGGTTACACTTTTGTGGACGAAGAAAAATTGAAGGTGCCCAAAAAATTCTAGTAGGCACCTTCAAACAAAGGCCCCTTCCTTCGAGTGAAGGCCCCGTCGGCTGTATTAAGCCTTGATACAATAGGACCTTCATTCGAAGAAGGTCCTCAAATGAAGACATATGGGCGCCAAATTAAAAACAATAAAATAATGCCTTCAATCGAAGAAGGTCTTCAAATGAAGGTATTATTTTATTATTTTTTTATAAATAGGTTTTAACTCTTAAATGACAGTTTTTTTTTGTCATTTGAGAGTGCACGGTGAAAAGAACCTATAGACGAAGGCGATAGAACTGTGAACGAAGGTGACAGGGCGACAGAGTGTATGATGAAGGGGACAACTCGAAGGCTCCTAGGGAGGCAAAACAAGGCCCCACATCAACATAGGAGCCCACATCAACATTCTAATGTCCCTCTAGGTGCATATTTTATGTATATGCTTTCCGTTTCTCATAGAAAAATTGTCGTTTCATTGTGTATAAAATACATATACACCTGTACATAAAATACTATGAGAAAAATTCCATTGTGTTGTTGAATTCCTTGAGACAATTAAAGAACTATCAAACCCTAGTTTCAAAAGAATAATAATTTCTCAAAGGGTAATGATGCAAAGGAAAATGTGAATCAATTTACTAACACCTTTTTTTCTTCATTTAATGCATCAAAATGTAGCACTAATCTTGATGATTCTATGAACAATGTGAACTTCAAACTTTGTTGAGTGAAAATCTTATTACTCTTCCTCCTATTCATCCTATAGATACTTCTCAACCCCTTCCTAAATGGTATAATGAGCAATCATTTTGTGATCATCATGTGAATGAGCATCCAACATAAATATGTGTAGGTCTTAAACATAAGGCTCAAGATCTTGTAGATAACAACACAATCAAATTTAGAGGAGTAAATGGAAATAGAAATCCATTGGTGGCACTTGCTAAAAGTAATTTAAAGATATATAAATCCATTTCCAAAAAATTCTAACAACATAGACATGCACTTGTTATTAATAATGTTATTGACAATAATGATGTTGGTCAAATCTAATGCTACATCTTTCTCTCCTATGTCACCATTGATTCCATTTTTTGATGAGATCATATAGAATACGTATTATGATCTATTGTACATGCCACTTGTATTATGTGAAGTGTGAATCAACTTCAATTTCTTATTGATCTCATATGTCAATACAACATATTTAATGAAGAGGAACTATTTAATTGACATGTCACACATAGAGAATATGCAAATTCTATAGTTTTATTGAGGATGAAAAATGGAATGATGATAAGTACATTGAGCTGTATCATTTTGAACTTAAGAGTAGGACCTAAGGAGTTACCCATTTATGTCATGTTATATGACATCATTAGATGAATTTAGTACATTTACTTGGTAAACTTGAGATTGAACAAATCAAAGTTGTGCCATATATTTTACATCAATGTGTTTTATACATGAAGGAAAATTTCAATCAAAATTTAAATAGCTCATTAGAACCCAATATCAGATGTTAGTCACTTTATAGTGGACACATTTGCTAAGCCACCTTGTGATGTGTGTTATGAGAGAGATGATACAATTCATGATTTATATGATCCACTTTGATGAGTTGAAAAAAACCAAAATAGAATTAAGAAAGAAGCCTTCTATCCAACCAAAGAGGAACCAAAACAAGAACACATTGAAGAAAGAACAAAATGAGCATGTCCTGGAGAAAGGTCAAAAGGAACCAAGTGTCATTGAGTTTTAAGCAAAGCAATCAAAATGGAAACCAAAAATAAAAGTTGTGTTCCATCCAAAGAGTATCATTCTACCACAACCACAAAGAACAAAACACACATATTTAAGAAGATATTACACTAATTTATCATGTATTTACACCTAACATGAAGGAGTATCAAGAAGAAACATATAATTGAAAAGGCAAGAAAAGAAGAACACAAAGAAAAACAACTTGAGGATAAGTTGGATTATTTTTCTTGAAAAAATAAGATGATCTAATGGATACATGTGCTAACACCAAAATAATGAAAGAAAGGATCTAAGTTTGTCAATTTACCATATCATTGATGTCATTATTACCATTTTAGTGTTTTTCCTTCATTTTCTTGATAAGCTCTAGATTGTAGATTATGTCTCTTGCTTACTCTTCCCTTGAACTTGGGCAAAATGTTTAGCTTCATTGGTACTTATGATATTTCATATTCTCTTTTCCCCTCACTTTAGGAGCATGTTTAGCTTCATTGATCTTTATGCTTACTTTGTATCCTAGGTGAATTAGGGAATTTTTAGTTTTTAAAAGTAAGGGAAAGAAAATAAATTAAGTTGAAAAGAAAAAAACTAAATCTACATGGAACATGTCAATAAAAAATTCACTTGTCATTCAAATATGTGCAAATTTTGTTCTCCTCCCATCTGCATATTGCATGATCCATATGTCATGCGAGCTAAAGGTTTAGATTTATAATCTATTGAAATAAAAGCCCATTTTATTTTATTTTGTTATGAAACTAATGCAATCTTTGTTACATTGCATGGGATTACAATGCTTTTAGAAGAGATATATTGCTACAATTGCACTTGTAGGTTGTTATATGAAAATAATTTATCAACCCAACTTTGATTTAATCTAGGTTAATTGTGTTTAATTCCAAGTACATTTATTTATTAGCCTAGATTATTTATCTAAATCATTTAAAATATATTTATTTCTTTACAACTTTATATTCAACAATAAAATAGAGAACTTATGATCAAGGTATCCTTTATCAAATGTAGTATTATGCGCACACCTAACATATGCTTTAAGGATAAAAGGTTGACTTCAAGAACTCAATGCCTTTTAAGGCTATCCTATATATTACCTAGGACTTTAATCATTTGATAGGAAAAAAAAAAATGTGTACTAGATTACTACAATATATATGAAAATTTTGAAATTTGAAAGTAACCAAAATAGGTTAATGGGACTGCAAGAAAAATGTATTTTAACAAAAGATTTGAAAGAAAATTCATAATTCAAGTTATGAGCTCTTAAGAATGCAAAATTATGCTGGGTTGTGTCTCTAATGAATACAACTACACATCTTTGATCCTCATAATGAATAAGATCTTAGTGAGAGCCATGAATTTCTCTAAAGAAGTAGTAAAACCTGTCACATATCTCATAATACATTGGACACCTAAAAATAAAGTGCTTTGACTCCTTGTGAAGGTAATTTGAGAGCATATTCATAATTAGCCAAAAAGAAATCTCAAACCCAAAGAAAGTCTAATGTACTCAAGAGTAATATTGTATCCATGTCTTTGATCCATAAACCACTGGATTGATAACCTTAATGGTGCATCGGTTATGGATTCCTAAGTTAACTCTTCTTCATCAATTCTTAGCAATCTACCCTATTAAGGTCTTTATACTTGCAATAGAATAAATATTCAAATAACAAGACGAAAAATAACAAATAATAGAGCATAACACATAAGATATAGAATAGATGACACAATGTTTGAAATCTCAAGAAAACCCAAATGGGTGAAAAACTATAGGAAGAGTGTGATACAAGCACCCCATCACTATATATATGGTGTTAATACATGGAGTAAAATGGCCTTTTCAATGGTCTTTAGAGCTATATAATGAACCTATAATCTCCCCTAGCACTTTACTTCTACAATCACAAGAACTCTAAATGTGCACCTTCTATTTGACTGAATTCACAATGAGAGTCACTTATATGAGCATTGCAACCACTCCTAAATGACTCAATGTTAGTTTTTTATCCCCTCTCTATCCATGTAACCAGAGGGAAGATGGATGGATTCCTTGGAAGGGCAACAATTGTTCATTCCCAACTGTCCAAATATTGGACCACATCCATGAAAACCTAATGCCCATGGACTTCTACCCTAGTGGCTACCAACAAGGAATATGAAGTGTCATTTGCCATAGAGAAAGAAACCTATCATGGTTTGATGAGGAGAAGAGCATCTCACAACAAGTCAAAGTGAATGTTAGATCAACTACTAATTTCAAACATGACAAGGTAAAACATAGCTAAACAAAGTCAACTGGGCGCTAATAATAATAAAAATCAAGTCTCACCAAAAATATTCTACCCTAATGATTTCTAGTATGTTGAATCAACCAAAGTTCAAGACCTACAACAAGCATGTGTATGGATAATCAACTCCACAACTTCATGTTGAGTTTTTGAACCACCATCAAGATGCTCTAGTAGACCCAATTTATCCAACCACATATTTCTTGTCCACCATTTTTTGCATTCATAGAATTATTGAAAGCAATATTTAAAATCACTAAACAAAATGATTTTTTTCAAGAAATTCCAAAATTTTGGTCATCCAAAAATCATTTTTTGTTTTGTGTTTTTAAATTTATCTTGGCATGCAACGAATTTGATGGTAGACTACAACTTTTACATTTTAATAATTTATTTAAAACAATTCTAACTAGAGAAAAAAAGGTGGGAAAGTAACTAAAAATAAAATTTAATATTCAAAATAAATGAGGAATGAAACTATTCAAATGAACATGTGTGATCTTATGCAAACAAAGGTTTTGTGATGATTGTGCTCCATGGTGGGTAATGCACTAAAACTTGCATGTGATGACATATGTAATACTTAGTGTTCTATTAAGATCCATTCAAATAAGTACATGTACACATGTATCTATCTAGCTATGAAACAAATTATTTACCATGTGGTCCTTTAAGTTATTGCACTTGCTTTTCATGTTATCACTTGTTTCAAACATGTATTTAAATTTTTTTAAGTGAACTAGAACATGTGAGCTTGGAAGTTAAATTTAATAATTAATTTAGATGTACTAGACGTACACATACATTGGAATAAGAAATTTATTTTTGTGCACAATTTAGGTCAAGATATCATGGCACATGCACCACCACCTCATGGACCCTCTATATTTACTCATGTAGATACTGATATTCTGGTGCAGTCACGGTCGGAGGGTTCATAGAGTGAACTTTCCACGCCATGCAACAAGAGTAAACACAACGGAAACAACTCAAAGATATGAAACAAATACAGATTCAGTCATTCAATATAAATAGAATTTGAATACAATCTGGCTGGCATCATGCAAGCTTATAATTAGGGCTCACAGGCCTGATTACAAAATATCAGAATATGCACAAGATATAGCATTGAATTCCCCTCACAAAGGATCCAAACTATCTATCTTCTAAATCATGATAACCATGCTAACTGCTTTCCTAAGGACCTATTACATCAATATATATCATCTCTGAAACAAAAGATTCCTCCGTGTCGGCCAAGGAAGGTCACAAACTCCAATGAAGAGCTATAACGTGTGTACACTAATAGGTCAGACCTAATCATGTAGAACACCTCTGCAAATGAATGGAATGATGTGTGGATCTCAAGGAAGGTCAGCCATGAACCAAAGATCCTTGAATGATGTATCGTTAAGCTTCACAACTCAAGGAATGCTCCACAAGTCTTCTCCTTTAGCTGATTATCAGAGACTATCAGGATGCTCTATTCTGAGAAAACAACTGATCTTCTGATAGCGATAACTTTCCGGTACTTAATCCAAATGCTCTAAATTCTGGGTATGATGTAGATGAATGAATCTAGATGCTAAGTCCAACTTTGCAAGGTGTGAAATGCAACTACAGTAGAATGCATACCAAAATACAGAAACTACTTCTGACTGAACTGCCTGAATTGAACTAGAAAATGAAAGGAAACAAACTAAACTGCAAACAAATTGAAATGTAAATGTTTTTGGTTGATACAAGATTGCTCTTGAACCAGGGATGCTCCTGAATCAGACATCTAGGATTATTGAAAAAAAGTAAGTCCCTCACTTTGCTGGGGCTAGGGGAGAACCAAGATGGTCCACCTCAGCCTAAGAAATCCATGATGAATCTTCTTTTGGTCTGCCTTTCCACTTCACAAGGTATTCTTTGTATTGTCTTCCTCTAGTGATGCGTCCAACTTTGTTGTCCAAAATGTCTTCAATCTGCTTCAGTGCTTGTTGTGGTAATTGCTTCTTCAAGTCTTCTTCCATGTTGTCACTGAACTCTGCTTCATGATACTGATAAAGGTCTGCAATGTTGAAAATAAGTGATATACCCAATGTCTCTGGTAACTCCACTTCATATGCATTTCTTGAATCAAATTTTCTGAGTATATTACAAGGTCCAAACTTCTTCATCTTCAACTTGTTCTAAGTGCCAACTAGAAATCTCTCTCTTCTCAAGTACACCATCACTTCATCTCCAACTTCAAATTCCTTATGTCTCCTCTTCTCATCTACCTTTTCCTTATACTTACTATTCATATCCTCCAAATGCTCCTTCACCTGATTATGCACTATCTTCATGTGGTCTGCAAATTCCTCTACTTCTGCACTTCTCTTTTCTTCCATACCAATGTCTCTCAATTCTACAACTCCTCTAGGATTTACTCCAATGACAATCTCAAAAGGTGTTCTTGTGGTACTCCTATTTACTGAATTATTGTATGCAAACTCTACTTGTGAAAGAATCAAATCCCAACTTCCAGCTTTCTCTCCAACCAAACATCTCAACAAGTTTCCCAAACTCTTATTCACTACCTCTGTCTGTCCATTAGTTTGTGGATGAAAAGATGAACTAAACTTCAAATCTGTCTTCATCTTCTTCCAAAGTGTCTTCCAAAAGTATCCAAGAAATCTGGTGTCTCTATCTGAAATTATACTCTTAGGTAATCCATGTAATCTCACAATCTCCTTGAAAAATAGGTCTGCTACATGCACTGCATCAGTTGTCTTCTTACAAGGTATGAAATGAGCCATCTTTGAAAATCTGTCAACCACTACAAATATTGAATCATGTCCTCTCTGTGTCTTCGGCAATCCCATTATAAAATCCATGCTTATGTCTTCCCAAGGTCTCTCTGGTACTGTCAAAGGTGTATACAATCCAGTATTCTGACTACTCCCTTTTGTAACTTGACAAACTCTACAACTCTGCACAAATTTCCTAACATCCTTATGTATCTGAGGCCAAAAGTAGTTTTCACTTACCAAAGCCACTGTCTTATCAATGCTAAAATGTCCTGCCAATCCACCACTGTGTTTCTCTTTGATCAAATTATCTCTCATTGAACTCTTAGGTATGCATAATTGATTTCCTCTGAACAACATATCTTCCTGAATGAAATAATCCAACCACTTACTCCTATTTATCACAACAACTTCCTTACATGCTTTCCAAGGTTCTGTAAAATCAGTGTCTCCCTCATATATGTTCTTCAATTCATCAAAACCCAACACTTCAACTCTCATCTCTATCAACAAGTTTCTTCTTCTACTCAATGCATTAGCAACTTCGTTTGATCTTCCACTCCTATGCTTCAACACAAAAGTGTAACTCTACAGGAACTCTACCCATCTCATATGTCTTTGATTCAACTTACCTTGACTATTCAAATACTGCAAATCTTGATGATCTATATATAGGATAAACTCCTTAGGCAACAAGTAATGTCTCCACTTCTTCAAGGCTTGAATTATGGCATAGAACTCTTGATCATAAATTGAATATCTTCTCCTTGCATCATTCAACTTCTCATTGAAATATGCTACAGGTCTACCTTCTTGACTTAATACTGCTCCAATCGCATTTCCACTCGCATCACAATCTACTTGAAATACCTTATTGAAATCTGATAATGCCAAAACAGGTTGCTCTGTCACTTTCTGCTTCAACAATTCAAAACTTTTATCTGCTCCTGATGTCCATTTGAAATCTTTCCTGTCACCTCTCATTATCTTTGTCATAGGGTTACATACTGAACTGCAATTTTTTATGAACTTCCGATAGAAACTAGCCAATCCATGAAATGATCTAACCTCTCCGATGCTCTCCGGTGCAGGCCATTCAACAATTGCTTTCACTTTCTCAGGGTCCATCCTCAATCCTTTCATAGAAATCACAAATCCTAAGTACACTAGTTCTTCCTTCGTGAAGTACACTTCTTGATGTTTACCAGCAATTTCTCTTCTCTCAACCTCTGCAAAACTTGTCTAATATGCCACAAATGTTCCTCTTTTGTCTTACTAAAAATCAGAATATCATCCAAGTATACAATCATAAACTTACTCAAGAATTTCTTCAAGACTTCATTCATCAATCTCATGAAAGTACTCAGTGCATTTGTCAATCTAAATGGCATCACTAATCACTCATACAATCCTTCATTTGTCTTAAAAGCAGTCTTCCATTCATCTCCCTCTCTGATTCTGATATGGTGGTATCCACTCTTCAAGTCTATCTTTGTGAAATATCTTGCTCCACTCAAACAATTCATGATATCATCCATCCTAGGTAAAGGAAATCGATACTTAATTGTGATCTTATTTATTTCTCTAGAGTCAATACACATTCTCTATTATCCATCTTTCTTAGGTGTTAACACTGCAGGTATTGCATAGGGACTCAAACTTTCTCTGATCAAACCTTTCCTCAACAACTCTTGTATCTGTTTGTTCAATTCTTCATTCTCTGCCAGTGTCATTCAGTGTGCTTCTTTGTTAGGTAAACTTGCTCCAAGTATAAGATCCATGTGATGATTGATACTCCTTATAGGTGGCAATCCTTCAGGCACATTATCTGATATGATGTCTTCATACTCTATCAGCAACTCTGTTATCTCCTCCAGTTGTTCTCCTTCAGTCTCATTCTTTAATGTTTCAGGCTTCTTAGGAATCAAAGCATAACACATATTCTCATGTCTCAAACCATCCAGAAATTTTCTTCCATCTACCAAACAGATTCTAGCATTTCCACATACTTCACTCTTAGGATCATCTTCTAAAGGAATCAAAGTAATTCTCTTTCCATTTGCTATTATAGTGTACGTATTCTTTCTCCCATCATGTATAGCTTTTCTATCATACTGCCAAGGTCTACCCAACAAGATATGACAAACATCCATAGGCATAATATCACACAAGACTTCATCATGATAAGATCCAATATGAAATTTCACCAAACATTGTTCACTCACCAGTACCTTATGATCATCCTAAATCCATGCTATCTAATAGGGTTTAGGGTGTTTCAATCTTTCCAACTTCAACTTAGTCACCATCTCCTCCGAAACTAGGTTATCTGGACTACCACTATCAATCACAACTTTACAACACTTACCTCCAGATTTGCATATGATTCTAAACAAAATTTTCCTATGCGGTGGTTCCTCATTTGTTTCTACTTGAAATAGTGCTCTTCTCATCACAAGTGATTCTCCTTTCTCTGGTTTACCAACTGAACATGGTGATCCAACAGGTTCTTCCACATAGGCTGCTCTTCCACTATTTTCTATCCTCTTGCTTGTACTACCTTGATTACAATCAAATGCTCTATGTCTTTCACCTCCACACTTGAAACAAGTACCTCTAAATGTTCTCTTATAAATTCCTCTTCCCTCTCTTCTGTATCCTTCATTCCGGTATGCACTAGGGTTTCCTCTCCGATAAAAATGTCTGTCATCTCTCTGCTAAGCATTATTATCTCTGTCCTCCTTCTTGAATGTGTTGTCAAACTTGTTCTTCTCTGAATGTGATTTGTCTCCTTTGGAAAATATTCTACCTCTCTAAAATTTACCTCCTCTTCCTTTCTATCTTAGGTCATGCCTTTTATTCAGCTTCTCTTCAACTTTTAGGGAAAACTGATATGCTTCTTCCAAAGATGTCATCCTTACCAAGCTTAGTTCTTCTTGAATGCTCAATCTTAGTCCATTGATGTATCTAGCCACTTTCTCCTTGCTTGATTCACTATGTCCTGGTCTTATAATCATCTTATGAAATTCCTCAATATACTCCTTCACATATTTCTCCTTTTGTCTCAGGTTCTGCAATCTTTTCAACAGCGCCAACTCATAGTCAGCAGGTATGAATTGATTCTTCAATTTTGTCACCATCCTATCCCACTTCATAATATTTTCTTTCACTCTTCTATTTCTTTCCAACTGAACTTCTTTCCACCATATAGTAGCATGTCCTTTCAATTTCGTCCTTGCAAATTTCACCTTCTCTGGATCTTCAACTTCCTCATATTCAAAGTATTCCTCCATGTCATTTATCCAATCAATCAATTCTTTAGGGTTCAAATTACCTATATGGTTTGGCATATCAACTCTAGGTCTCTTTCCAATCTTCAAAATAGCTCACAACATCTTTACTTGATCCGATTCTTCTTCTTCGTCACCTCCTAGGGTGTTGCCAATTTATTCAATAGATTGAAATTCTTCGCCATCATCACTTTCAACATTAGGTCTTAGTGTCAATCCTCTTCATCTATCTTCTTCAATAAAATCCAATCAAATTCGCATCATTTTCATCATCTCCATCATCTCATCCAATCTACCAGCCATTGTTCAAAATAGCAACAACTCTCCTCGGTGGCATTCTTCCTAGGATCAGGTGCAAACTGCCTCAAGTTTGGCGATCAGGCTACAAGGAGACAACTACCTCATAATCGGTGATCAGCTGCGACACAAGTAACTGGCCTCAATTCGGCAATCTGTCCATAGCAGGATCTTATGGAATTCCTTCACCAACTTCACTCAACTCACTCCCAAAAATTTAGACCTTCACTCTGATACCACTTGGTGCAGTCACGGTCGAAGGGTTCATAGAGTGAATTGTCCATGACGTACAGCAAGAGTAAACATAATGAAAACAACTCAAAGATATGAAACAAACACAGATTCAGTCATTCAATATATAATAGAATTTGAATACAATATGGTCGGTATCATGCAGGCTTACAATTAGGGCTCACAGGCCTAATTATATAATATCGAAATATGCACAAGATATAGCGTTGAAGTCCCCTCTCGAAGGATCCAAACTATCTATCTTCTAAATCATGAGAACTATGCTAACTACTTTCCTAAGGATCTATTACATCAATATATATCATCTCTAGAACAAAAGATTCCTTCGCGTCAGCCAAGGAAGGTCATAAACTCCAATGAAGAGTGATAACATGTGTACATGGATAGGTCAGACCTAATCATGTAGAACACCTCCACAAATGAATGGAATGATGTACGGATCTCGAGGAAGGTTGGCCACAAACCAAAGATCCTTGAATGATGTATTGTTAAGCTTCACAAGTCAAGGAATGCTTCGCAAGTCTTCTCCTTTACCTGATTATCAGAGACTGTCAAGATGCTCTGTTATGAGAAAACAACTAATCTTCTAATAGCGATCACTTTCTGGTACTTAATCCAAATGCTCTGAATTTTGGGTATGATGTAGATGAATGAATCTAGATACTAGGTCCAACTCCACAAGGTGTGAAATGCAACTGCGGCAGAATGCGGACCAAAATACAAAAACTGCTTCTGACTGAAATGCCTGAACTGAACTAGAAAATGAAAGGAAACAAACTGAACTACAAACAAATTGAAATGCAAATGTTTTTGGTTGATGTAAGATTGCTCTTGAACTAGGGATGCTCCTACATCATATTCATAGATTGAGAGGTGTTCTATCTGACCCCAACACAATAGGGGTCTATAGGGACACCTACCAATTGATTTTATCTAGCTTGCAACACATTAGGTAGTCTTTAGGAGATACCCATGCTTATTTGGGTGATACTCTAGCAACTATTCTTTCTCAGATGCGGTAAGATGTGACTGGTGATGTTTCAGTTTCTTCTATTAAGCTTAGTGTCTCAAAAGAGACCATCAAATCCCAATGTTTTCGATATTATGTTGGTAGGCCTAATGTGAAGGCTACCAAGTGACTAGATGTGTAGACCCTCTTATGGCCCTGTTGATTTATCCATGTTTTCTTACAGCTCATGGTCGTTATCCCAATAACGACCAAATTCCTTTATATTTTGCACAGTAGTTGTACGCAGAGGTTCATATGGGCCTCAAGGTCAACTACTTGGATCTACCAACATATTTTGGTCAGGGGCAGGGTAGGGTTGCTTATAGAGATGCTTATCGTCGAGTAAATCAACAGGCTTTAGCTTATAGGGCCTTGGTTGGGGAGAGGATGCTTGCTATCTCCCTAGCCTTGGCCCCTATTGCTGATTAGGTTGTCATTGCTTCCCAAAGTGAAGCAATTGACAGTGTTGGTGATATTACAGCTGCGACATATAGGATATCTTCTGATCGTGTGGGTAGATATTTGATGAGTCATCCTGGATGATCTAGACCATCGGATCATGCTACTGATTATAACACCCCACCATGAACATCTTAGAGAAATTCACATTCACGCTATATGACATAGAAATTTTTTTAAAAAATGAATAAGATAACAAAGTAATGTTAACTTAACTAATTACACCATTAAACTTACGACATGTTCTCTAAGGATTCAAGGTTGCATTACTTACACATCAACTAACATAATTTGACATACACTACTAACATTAGTAACTGAATCTAAATTTAATGCACAATAACATCTTCATATTCATTGCATGTCATCAAATAATATAATCTACATGATCGAATACACAACTGTAATGTTTTCCTTACACATAAGCACATTATTACATTATTTACAATGCCATCTTCTGACTACATCAAAATTACATATATTATGAATGAACTAATACACAAGTCTGGTACAAGATTATACACATACATCTTCCTCAACTGGTACAAGAACAATTGTCTGAAAATTGAGATAAATCTTTTCTGCACATGAGCTTCGACAAGGAATAACTAGTGGATAAGAAAGCTCTTCCACCCAACCATGTGGAACCCTAAGGTCCACCCCCCGAGCTAGGAGTTAACATGAAGTCCCACACAACCACAGTTAGGTAGACAAAAGACAAAGAATAACCAAACTCTAATACCACACACAACCATGACATAACCAACACAACACCACTACTAGAAACAATACATAACCTATGAGGAGAGACCATACAAGGAATGCTAGGTCATAGTAGGGAGAGTGTCATCGCACGGTCCTAGCATGTGTTATCCTAACAGCCTCTCACTAGGCGCTGGCCCCATAGGGTGACACATGTGGAATCGACCTTCCTTTCGTGAGGACAAAGAAGTTAATCATGCTGACCAAGCCTTCTCAACCCATCCTTAGTCTAAACGAGCACTACAGGCCTAGGAGAGGAAATCCATTTATCTTGTTTAACAAGAAACCTACCCTTAACCCCCTAATTCTTTTTAGGTTATTACTTGATTAATCTACTTTCAACGGGTTATCCTAACTGCCACCTCGGGCACCGGCCCCACATTGAAAGCCACTCTCCTTGCTAACACCTAGTAAACCCTAAGTATCAAATAAGACAGATAACATCATCCTATAGACACATACGATCCTAACAAGGTGGTATCCCACTTGTATACCAAACGTAATCATAAGGCAAACTCTTAAATCATTGTCCAAAGCAACACATGTTTATTGGACCTTTAGGATTCATAGGTCTCTCCATTCCACGACTCATATCGAGGCTCAAAACAAGACGAGTACGACTAAACGGATGCCACTACATCCACAGGAAAAACACTCATCTTTCACATTGTCTAGGTCGAAATCCAATTACAATGTCCATAGTCTTACTTACATTAAACTCCTCATCATTAAATGTTAAACACATTAAACCAATGTAATGAATCAACTAATTTTCTTACTTGATCCCTCTTAAATAAATAAATATTTCAAATAACCTAAACAATTACCACCTCAATCCTTTCAACACATATTACATCTCCTACCCTAATAAATTGAATTTACTAGTATCATTATTATAGATTTACCTACACAACCCTATGGTAAAATAGAATAACAACCATATATATAAATTTGTTTTATAATGTTATTAATACTAATAATATTCACCATAGGCCATAGAATAGCAATTAATTATCATCCTATGCTAAAACAAGTACGTTATCTTATTTTACGACAGCCATCTACTTGTTAATGCCTTTGAACTACTTAGATCAAAAAATTAAACTAACGCAAAATTTAACTACCCTTAACAACTACGTTACCCCACCAACTTCCGTATTTACTATATTCTAATGCAAGGGAAATTTCTTTTACCAAGATTGTTCACTACGTTTGGTTGAGAATGGGATGTGAAATTACTATTGTCTATATGACCATCAAACAGATTAATAAATAAGATAAAATGGTGAACAACCTTGAGGGAAATTTCTTTTACCAAGATTGTTTACTACGTTTGGTTGAGAATGGGATGTGAAATTACTATTGTCTATATGACCATCAAACAGATTAATAAGATAAAATGGTGAACAACCTTGTGCTCCCCTCCTTAGTTATAATTTCACTGCCCTAATAATTCTTATATTTTTTAAGCAATAGGAACGAAGGCACAAATTTAATATAAATTAAGGCACTCAGGCACCCAGCATGGGGAATGGAAGAAACGATTAGATAATGCAGTTTTGAGGACATTCAGATAAAATAACACAGCATATTGTTCCACTGATTGCAATTGATTGTAGGATACGTCTGGATTCTAATGTTATGCAATGATCATTGGTTATGAGCATTATTAAAAGGACGCTGACTGCAATGAGGGTGCGATCTGTATGCAATAACCCTTCCAAATGTGCAACTAGCTAAAAACAACGATCTGTATGATTAGAATGATTGCAAAATATGTACAAATGGATTGGTTGCAAGAGCAGTGTTAGACATCATATTGACAAACCCTCCATAGCAGCTTTCGTTTCCTCATAATCAATGCTAGTCTTGTGACTATCTTACTACATTGTAATTGAATTTGGTATTACAAGGTGCGATCTGCAAGAGTAACCCTACCAGATGTATGACTCGCTGAACACAACGATCTACAAGTTTGGAATGATTGCCTAAACTCATTACTAAGGAAGAGATTGATAGTCAGCCACCGTTGGTAGTATAAATAGGTCAAATGCTTGTGTGGAAAGGTGCGATTGAATTAACAACAACATTAAGGATATCATTGCAAAGGATGATAATTGTTATCAAACACCAACGTGAGGAAAATCATCTACCTAAGCCAAACATATATAAATAGTGATCTTCATAAGTGTGACTAATCTGGAATTAACATATAGGTCCGATCCAAGGTTCATCGATGACATAACACTGCTCAAAGGATTGCCGCCATTTCCAAATCGATTACTGATGATCGTGGTAAATGGCAATGCTGAATGGATGTTGACAAACAGTTTAATGTCTGAGAGAGAATAAGGAAATTGATAGAAGAAAATACGTGGTTAAGTCTGTGCAAGGAATTTACAAGGGTGATCTGAGAAGACGTCTAAACTGTATGTTCAAAACCTACCATCTATATGCTAGTCCAAGATTGCAAACCAAAGATTTGGCAGAAATACACCGTCAATGTCATGTAAAAGAGTTCGATGAGACTCCATAGGCTTTCCACTCATCATGACAATGTTATGGCATATTAAGTCAATTACACAAAAGTTGTTAAGAGATTACAGTGTAGAGAAGGAAGAAACTATTGTATGACGTAGAAATTTAATGTCTGAGAGAGGAGGAGATATGCAGGAAATACATCATGGTATCTGCGAAATGGAGATGACATAATGCAGTCTATGGTGATCTTGTTTGAATGAAAACACTTCTCAGTTTAAGGGTTTGGAGGAAGGTGAAGAAATGTAAATAACATTCTTTCTATAACAGATCCTATGATTCACATATTAAAGAAAATCCGTCCATTGAGAATGAATGATTGTAGTAGTGACAGCATGGTCCAACAGAAAACATTTCAACTAAAAGAAATCTGTTTTGTAATAAAAGAAGCAATCATCCCGAACATGTACAGATTTAGAAAGAGAATCAGAAGAAGAATCAAGCAATCTAAAGAACCTGGCTGCGGCGTTTGAATCGAGAAGTCTGTTTCAACTGCTACAGTCCAAGCTTCCTCCCCGTTTTCTTTTATCCCCCCCCGTAATCCCTCTTTTCCTCCTTTTTAAAAACCCTCCTCTCCCCAAATCCATTAATAGTCCGTTATTCCACAATGAGGGTTTTTTTTAATTAATTAAATTAATCATTGCAACTACCCAAACTATACAACTCAAAAAAATAATTTTATTTTATTAATTAAATCTTACAATTTAATTTACAACCAATTTATTTATTTATATATTCAAAGCAAATAATACTATATTCAATAATATAAAGTTTCTTATATCTATTAAACCATAATTTTACTTCCCACAAACTATAATTTATTTACCACAATTATTAACAATCATCGACATTAATCAATATATTTAATTATCAACCTTATATTTTCCGTATAATAATTCTATTTAATGCACAATTCTTCCTTACACACAAAAACACCTTCTGACCTAGTTAGACATCAGGGTGTAACATTACCTGCTTGCAAGTCATGATCAAACGACAGACAATGACCACAAGGTAAACTGACAACTAGACAACAATGACAGGGGACCCCATGTTAACTCCATACAACCATTCCATTGGCGAAGGCACGCTCAGACCGGGTAAATCAGGTGGAGTCGGTGCCTAATACCTGCATCCTACAGCAACCGCACGGTTAAACATAACAAGATATATATATCCACATGCAGTCATATAGTGAATGGAAATCGCAGTGGGGTAGGGTACTCAAGAGTGAGTAATACGACACTGTTCCATTCACGTTCATGTATAAACAAATCACTACATTGAACAAGATTCCTAGTTACTGATCAACAACATAAAATAATCAATTATCTCACCATCAATTATAGCAATTAACATCAAAACATCTGAAACATCTAGTTTATTTATTAATTGTAAAGCATACAATAGCAAAATCCAACATCAACAACTGTCATTATAATGATTAGTTCCATAGTCGAATTAAAAAAATAACAAGGAATCCATCATCAAATGATCTAAGATATTGTCCAAATGTCAAATCCTAATAAGCAACTATCAATTAGACAGACGACAAGGTGAGGGGCACTACATCTTTCCCCCCTAGGATCAGGCTTACTCCTGGAAGCCTGCAAACAAATATAGATATAACTCTTACATTTGGGATGTATCTTCCCAGGTAGCTAAAGTCTCATCACCAGGATCCCACTAAACCCTTACCTGCTCTATGACTCTGCCCCTGAGAGTGAGTCTCCTGTGCTACAAAATGCCTATGGGCTCCAAAGCTAGCTGCCCATCCTCTACCTGTAAGGCATTCCAATCAAGGACATGAGAAATATCTGGATGATAGGGTCTAAGAATAGAAACATGAAATACATCATGGATGTGCGACAAACTAGGTGGCAAAGCAAGACAGTATGCAATAGGACCAATTCTCTCCAAAACCTCGAATGGCCCTACAAAGCGCGGTGCAAGATTAGAGCCTTTTCCGTAACGGATCAGACTCTTTTGCGGACGTACTCGTAAGAACACCCGATCACCAACTGAAAATTGACGATCAAGTCTATGAGCATCTGCATATTTCTTCTGTCTATCCTGTGCTGCCACCAGATGCTCTCTAATGCGATCAACCTGCTGCTCCATCTCTTGGAGCATTTGAGGTCCAAGGAGAACTCTATCCTCAAGACAATCCCAACTCAGTGGGGTACGACAAGGACGACCATATAGAGCCTGAAAGGGAGACATGCCAATCGAACTATGGTACCCATTATTGTACGCAAACTCCACCAAATACAAGTAATCTTCCCAACGATTTTGCTGATCCATGACATACATTCTGAGCATATCCTCGAGGACCTGATTGACCCTCTCAGTTTGCCCATCAGTCTTCAGATGATAAGCTGAACTGAAGTTTAACTGAGTCCCCAATGCATGCTAAAGGGATGTCCAAAGAGCTAAAGTGAACACTAGATCACGATCAGAGATAATCTTGTGAGGAATCCCATGC
The DNA here is from genome assembly GCA_027924645.1 of Cunninghamia lanceolata. Taxonomy (NCBI): domain Eukaryota; kingdom Viridiplantae; phylum Streptophyta; class Pinopsida; order Cupressales; family Cupressaceae; genus Cunninghamia; species Cunninghamia lanceolata. The sequence continues at coordinate 257,266 of BSBN01000373.1, read as the reverse complement.
AATCTGACTATGTCCTCCATAAAAATTCTGGCTATAGATGAAGCATTATATGAAGATCGGACAAGAGAAAAGTGTGCTACTTTTGTAAGCCTGTCTACAGTGACCATTATTGCATCATGACGACGAGAGGACATGGGTAAACCAACTATAAAGTCTATTGAAATGATGTCCCATTTCCATTCCGGAATAAGATGTGGCTGGAGGAGACCTGCGGGATGTTGATGTTCTGCCTTAACCCTCTGACATTTTAGACATCTTGAAAGAAAATCAGCAATATCCCTCTTCATTCGAGCCCAAAAATATATCTGACAGAGGTCTGCATACATCTTCTTGACACCTGGATGTGCCACATAAGGTGCCCGATGTGCCTCAGTCATGATTAAGGTACGGAGACCCTCTGTAGAAGGAACATAAATGCGACCTAAATGCCGCAAGAGACCATCTGACTCGATAGAATATCTGACATATCTGCCCTCCAAGGTTCTACCAGACTCAACTTCTGCTTTCACTTCTTGATACCATCTATCTGTAGGGAGTGCTGCAAGAATTTGTCCTCTCAAATCCACTCCAAGAGTGATTGATGAAAGTTCATGTCTTTGCCGACTAAGAGCATCTGCCACCATATTTTCCTTACCTTGGATATATTTTACCTCAAAATCATACTCACATAGAAACTCCATCCACTGCCTCTGTCTCGTATTTAGGTTTGGTTGTGTAAAAATGTACTGTAAACTTCGGTGATCACTGTGTAGCTCAAACCGATGCCCCAATAAAAAGTGTCTCCATCTCACTAATGCATGCACAACAGCAACTAATTCTAGGTCATGTGTAGGATAGTTCAACTCATGATCTTTGAGTTTGTGGGACTCATAGGCTATCACATGACCCTTCTACATTAAAAATGCTCCTAACCCTTCCAAGGATGCATCAGTACATACCACAAAATCTCTGGTAGGATCAGGCACTGCTAGAATGGGCGCACTAGTCAACCGCTCCTTAAGAGTCTGAAAGGCTACTTGACATTGTTCTGACCAAATGAACTTCTTTCCTTTTCTCTGAAGAGAAGTTATAGGGTGAGCTATCTTTGAAAATCCTTGCACAAATCATCGATAAAAGCCTGCTAAACCCATGAAGCTACGAACCTCTAATACATTGGTGGGAGTAGGCCAATCCATGATGGCTTGAATCTTTGAAGGATCCACTGCAATACCCTTGTCAGAAATAACATGTCCCAAATATTTCACTTCTGTTTGAAAGAAATCACATTTAGCCAGATTTGCATATAACTGATTTTCTCTTAAACACTGCAGAATCTGTCACAAATGCTCTTCATGCTCCTCCATAGACCTTGAGTAAATCAATATATCATCCAAGAATATAAGAACAAATTTATCGAGATAGGTACAAAATACACCATTCATCATACTCATAAACACAGATGGCGCATTCGTCAACCCAAAAGGTACGACAGTGAACTCATAATGTCTGTAACGGGTACAAAATGTTGTCTTGTGGATGTTAGCCTCAAAGATGTGCAACTGATGATATCCTGACTTAAGGTCTATCTTTGAAAACACCTTAGCCCCCTTGATTTGATCAAAAAGGTCATCAATTCGTGGCAAGGGGTATCTGTTCTTTACAGTCACTTTATTAAGCTGTCGATAGTCGATGCACAACCGAAGAGATCCGTCCTTTTTCTTCACAAAAATAACTGGTGCTCCCCATGGAGAGACACTAGGACGAATGAACCCCTTTGATAGCAACTCCTCTAGCTGCAACTAGAGCTCCTTAAGCTCCTGGGTAGTCATCCAATATGGAGGTCGAGAAATAGGCTTTGCTCCAGGAACCATGTCTATCTTAAAATCAATATCACGCTTAGGTGGCATTCCCAGAATCTCACTAGGAAAGACATCTGCATACTCCTTGAGAATAGGATGATCATCGAGGGATGTCTCCCTAATCTCCTCAAAATCTAAGTCATTAACCGTTACGGCAAACAACTTGCATCCTTGACGCATACATCTCTTCAACTGCATGGCAGAAATCATACGCAAAGAGATGGGTCTCTGAATAGCAACCACTTCTACCTCACTGCCAGATTCATCAACACACCTCACTAACTTGTAGCGACAATCTATCACTACTTGATGAGCATCTAACCAATCCATACCCAACACTATGTCATGGGATCCTAGGGGTATAATGCGAAGATCCATCGTCGTAGGTAAAGTACCTATCCTCAATTCACAACCATACACTAGAGAGTCTACTATTACCCTAGATCCAGAGGCCAATTCGACCTGCCACTTAACATCTTGCTTTGCTACGACATCTAGGATATCTTCTGATCGTGTGGGTAGATATTTGATGAGTCATCCTGGATGATCTAGACCATCAGATCATGCTACTGATCCTTATGCTATCGCAGGTGTCCCTTCAACCGTAGACATAGATGGTCTTACAGGAGACCATATGCTTCAGACTACAATGAGTTGTTTGTCTGAGGACCTATTGGAGGCATATTCTTTCATTGCATTAGAGCTTGGTATCTCTTTACATGAGGTTAGAGGACATGTGGGTAGAGCTTGTTGTTCATAGGGGTCATGATCCAACCAGGCTGCGAGACCTTCTCATCACCCTGGTAGTACTCCATATCCTAATCCACCCATAGATTATTCGACTACTGCAGAGGCAGATACACCTACCCCTCCTTTTGCGAGTGTTGAGCATCAGACATCCCAACCCTACCTAGATTCACTTGAGGAGCTGCAGTTGCAGATGGGATCGTCAGGTTATGTGGATATGCTTCTACATTCAGGCTCTTTGATGCCAACTCACCTGCATAGTCCACTTCACTCATCATTACTGGAGCTATCCAGGGAGGCTCGTGATACAAATGAGTTGGCATCAGATACGATTATTGCAACAAATCCTGTACCACCTGATACACAAGTATGTACATGTGTATGTGCACACATGTGATTTAAAAGAACTTAAATTAAATTAAGTTTTACTTTGCTAGATAGAGTCTTAATGTACACACACTTAGATATATATATATATATATATATATATATATATATATATATATATATATATATATATATATATTGTAGGGGTTAGCTCATGTTACACCTAGTCTAGGGACAGAGTGTGTACGCAGGCGTGATTTAGTTGATGCTAGTAATGTTAGTGGATAGGTGAGTTTTAAATTTTTAAATCATGTACTTACATGTTTGCATATAACTTGTACATGCATGTACATATATATTTAACATTATTCTAATTTAACATTATGTACTTTTATGTATATGTGTTGTACTATCTCCAGGGCTCAGTGCATCCATCAGAGCAGGATTCTCACTCAGAGGGTTGCTTGACTCGTAGCCGACATGATGACCAGGCTACCAACACTATCTGGACATTTCTCTAGATATTTGTAGACAATTGCATATACATTACATTTGACATACATGATCTACATGTTTTCAGACATTTCTATCTATAAATTTGCACATGTTTGATGATATATATTTATGGACATGTTTACATAGACATTTGCATAAATTACATTTGACATGTGATATGTATGTTTGTGGACATTTCTATTTGCATTTGCACATGTGTTTGATGATGTATATATTTATGGACATGTTTGTAGACATTTGCATGTTTGATGATACTTTTGTGGACATGATTTATGTTAAATGATGATACATTTATGGAATTGATTACATGTTTTTTTTTAAAGAGGGGTAAAAATTTATTAATAAAGAAACCAACAACAAACACCAAGCATAGTACAAGCCCACAAAAAAGTTGTGGGCAAGAAAACCCTACAGAACCAAATTCCAATCAACCTAGAACAAGGCAAGCCCCAGGAAAGAACCCAACTAACCGATGATATCCTCTAAAATAAGACTTTCTAGACTTAAAGCACGGTATTGAGGTAACAAACCCCAATCACAGATATTCCACTTCCTTATCGGATCAGAAGTCCAATTCACCAAACAATCTGCCACTTTATTCCATTCTCGAGGGACATGGAGAAAAGAAACAAACTCCAGAGAGTGGCTTAGATGAAGATTCTGCCTGATCACTGAGGCCAACTGCCAATGCACATTATCCACACATTGACCATTCAACAAATTAATAACAATCTGTGAATCAGATTCATAGATAATCCTATGCCATCCAAGGGCACTCCAAAGCCTAAATAATAGCTAAATCTTCCATACAATTGTTCGTCTAATGCCCCATATAAATGGAGAAAAAAATAGAGCAGCACCAGAACTATCTCTCCATATTCCCCCAATACTAGCAGAACTAGGATTCCCCTTGGAAGAGCCATCAGTATTGATTTTATAGACACCTAGAGGTGGTGGGGACCACCTACCTTCCCTCTTAATCTTACCCTTGGGCTAGCCAATTCTCCTGGAAGAAAGACTACAAGAACCTCCAATAGCTATTCCCAAATTTTGAGCCACGTCTGAGTCCCCAACATCCAACTTAGAAAAAAGATCACACTTAGCTGCTAAAGTCTCTTGAAGTATACCTAGAATCCTCTGCCATACTTGCTGAACCACCAACTTCTTCTCCTGAAAGATTCTCTGGTTCCTTTCCAACCCGAGTTGCCACATGATGCAGGAGGGACCAATATTCCATGCAACCTGAAGAAATGAAGCCTTAGCCGAGGGCCTCCCCAGGCTTTTCCAGAAATCCACTAGAGAAGAAACATGTAAACACGCTTGCTTCCAAGCTCCCCACCAACAATGCCAAATCTCCCTAGCATAGGAACAGTGGAAAAACAAATGAGAAGCATTCTATTCAATGCTATTACAAAGGAAGAAAAAAGAAGGGCCTTGAAAGCCACGCTTTCGTAGATTATCCCAAGTGAGACAACGATTCCAGACAACCAACTAGAGAAAGAAGTTGCACTTAGGCTAGGCAAACTTATTCCACACAAATTTCCACCAAGGAAAGTCTGATTCCCCAAACTGCTGACCAGCCAACTCCCGATATCCTGAAGCAATAGAATAGACACCTTTTGGATTAGGACTCCATGATAGGGTATCTTGTTCCCTCAGTGAACTATATATTCTACTAGCAAGGATCCCAGCTAACTCTTTATGATCTTCCACCAATCCACCCGGTGGTAACTTAGAGGAATCTTTCCAATGCCCCACCTCCACCTGACCCAAAGGCTGAAAAGATTTGAAATGCTCAAGCCAAGACCACCTAGCCTCGAGAAAAAGGTTGCACAGGGGTCGTAAAGAATTGATTACATGTTTGATTCAATACATTTATGGACATTTATATGTTTGATGCTATATATATATTTGTGGACAAATTTATGTTTGATGATACATGTATAAATACATATATATGTTTAATCATGTATACATTAGATGCACGTGCACATGTATGAAAGTAATCTATATATAAATAAAAATATGTTTAAATATGTTTATAATAGATTGGAATACATGTAATCACATTGGATAGAAGAATTTAATTAACTCATGTAATAATTTATTGTTCGGTGTGCATCAATAATAAGCCCGCATGATTTTTTAAAATGTGTTAAACTTATCCATGGGTAAAAACACACTACATATAAGTAGGTATGTTGTTACCTTTTTAGACTAGAGTATGCAGTCAATACACTTTTTGACCACAAATATAAATGTGATATTTAATTTGAATTTGATTGCCACTTTAAGTTTAAGTCATCAAATGTTTTATCATACTATATCACAATATTAATATTCAAGTTGTAAAATAGAAGAACACATTTACCTTGAAAGATTTCTTCACATAACCTCTTTGCTAAATATGTTTGATATACTTGGAAGATTTGTATATATAGACACAATACTCTTGTTGGGGAGAGCTTCCTACAAGTCCTACTACATTCCATTCTAATCCTTAAAAAAATTATCTTATGATGTGGTATAAAATATTTAAACTTTAATTTGTTATGGTGGAAATTACATACCTTACACTTTTCTCCTCTATTTTGAGCTCACTTTAAATTGGATATTGGATTTAGGTAATGAAAAGTGTACAAGTGGCCTTATTTATGCTAAAATTTGGCACATAACCCAAGACTTACTTGATTCCATTTGTAATCACTCTTAGGGACTAGTCTTGAGATTCCTAATTTTACCCATTTCCCTACCCAAGTTTAGATCTACAATTTGTGCAAGTGGTCCCCAAATTGGTTGTGTGAAAAAAATGAACCTTGATATTTAAAATTTAAAGTTAAAATTTAGGGCCAACCTAACCCTCCCAACTAACCATTATGCATCAACCTAATTGCAATGAAATGTTTCTTTTTTCACGTCAAGTAATTATATTTAAGGACTTTAACTCTAGTTCATTTGAACACATTTAGCGCCTAACACTTACAAAGCATGTTCAAAGAGCATATAGAATTAAATCAAAGAATTCAAAAATTATCATATCACATGCTTGAATAATAATCTAGGGCATTCTCTACATGACTTGCTATTGTCTTTCATCTTTGTAATTTCATTGTTTCTTTGGTTGAATTGACCTGGTTGCATCACCATTACTTTCCTCATGATGGAGTTAATTATTCTATTTTTTATCCTATCTATAATGTTGGTTTCAAAATCATGTTTTCTATATGTTTACAAAGATTAAAAATATATTCTAGTTGATCACAAGTTCATAATTTGTATTGTAAGTGTTTTCAAATTCTGTGGTGCAGGGCACCTAGGAGCAGTTTGACACCTCAAGCATTTGGATGCATTTGTGATAAGTTGAGTTTTGTTTGATGTGTTTTGTAATAAGGCTTTTCATAGCCATGATTGGAAGGTCTATTTTGTGTGGTCAAGAGGTTTGGGGTAACTTTATAAACCTCACATCCTTCTTAGTCCACTTGGACCTAGTTTTGCCACTTAGGCCTAGTAGGTCTAATGATGCCTTTTTGAGTTTGTTTGGATTGTTCAAATGTTTGTCATGTTTAGGAGAGTAGGATAGTTGTTAAGACTCCATTGTACAAGTGAAACCAATCGGTGTCTTTGTGCTAAGGCAAAATGCCATAGTGTCAAGTGTTGTCAATAGTGTTAATGACACATTGACCGGTTACAACTCCATTTTGGTCGATGAAACTATTTGTAGAAGTTTATTTACCAACTTGGAGGGTTTGATATGGTGGACATCTGACTCCAGTATGGGGGAAGAGATCTTGTACGGAGTTTTGGCATTGAAACAATAGAAAACAGTCAGTTTTTCCCTATTTTTCTTACTGTGTATAGCCTATACGGATTGGCCAGGTGAGTAAATGTACTTTTCCTGAAACTAGACCAAGTCAGGGTTTGAATGCAACTAGTTTGAGGACTTGAAGTGGTCGGAGTCAAAAGTTATTGAATTTTCTTTCAAAACTGGTCTAGAAACCATGTTTTCTAGGGTTTGTCATATAAATCTGGCCCTAGAATGCATTCCCACCAGTGAAAATTCATGAAAATTGGTGAAATGTAGGCTAGGGATGTACTCTACAGGATTCCAAAAGAATTTGGTGGGGAAATGTTGTTTTTGAATTTTAAGGTGATGCCCTAGGTCAAGTATTACCATGTATTTGGCCTATTTTATGCAATTTGCTGTTGTAGAAGACAAAATCCTGATAGGGTGAGTGAATAGATGGTGGTTTTGTGTTGTTTGGGCATGGTAGGAGTGTTCCAAATTCCTGTCCCTGATCTATGCACCCAAAATTGATCACTTGCTTTGTAACCTAGCCCTAAACTGATCAATTAGGCCTAGAGACCTAGTGAGTGTTCTGAGTTGCTGGAGTAGAGTTGGAATAGGAGACTTGGAAGTTTGATAGGGTCCCTTAAAGGGTATCTAAAACCATCATTTACTTGCCTGGTCATTTGGGATTTTGTCAAGTTGTGTTGAGAAAACTAGGTTTGGAGGGCTAGTAGCCTTACTAGTCAAAGTAGAGGTTGGAGAGTTTTGGGAAGTTAGGGATCAAACCAACTGCATGGTGTAGCGCCTCTCCATTCTCACCTTGGATGTGTAGGTAGTTTGGCTAAGGAATCTGATGATGAGGGGTATCAGAGCCAGGTTGCAGCACTGGGATCTCTGGTTAATGTTGTTGCCCATGTCTAGTTATAGTAACTTCTCTTATGCATGTGCAGGTTCAGATTAATTAGCTAAGTTAGCATGTGAATTTCTTTTGTTTGACTAAAGGTGCATTACGATGAGATGTTATTTTGTGTAGCTAGGTATTTAATCTATGTATTTGGCAGTAAATGTATGTGATTAAGTTTTGTATTACATGATGTGATATGTTTTATTAGAAAGGGCTATTTTTGTGGAATAAATAAGATGCTAGTGCATAGAACTAGGTATCTTCTCTGAAAAATTATGATGACTATATTTGGTGTTTGAAAATCTTGTTTGCTAGGTGTAGCTAAAAACCCATGAGGTAATGTCCTTCTCTTTTCTTACTATTGTATAAATAGAAAAGATTTATGCATTGGATGTCTTGCATGTTGAAAATATGTGAATCCTTTGGTTCTGTGAGAATTCAAATAGCTTGTGATGAAGTAAGAGTTGTTGTGTTTAGGAAAGACCTACATGAAGTGGTAAGAGTTAAGTAGAGGATCATTATTGTTATTTTGTGAATATGGAACTTGTGTATAATTTGTTAAGTGGAATTGTTAAGTAATCGTGATGATCATGACAGTGACTTTTAGCATTAGGTGGTATATGGAAAAGATGATTTAAAAAAAGAAAAGAAAAGGGGGTTATGGATAATATGAAATGATATGATCTTATAAAGGGGATCGCAGTGGTTATGAAAATAAATGTACTTTTGGTATGTGATCCTTGGTAGTAATGAAAATTGTGTATGTAAATGCAAATCTTCCCCCTGTAAATGTGAGGAACCAGTAACTGTATATTGGTTGAGTGTTGTGAATACCACATACTTACTTTGTGTGCCCTTGAGATGGCGATACTGGGTACCCATCCATGGGGAAAATGTGTATTTTAGGTGTGGAAGCAACCATACCATTATGTGTGTTTGCATGATTGTTACCCGATTGAGGGCCAACCCTTGGGTGGTTGAAAATATATATAAGAGTAACCAAAAGTTAGATTCATAGATTCTCTTCTTTTGGTTCTCTAGTCCCTCAGTCTATGAAAGGGTAGTAGCAGCCACAAAGTTCCTTGGGCGGAGTGTGCAGCGTACGCTTATGACAGCGCAGAGCGGTCCCTCGCTCAATCGAACCTGAGGAAATGTACTCACTACGGATCAGGGCACTTGATCCATATGTGTTAGCCTAATCCCTATAGTTTCTGAGCATCTGGATGGTATTTCTTGGAGGGTCATTTGCCTTATCTTCACGAAAGGTATGATCTGCCACATGAGTTGTCAGTTGGGGGTCGAGGTCTAGGACCTGCATGGACAACCCAACTGGAACTATGTGATGACATGAGTCATCACTTGGGGGCCGGGGTCTAGGACCTGCATGGATAACCCAAGTGAGACCATGAGCCCCATGTATATTTTGAGGTCCAGCATGTAGAGGGAGATCTGTTACCCATGCTGAGACAGATCCCGTATCTGCACATGTTCTGACATGATGCAATAGGTATGATGCCACACCCCACTGATGTTCCGACACAGTGCTGGTGATGATGCCGTGTTGCTGATGGTAGCGAGCTGGGCTCGAGGACACGATGCCACGTGCTTAGACATGTGAAGGTGTACTATGAGTTTGTGTTATAGCCTACTTGTGTGATGAGCATAATGGGGCCTCGCACACTTGTAGAGGGATACTCATGTTTGCTTTCAATAGTGTTTGGGTCAGTTAGCATATGGGTATGACCTAGCCATGTATACCTCTGGCTACGGCGAGTACCTGCGTGTGCCTTCTCCACGAGGTATCGCTATGCAGGGTGTGTTCTGCGCGTGCCTACTTCCGCAAAGCCACAGACACATTGCCATGTGACATACGGCCAGTACGTGCCTTCTCTGGCTGGCATATGACCATGCCGCGCTGAGATGCGATGTGGGATGTGGCCGAGGTGCACGTTCCATGTGGGCAGCCAAGGAGTGTGTGGACCACTTGGTTAGTCCATGCCGTGTGATGACGCGATGTAGGGTGTAGCTGAGGAGTACACCTTGAGCCATGTGGATGGCGTGCTCACTTCGCACCACATGAGGGCTACTGCTATAGCTTGACGTTGTTCCCTCCTTCCTCGTTTGGTGGCTAGTATCTAGTCACATAGTGTTGTATAGTGTACTTTCGAAGATTGAATATTTTCTTTATGGTTATTGATGATTTCCTATTGATTGTGAAGGCCGGCACTTTGTTTCTTTTTGATTGTGATGGTTTAGCCACACCTTGTGATCCTATTTGCTTGTAACCCTCGTGGTTACATTTGACTTAATATTAAAATTGCGCACATTTTTTTTACTTTATTGTTGAAATTGAATTTTTATTTGATCTTTCTTTATGACATTGGTGGCTAAACTAGTTTTTTTTCCTTATTGTTTTCGATGTTGGCCATGTGTCGTATTGTGATTCCTCTCCAAGGACATATGAGGTGGACTTGGTGAGTGTATACGAGGAAGCAGACACAGGGAACCTTGAGGATGGGGGTATGTGAGGCTGTTACACAGCTAGGACCCACTACCCACCTATGTGTGATGACTATCTCTTGGAGGCTAACTACCTTATACAACAAGAGATAGGTCATTGTGGTCTTGTTTGGATGGTCTCACCATGTGTGTGTGGCCTAACACCATCAAGCCACTACGTGTGAGGTATAGATCATGTGAGATGGATTTTGGCTCTTGGCTCATGGATTATGTATCATGGATTAGTATGTTGCTTCCCGGTGTCCAGATGGACCCCTATGTAGCCTTGTGATGTGATTCCTGGTGATGTGAATTGTGTGTATGTGAAGAATGTATGTGAAATTGTGAATATAGTACTTATGGAATGATGAATTGTGTTTACATGCTTCTAAAAGGTGTAAAATCATGATCTTGGTTGAATATGTCATGAGATTTATTGTTGTAAAATGAATAAAGAGGAATGTCTTGTTTATAAATGATGGATATTTAGTGTGCTTTGTGGGTCTAATTATGTTGTGATTTATGGAAATGTAGCATTTTGACGTATTGATTTCTTAATAGTGTATTGGAAAGAGAATTGTAATTTAAGGGTAAAGAAAATGATATGGTAATGCATTTGAAATTGAATACCTTATATGTTTCTGATATGAGAAATTCTGCTAGTTAGGATTAAATGGGTGCAATGTTTTCTTTGTTCCAAAAGAAACTGAAGGATTTTGAGTGGTTTATGTACTATGGAATCATTTTTTGAAATGCAAGTCTTGATTGTGTTATTATTGTAACATTAAAGGCTAAAAAGATAGGTCTGAAATGGACCATATAAGTATATGTTCTTTTGAGATAAATTATTTTCATAAGCAAACTAGTGTATATTATTTTGATGTAATGAATCAGTTTTGATGTTGGTACTAATGTGTTATGTTTCCACCCTAGTTTGCGACTTCTAGGAGTAAGTCAAGTTTTAGGGGGGAAGGATGTAGCGCCCCTCCATTCTCACCTTGGATGTGCAGGTAGTTTGGCTAAGGACCCTGATGATGAGGGGTATCATCATGGTTGCATTACTTGCCAAGTCAATTAACATAATTCAACATACATTATTAACTAACATTAGTAGATCATTCTAAATCTATAGCATTAAATGAATAAACATATACATCTCCATATCATAACATCAGATGAATAATTGACATGATTAGGATTACATGTGAATATACAAATTCCTATACACATGAGTAAATCATTACATTGATTACATTATCACCTTTCTGAATACATCTGATTACATACATTATGAATCAACTGTCACATAAGGCTAGCCCATGAGTATGCATAATCATCTTCCTCAAACTGGTACAAGATCTAATATCTAATGCACAAGATACATCCTCCTCGCCCACGAACATCGGCAAGGGAAAAACCAATGGAAATAAAAGCTCTTCCACCCGACCATGTGGAACCCTAAGGTCCACCCCCCGAGCTAGGAGATAACACAAGATCCCACACTCACAGATAGTAAGGAGAACAATAGACTAACACAAGCAGTTGGGTTATACATGACACCAATTATCAAAATGTCCACAATAAACGTCACTGACATACTTAACTGCACTTCCAGAGGCACTTACGCAATTGAGGGAGGAAATACAACTAGGGAGTGCTAGACTGCAATAGGGAGGAGTTTCATCACATGGATTGATATGGGTTGTCTTTGTGGACCTTACTAGGCCCCGACTCCCATCTTTGGGTTGTCTTGGCAGCCTCTCCTGATCCTCAGCCCCCATACAATTCATGTAGAATCAACATACCTTTCATGGGGACAGGGTAGTTGATCTTGCCATTCTAGGCCTTCTCATCTCAAGCCTAAACGAGTACTTGAGCCATGAGTGAGGCATACATTATCTTGATTAATGTTAATTCTGCCCATTTCCCTATTTCATTATAACGTTATCACTGGGTTAAGAAACCCTTCAATGGGTTGTCCTGGAAACCACTTTGGGTTCTGTCCCCCATTGAGAGCCACTCCCCTACTTGCAACTAGAAAACCCTACACTGACCAAGACACTAATCCGCTTACACAATCATCATGACCACATATTCCATATACCAAGCAAGGCATTAACCATCTTGCATGCTCATCCTAGTTACAAGAATTCTTAATAGAATAGGATATATCAATCTAGGGTTACATATGACTCATCACATACTCAACCAACTTCAGGGTCATAATATCACCAGGACTATGCGTACAACTAAACCCTCCTTAGCCTCTACAATCCAACTTCCCAATGACACAGAACTTAACATCCCATTATAACAAAAGCATGAACATTTAATCCAATAGTCTAGATACATTGGTTACTATAGAGAATTTATCATAACAAAGTTATCAATATAAGATTGTAACTTGGTTATTATCCAATCTCAATTTTAGAATAGACCAATTTCATAATTCTATGCACAGTGTAAGTAGATAGTAAATATAAAAGATAATTACCTATATGTAATTATTTCACAATAATTTATTCTTACTTAACACAAAGAGCCAACTTTTATTATAACAGAAAATTAAGAAAATCCTATATTCTAAACATGAGATCCTTCTATGATAACTCTTTCTCTCTTTATTCAAAGATAGCATATAAAAGATAATTCATAATTAATTAAAATCTAATTAAGATTAACTACTTACCATTCTTACCTATACATGACTCTACTCAATTAAAACATCAACTAAGCCTTAATTTGGAACTTAAGTCTCTAGAGTTGTATGTTTTTACCATGGTTTTAATTTCTCTATAATTGGTATATTGTAAATTCTAACTAGAAGAATACATTTCAATTGTTATCTATAAACAATTTATTCTACGTAAAGAATATAACATTTCCATTTATTCCTAACTGAATCTCATGAAAATTTAATGAGAAATCAAAACAAAACATTGTTTAAATGGTATAAGAAATGTTATAACTACTTATTCCTAACAAAGTTTATAATTAGACATAATGCAATTTATTTATTTATTTTAAATGTCCCTAACTCTCAATGACTTATCTATAAGAAGTAATCAATCCACTGACCAATACATTTATTCATCACTAAAAGCTTGATTTAATTGATAAGTACACAGTTAAAATCCTTTATATCTGCTCTTCTATGAAGCATCATTTCTAATTATTAATAATGCATATTTTACAACGTTAAATAAGTTAATAGAAAAGATTAGTCTAACAATTACCCTAATTGCACCCTAAATATTAATATTCTAGGCAACATTTAGTTCAAGATCAAATATAATACATATATCCTAAGTCAGTATAAAACTATACACAATAACCCTAAAAATAATGCTATATTGATAAGAAAGTTAATTAATGTTAAAGAAAAAAAAATCTATATAAAAAGCCCGAGAGATCACTAATGAAATATAGTGCCTTTCCCAATTTATGTATTGAACTATTACTTTATGGATTGGATTGGAAGGAAAGATTCGTAAAATAATTAAATAAAATAACTCAATTTCATTTCAGCCAAAAGAACAAAAAATAAAATCTATAAATTATTATTTTATATAATGCGCTTACCACGCTTCTCTATAAATAAAATATAGTACTGGAAATAAACCCTAATAAAATAGTATATTTTACCCTAATAAAATAGTATATTTTATACCAGCTTTACAGTAAATAAAATGTAGTGTTGGAAATAACCTTTATAAAATATAAAATATTGTACCACACTTGTAAATAAAATAGAGTGATGTAAATTTAAAAGATAGTATAAAATATTATTTTATAGCACGATATTAAACCTTAACAAAATATAATTATAAACAACAATGAAAAGATAATAATTTAAATTTCATTGTGTAGAAAACATAAGTAAAAATTGGTGACAAAATCTATAAAATATAATGCACTTACCATTCAATTAACTTCTATTCTTCGGATCTAAAATATTGCATCCACCTTTTAAAAATAAACTTCTCCACTAGAATTTTTATAATGCCCCCCGTGCTTCCGAAATTTCCTCTTTAATAAATAATGAAGGGAGGGAAGTTATTTTTCCCACTCCCGTACAAAATAAATTTACAACCACCCCAACTAACTACCTAACTAACCCTTATTAAAAATAAATAAAATATATGCAACCAACATAATTTAAACATACACACAATAAATAATTTTTTCATTGATTAAAAGTATTTCATTTAAAATCACAACAATATAATAAATATTCAATTTTACACAAATGGGTAAAACCATTTACCCACACTCACTCACATATTATAATTAATTATATAACCAACTTTATAATATTCTATTTATTTACTATTTTATTATTATTTCTTAATTATAATATTACACTATAATTTTATTTTATTATCAACTAGGATTATATATTTATTTATCAATCTATTTTAATGCATAAGATAACCAAGGCATATTATCAGACAAATTAAACCAAAAGCCAAAACAATTACCTAACCACTAACCAGGGTCAAAAGGCAAAATTTCAAGCAACACTAACTGACCACAAAACTTCAAGCAACCTTGACTGGCCACTGATAGTACTTGACAAGGTATCAAACTAGGTACTCATCGTCTTCGAGGATGATGGTTAGGGTGGGGGACCAAGTGCTATCTCCAGTCAACTACTTCCATTGGGTGCAAGGCACGCTCAAACCTACCAATTCAGGTGGAGTCGATGCCTGGTGTGATCAATGAGATCAAAATGAAGATAATAAACTAATCTAATGCATAAACAAAATGATTATACCTTTATTGAAACCTCACGAATCCATGCGGGAAGGAGATGCACCCAAGAGCTCCTCAAGATTGTTCCCGTGATTAGTGTGACTAATGTGGATTGCTCAAAGCTTTTCAACACAAATGTAGATGAGAGACAAGTGGATGGATAGATTAGATGGGATTGATGCAAGATTTTGACATTATGATAGTGGGATGAAGGAGATTTTGAGTGATTTTGGCAGAGGTTTGATGCATAAAAGAGTCTCTCCAAAATGGCTTGGAGAGGGTTTCATTTATAGAGTTTTGGGAATGAGGATGGAGGGTCAGGATTAGAAGGTGAGATCAAGGGCTAAGAATCAATGAGAGTTAGGGTTAGGATTGGATTCATAGCCTTGTGACAAGTGTCACAAGGAGAGTGGATGAGGGAGATCAAGGGTTGAAACTTGGTCAATGGGATTGGAGGGCTCTCATTAAAAGTGAATTTTAAATTCACATGGGGAAAGGTGTGGAGGATTAAAATGAATAAAAGATTCATTTTGGGAAGAGGGGACATGACAAGTGAATTTTTAATTCACTTTTATGTGGAGATGTGAAGATGTACTCTTACATGTGTAAGAGAGTGATAAATGAGGTGTAAGAAGGATTTGACCATTTGAATAAAAGATTGATTTTTATTCAAAGGGTGCATGGAAAAAGGGGATAAGCAAGGTTAATTGAGTGTTTAGCTTAATTAACCTAGGTCTTGGGGGTAGGCAGGCTAGGGTAGCTTAGGGTAGGTCAATTAGTAGGCTAGATCAATTAGATAACCATGATTTATCTAATTAATGAGGATTAGGAAAAAGGACAATTTAACTAAATAAATATTGTGAATATTTATTTAATCAAATGAGGATAATGTTGTAAGGTAAAAGTGATAAATTAAATGAATTAATTTATCACAAGGAATGGGTAAATGGTCAAGGTAGACAATAAGGGATAAATTAATTAAATAAAATAAATTTATTTAATTAATAGGAGGAATAATGAGGGTGTAGAGATATGAAAAATTAGTTTGTGAAGCAAGCCAATTTTAGGTGTCTACATTTGCCCCTCTTTGAGATGGTGTTGCGGCTAAGTAACATCATTTCAAAGAAGTAAAAACATAGAGTTGGATTGGATAGAAAAAAGATTTTGGCTTAAAAGAATAGGGTAAGGTTTGGGGATAATTGGTAAGGGTGATGCCCCCTCGAGAGGATAGGCGGGTTGCAAGAACACGGTTGTGCTCTCGAAATGGATGGAAGAGATTGGTTGAAGTGGTTGGAGGATAAGTGGTGAGATGAATGGATGATGATGGTGGGAAATTGATTGGTGGATGATCATTGTGTTGAAAAATGATTTAGAGCAATCCTAGGTTTGATATAGCAAAGTGGATATGTTCACCAAGGTATAGAAGACCAGGGTGATGATGTGTATCCAACATGTGCATGGACTAGACACACAAACAAAGGGATGATCCCATGCATGCCCAAGATAGTACAACCTTGTCCTGACGAGGGAAGGGGACTCATAGCATAAGTCTTTAGTACACAAAAGGTATGATGAACCTTAGATGCATAAGGGGGGCAATATGCTAGAACCGACCCTATGATCAACAAGATATGAATACTAGCTTGGAGTAATGAAACCAACCCACAAGCACAGCATACAAAAGCAAGACTATGCCCCATTCTAGATGTTTTCTCCACATACCATGATATAGTGAGATCAAGGTAGCTTTGATGTGATCTTTGAATAGGACAAAAGATAAAAAATCAAAAACAAAAAGACCAACGAACCAAATAAGTAACCATTGTATCTCTTGCCAAGATGGATAATGACTGGACAAATTCTGCCTATTGTAGGAAAGATATATCCTAAGGCAGGAATTGATGGATGATTGGATCATGATTAGTTGATGTTGTAAGATTGGCTCAAGATATGATGGTGACAAGTTATGGTTGATGCTGATTTGATAGTTGATGATTTTTGATAAGGGATGATGCTTTGATAAGTAATGCGATGCTTGGATCTAGTGTAAGCTCATTGAGGATAGATGGGTGCATCTTAGGTACCTGAGTACTAGAAACTTCCTTCATATTCCAGACTGCCTACATACCCTGTATCCACGGGATCAAGGCACATTAAGATGCGGGTGATGATGATATGTAGTTCTGATTTGTGATGAATGATTGAATGATGATAGATGTGATGATGTGATGAATGATTGAATGATGATAGATGTGATGATGTGATGAATGATTGAATGATGATAGATGTGATGATGTGATGAATGATTGAATGATGTGTTGGATGATGAGATGTTGATGGAGCAATGTTGATTTTATGATGGACATTTTTGGGATTTTAAGGATTTTTTGATTTTTTTGGATTTTCTGATTTTGGAAAAGGAATGGTTTATTATGAGATGGTTGCATTGGCTTTCATGTGGATGACCTTTATGCTAGATATCAATGACAAGGGAACACCAAGTCTAGAGGTGAGGGTGATGGGGTTGGATAGGGGGGTTGGCGATGAAAGGATGATGGATAATTGATTCGTGGTAGATGAATGGACAAGCGATAGGGATGCATGTTAGATAGATAGAAGATAGGGATGAGGATTTTCTCCAAGGGCTAGGTTGCAAGGAATCATATGCCCCAATACTTAAAGAATTTTGCATGATGGGTTCATGTTTGAATGGATGGACTTTGTAGTAGATGGATGGAGGATATATTTGGAAAGAAAGTATGCCAAGAGGTCTCCAAAGCATGTTGTTGATGTTTTGCCCCTTGTCTTCATAAAGATCTAAGGTGGGAGATGGGAAAAGCAAGATATAATGGATAGGATGGATGGGAAATGATAGGATAAAGATACATGGATAGGATAAGCAAAAGGATGTTATGGATTTGGATGATTAGATGGTTTTGCCCCCAAGTGTAGGGATACAAAATGGATGGAGAAGGGATTACGCATGATGCGCACAAGGGGTTTTCATCAAGGTACTTGCCCAAGGCCCACAAGGAGTGGTTTTCACCATTGGACGGATTTTTCTCTTTACTATTTTCTTGATTTTTTGATTTTTTTGATTTTTTTTGCTTTTTTGATGGGATGGGAACTCTAGCGTCTGTTTCCATAGCAAGGAGAAGATGGTACCATGTTGGATAGCATTATGGATGATGATTACATGGATTGTTGGTAGATAGGAGAAGATGGAATGGATGGTGGATAATGGATTATGATGTGAATTATGCAAAAGCATGGACCATCGGAATGTGATGGGGAAGATATGTAGGATAGTGAACGAAAGATGGAGATATGGGGGTATGTGGGAATGTTAAGTGGTGGAGGGGAACCAAGACCAATGGCTGCACACACCGTGATGTATTTGGAAGCTTGTATTTTGGATGTGGAGTTGGGAGTAATGGGGATCGGGATAGAGGATTTTTCGATGGTCGATTTGGGGTTTTAGGGACCCAAATAGATTTAGGATTTATGGGATTTTTAGATGTGGAGCAAGATATGTGGGAGTTTGGAGTGGATTGGGAGGTAGATGCCTCATTTGTTTTGATTGCTCTTTGCTTAGGGACCCACACCATTTTTGTTTTTGCTTTTTCTTGTGATGGTGTGGGCTTTGATAGCCTTTGGGATTTTTGATTTTGCTTGGAAGGGATAACATCTTTAGGCTTTTGTGCTTTATGAGTTGAGGCATTCAAATTTTTGAATCCCATGGATTTGGGGGAAGCTTCATGTTTGAAAGATGTGTGCTTTTGTTGGTCTTGATTGGGGATTTTAGAGGATTTATGGTTGGAGGAGTAAAAAGTGGATTTATGGATAAATGGATGAGGAGATTTGAGGATGGGGATATTAGGAGTTGGTAAGATAGGAGGTAAAGTGGATTTGATAGGAATATTTGGAGTTGGAAGAAGTGGAGGTAAATTTGATGAAGGGAGATGGATGGTCACATGCTTTTGCAAATGATAGAATGATGGAGGAGGGATGGCAACATATGTTTTGGGGGTGTGATGAGATGCACCATGTTTAGGATTGGATGAATGGATTTTGGAAGGCAGGTGGATTGTACAAACATGTTCATGTTGTTTGTCTTGGGATGTATAGCCAAGACCATGCGAAGATGGATGGAATGTGGTGTGGATGGGCTCCAAGATGCCTTGTTCATGTAGGCCTAAGCCTTTGCCTTGATAGTTCATGTGTTGGAGTATGCGATGTGCAATGGGATGTTTGTTGCTTCAGAAACAAGACGCGAATCCATTATTTGTTGGAGATAGATAGGTGGTGGGAGGAAGTTGTTCGCCTCCTACAAGGAAGTCACCACGGATGAAAGTGCTTGTTCCAAGTGGATAAGGGGATGGATTTTGGATGGGATTGGTAGATGGATGTGAAGGATTCATGGGGGATGGTGAAGGGGTGGTAAAAGATGGTGTGAGATCAATAAGTTGATCAATGGATGGTAGGGGATTGGGGATCTTATTAGATGAGATGGTGAGATCTTGATCAAAAGAAGGGGTTGATGTTTCAACATGCTTTGGATTTGATTCTTGACATGGCTCATGTGTTTGGATAGAAGTGGGAGTGACTTGGATGTATGTGATAGGTGCTTGGATGGATGCAATAGGTGTTTGACTTATGTGTTCTTGAACATGGCTGCATGATGGTTCTTGAGTTATGATAGGAGATTGTTCAAGATATTTGGTGGATGTAGGATTGCATGAGGGTATTTGATTCCTTGCTAATAGCCAATGGATGACATCCGTCATGAGTGTATGGGTGGAAGAACAATATAATGGATGGATAATGATGGTGGATGGTGTAGAAATGGGATTGGGATTGGATAGGTGGGTGATAGGATTAGGTAGTGATGGTTCGTGGGTAGGTTCAAGGATAGGTGTTGGATTTGATGGTGGATTAGATGGTGGATGGGTGATAGGGATTGGTGGATTGGGAGATACATAAGGTGATGGATTAAGGTTGATAAGGTTGGAGGGATATTGTGATGGGAGGGTTGGAGGATGGGGATTAGGAGATGGGGGATTTGGTTGTTGATATGAGGTTTGGATTTCGGATATAAGGTGTGCGAGATTGGTGTTCCCTTGATCAAAGTTAGCATGACAAAGGTTGGGGGATGGATAAGGTGGAGGTATTGATTGGTTGGATAAGTATGATGGCATGGATGGGTAAGGGGATGGTGAATGATATGAGGATAAAGGTTGATATGATGGAAGTTGGTATGAGGTTGAAGGTTGATATGAGGATGATGGAGGTTGATATGATGGAAGTTGATATGATGAAGATTGAGGGGAGGTTGATGGTGTGGATATATAAGATGTAGGTTGGTATGAAGGTTGAAAGAATGACGATTGATATGATGTGAATGGGGATGATGTGTAAGATGTTTGTTGATATGATGAAGGTTGGATAGGGGATTGGGATTCTCCAATGATGAGGTGTGCTAAGGGCATATCTTTAATTACATTTTTGAATTGTTCCTTAGCATTAGGATCCATGTTCTCATAGGCTTGTCTACGTCTTTGTAAATGTTGTAATGTTTCATAAAGATCCATTTCATTGGAGAGAGTATGAGATGATGGGGATGATGGATGATTGTGATGGTGGGATGAAAATTTCAAGACCTTAAGATGATTTGTTTTGATTTGATTTGATTTGATGAATGGTTCTCTATGCTTAAGATAGACTAATGATCTTAAGCAAGAGGGTTGATTGGGTTGGTTTGATTAGGTGATCGATTAAGGTCTTGATTTTTGATTGGGTTGATTTGGATTTGGAGTTTGATAATGATGTGGGGGATTTGGATAATGATTGGGATTGATGTTGATTTTGGATTGGATTTGATTTGGATGAGATGGGATTAGAATGATGTTGATGAATTGGATTAAGGGTGATGAGAGTGATTAGGATAAGATTGGATTGAATGATTTGGATGATGAGGTGGATAAGATAGGCGGTTAGGATGATTAGGATAGATGGGTGATTGGATTAAGATGAAGTGGATAAGAATGATTAGGATGATGAAGATAGATTATGACTAGAGAAGAAGTGGATTAGAATTTGGTCAAGCTCAAATAAAGGGATTGGATAAGCTCAACTTGTGGGGTTTGATAAATGGGGCGATGGTTTAGCGGTGTTGGGATGAAAACTCAGCTCGACGTGAGGGGGGGTGCGGGGGGACAGACGCGACCCCCCACTACAGGGGTTCGGGGGCGCAGCCTCCCGACTGGAATTTTTTTGAAAATGGGCTTATAAAATTGATGTTTTTGATGGGAAAATTTGATTTTTTGACATGGATGAAGAAGGCGCTAAAATAGATGGAAAATGGCGCTGAAATAGAGAGGAAATGGCGCTAAAGGATGTGAATGGTTGGATTGATGGATGAATTTAATTTTTCTTGGCAAGTAGACAAACAATCAAGCAAGAAAACACAATGGCCAAAGGTTTGATTTATGAAAAATGTGATAATCAAGCATGTACAACCTTAAGGATTTGGGCCACTAAAACAAAGGTTCGTAGTGGGGGAACATCCGGGGGATCAGCACCTTACGAGCATCCGATAAACCACTTAAGGTTTTGACTAGCTCTACTAGGAGTTTGATATACCTCAAGGGTACTACTTCCTTTCAAGCTAGCACCGAATGGTAAGCGCTAATACCGATTAGACTTGGCTTTCGCCTTATCCTCAATTTACATATAGCAGACCGGATGAAAGTACTGCTTGGGGTCACCAATGAGTTCTCCGAATGGATGTGTCTCAAGGGCAGGCCCACATCCTAAAAAGAAAAATAGAATAGAACCATTTCTCTTCACCCAAGATCCTTTTGAAGGCAAGGGGAGAGGATACTTTGATTCTACCCTATGGGATAACACCAACGTGCAAGTGCACAAGACACGGCAAACAAGAGCTAATGTTCATTTTAAGCCCAAATTGAAAATGTGCCTAAAGTTGTTTTGTTGCAAGCAATGATTAATTTTAGAAACACCAATGTTAAATGTTCTTAAAACTAAGGCACCCAAGGATTCTTTTTAGGTGCACCAAAATGAAATGTTTGATTTGTAGATAACATGCAAGGGTTCATTTTAAGTTGCAAATGAAATGTTTTAAACAAAGATGAAAGAGCCCTGCAAAAAGACTTGTTAGTATCCTCAAGATGATGTTGGTGACTTGCAAGCAAACTATCAGACCCTGCACAGAACCCAAAAAATAGTCTCAGGAAATAGCGCTAATACAAAGATAAGATAGCGCTAATACAGACGATGGCGCTAATATAAAAAATAGCGCTAATACAATATAGCGCTAATACAGAAAATAGCGCTAATACAAAAAATAGCGCTAATACAGACAATAGCGCTAATACAGACAATAGCACTAATACAATAGAAAGAAAGCGCTAATACAGACAATAGCGCTAAAATAGGTCATGGAAGGTGCCATTGCGTGCTGTCAAAGGTTCTAATCACGGTTTGAAGATAGCATCGTTCTGGGCAGATAGCGTCGATACGGGGCTAAAATGCGTCCGACCTACAAAAAAAATGTTGTTTTTTTCTTCTAGAAAAATTTTGGCATAACCTCCCCTTGTTTAATCAACATTCCTGCAAAAATCGAGAGCATTTTTGACCCAAAAATAGCAGAAAAATGCTTTGAAAAAGACATGAGTGGAAGTTAGGAAAAAAATTCTCCGCAGAAATGGCGCTAAAACAGAGGATAGCGCTAATATGTGGTAGTGATGGCGCTATTGCGAGGGGTGGATGGCGTCACACCTGTAAAAACACGTCTTTGCACACAAAAACTCACACATCAAGTTAGATTCAGACCTTGTGGGTCCCACCGGGCGTGCCAAATGTGATCAATGAGATCAAAATGAAGATAATAAACTAATCTAATGCATAAACAAAATGATTATACCTTCATTGAAACCTCATGAATCCATGCGGCAAGGAGATGCACCCAAGAGCTCCTCAAGATTGTTCCCGTGATTAGTGTGACTAATGTGGATTGCTCAAAGCTTTTCAACACAAATGTAGATGAGAGACAAGTGGATGGATAGATTAGATGGGATTGATGCAAGATTTTGACATTATGATAGTGGGATGAAGGAGATTTTGGAGTGATTTTGGCAGAGGTTTGATGCATAAAAGAGTCTATCCAAAATGGTTTGGAGAGGGTTTCATTTATAGAGTTTTGGGAATGAGGATGGAGGGTCAGGATTAGAAGGTGAGATCAAGGGCTAAGAATCAATGAGAGTAGGGTTAGGATTGGATTCATAGCCTTGTGACAAGTGTCACAAAGAGAGTGGATGAGGGAGATCAAGGGTTGAAACTTGGTCAATGGGATTGGAGGGCTCTCATTAAAAGTGAATTTTAAATTCACATGGGGAAAGGTGTGGAGGATTAAAATGAATAAAAGATTCATTTTGGGAAGAGGGGACATGACAAGTGAATTTTTAATTCACTTTTATGTGGAGATGTGAAGATGTACTCTTACATGTGTAAGAGAGTGATAAATAAGGTGTAAGAAAGATTTGACCATTTGAATAAAAGATTGATTTTTATTCAAAGGGTGCATGGAAAAAGGGGATAAGCAAGGTTAATTGAGTGTTTAGCTTAATTAACCTAGGTCTTGGGGGTAGGTAGGCTAGGGTAGCTTAGGGTAGGTCAATTAGTAGGCTAGATCAATTAGATAACCATGATTTATCTAATTAATGAGGATTAGGAAAAAGGACAATTTAACTAAATAAATATTGTGAATATTTATTTAATCAAATGAGGATAATGTAGTAAGGTAAAAGTGATAAATTAAATGAATTAATTTATCACAAGGAATGGGTAAATGGTCAAGGTAGACAATGAGGGATAAATTAATTAAATAAAATGAATTTATTTAATTAATAGGAGGAATAATGAGGGTGTAGAGATATGGAAAATTAGTTTGCGAAGCAAGCCAATTTTAGGTGTCTACATTTGCCCCTCTTTGAGATGGTGTTGTGGCTAAGTAACATCATTTCAAAGAAGTAAAAACATAGAGTTGGATTGGATAGAAAAAAGATTTTGGCTTAAAAGAATAGGGTAAGGTTTGGGGATAATTGGTAAGGGTGATACACCTAAAATTGGCTTGCTTCGCAAACTAATTTTCCATATCTCTACACCCTCATTATTCCTCCTATTAATTAAATAAATTCATTTTATTTAATTAATTTATCCCTCATTGTCTACCTTGACCATTTACCCATTCCTTGTGATAAATTAATTCATTTAATTTATCACTTTTACCTTACAACATTATCCTCATTTGATTAAATAAATATTCACAATATTTATTTAGTTAAATTGTCTTTTTTCCTAATCCTCATTAATTAGATAAATCAT
Source organism: Cunninghamia lanceolata (assembly GCA_027924645.1). NCBI lineage: Eukaryota > Viridiplantae > Streptophyta > Pinopsida > Cupressales > Cupressaceae > Cunninghamia > Cunninghamia lanceolata. Next base: position 232,488 of record BSBN01000373.1, on the reverse strand, counting down.
GGTTATCTAATTGATCTAGCCTACTAATTGACCTACCCTAAGCTACTCTAGCCTACCTACCCCCTAGACCTAGGTTAATTAAGCTAAACACTCAATTAACCTTGCTTATCCCCTTTTTCCATGCACCCTTTGAATAAAAATCAATCTTTTATTCAAATGGTCAAATCCTTCTTACACATCATTTATCACTCTCTTACACATGTAAGAGTACATCTTCACATCTCCACATAAAAGTGAATTAAAAATTCACTTGTCATGTCCCCTCTTCCCAAAATGAATCTTTTATTCATTTTAATCCTCCACACCTTTCCCCATGTGAATTTAAAATTCACTTTTAATGAGAGCCCTCCAATCCCATTGACCAAGTTTCAACCCTTGATCTCCCTCATCCACTCTCCTTGTGACACTTGTCACAAGGCTATGAATCTAATCCTTGGTCTCACCTTCTAATCCTGACCCTCCATCCTCATTCCCAAAACTCTATAAATGAAACCCTCTCCAAGCCATTTTGGAGAGACTCTTTTATGCATCAAACCTCTGCCAAAATTACTCCAAAATCTCCTTCATCCCACTATCATAATGTCAAAATCTTGCATCAATCCCATCTAATCTATCCATCCACTTGTCTCTCATCTACATTTGTGTTGAAAAGCTTTGAGCAATCCACATTAGTCACACTAATCACGGGAACAATCTTGAGGAGCTCTTGGGTGCATCTCCTTCCCGCATGGATTCGTGAGGTTTCAATGAAGGTATAATCATTTTGTTTATGCATTAGATTAGTTTATTATCTTCATTTTGATCTCATTGATCACACCTGGTACCCATTCACTCAAACATACAAGTTAGAGCACATGTACATAATAGCCAAAGCACTAGGGAAGGGACTCTAGCAATCATATCTCATACTTGTATGTCACCCATACGTCCAATGGTATGATGCCACCCTTTCCACCTGTCCTAACAACATACTACTGCATCACCTTATCCAAATAAATCTCTGCATAATAACAATATGCATCATGCTCCCAAAAGTATTAACAGAAGCTCTTGTTCCATCCTCATCATCAGGTTCCTTAGCCAAACTACCTGCACATCCAAGGTGAGAATGGAGGGGCGCTACACATGGAAAGTGTTTATTAATCTATCTTAAGGTGTGGGAGAAGCCTTGAAGGTTGAGTCATCACCAGGGTATCAAACCCTTCATATACCCTTGAATGTGCCTTTGGTTGGTTGGTTGAAGGCTAGGTGAGTGGGTGAGTGGGCAAAGGAGAATAGTAAACATTGTGTTGTTGCTTCCCTTGTGCCACTCTGCATCATTCTGTGTAGTCACTATCTGATCTATATAAAATTGTCTAGTAAAATGATTTTCTTGCTGATAAGTAGGAGTAAATTGTCTAGTAAAATGATTTTCTTGCTGCTTTCATCACATCCTTGTCAACCTGTGGATTTAAAAAAATTAAATAGCCATTAGTCATGTACATAAAATGTGTTCTTGTATAGGAATAAAAAGAGTAGGAGTTCAATATATTTCATGTGTACACTCAAGTTAAAGTGCTTTATATTCCTTGATTTTTTAAAAATTAGATATCTATTATGTGGAAAAGTGTGTAGCATTAAATGTTAAAGAGAAAGCATACTGCTAAAGAGAAAGTGTGTTAAAGTTTAAAATATGATAATTTAGGATGTATCTAGACGTGAGTTCTAACTATAGATAGATCTATTATTTTCAAAGAATTATGTGTTTATAGTTCTGATTGTGAGAAGATTTTGGATAGTTTAGTTCATATAAGATTAGAGCGTTAGAGAGTGTTAGTGCATATTCTTGTTTATATTTGGAAATTTCAAACTATAACAAGCAATTTCTTAATTAGAAAGATAGTGTATGAAGTTCAATAACTTGAAAGATTTCCTTTCAACAAAAGCTATTCATAAATAAAAGTAGACTATATATATATATCATTTGTTAAGAACCACATGTTGAAATTAAAATTTGTTCAACAAAAAAACTATTAATTTAACTTGCATAAATTTTAAAACAATTAATACATGAACATAGATCTAGATAGTGAATTTAGGTCTTCAAAATGAATTGTAAGTTCTTCATCCATATTTTTCATACCACATCAAGTGGTTCAGCTCACTCTTCAATCACATATAATATTCTCTAATGATCATCACTATCTAGTCTCCACTTATGACGTCCATGTGCATGTGGAACTGAATGAAGAGATAGGGTAGTAGCAATTACTAGGTGGCTATACTGATATACCTTGTTCTCAGGTTGATAATCAATAAAGTGAATCCCATGTTGAACAATCTTGACTTGTTTGAGATATGTCCCTTGCACTACAACTGAACTTGTGGGAAACAACATTCCACAATAAGACAACATTTTCGAGGTAAATGTAACCTACATAGTTCATGTATAGTATTTTTTTCATTGAGGTAAGACATAACATAAATTATAAAAATATAAATTGAATGTTTAAATCACTCAAGGTACTTGACATGTACATAACAAATTCAAAATTTAAATATATCATAAAGTTAAACATGTGGGAAACAACATTCCATCACTTGTTTCTGGTTTTATTAGCTTCTGCCTCTCTTCTATGCAACACAATAAATAATAACTAATGTCTTCTATATTTCTAGCCTCTGCTATGATTGCAAAAACATCTCTTGCACCAAATTTACATGAAATATTTGTAATTTAAAATTTAGAGATACCTTATATAAATTATATATATATACACATACCTTTTTTAATCAATCCTGAAATATGGTTATAATCAATTGAAATCAAAGGAATGTCTTCAAATCTTTCATCCTCATCTTTATTGTATGTGTTGGTAACAACTAGTGGCACGTTTTTCCATCCACTGACATATCCACGTTGTTGGTTCTTACAATTCTCACAATCTCCCAACATGTACTCATAAGAAAAACAAGAGTAATCCCTAGTGTGCAATGTCCATGTCTAGCTATCTATACTCATGACACAATGCAAAGATCTTATTTTCTCTACCCTCTTGCATCCGTGCATTGATCTTCTATCCACACCTACAAATTTATTATATTGTACATTATAAATATAATAGAATTAATTAAATTCAAACTAAAATAAACAAACTTATGTACACATGATATATGAATATATATAAAGTATTAAATTTTTAAGCAATACATACCTGATATCTCCCAAAACACTCTATGTGGAATGTATTGGTTTGTTCCTGAAGATGTATCGATCTCACTTGATGCAAAGTGTATCTTACACCATTCTACAACATCATATGCATCTTTTATATAATCTCCCACATAATTCATTTGATGCTTTCTTAGAAGACATTTGATGCAAGCTCCTACACCATCATGTTCACCATTTCCATGCCCACTCTCAAAGAAACTCCAAACATGTGGTATATTGTCATTTCGATGATATCTACATAGTGCATAAAATGGCCTTGATGATTTGAATTGTGATGCATATCCATCTGACCATACAAAATTATTTTCAATTTTTACACGCCTGCTTGCCAAATATTCAAAAAACTTCTTAAAGCAATGTTCTACAAAATGTGTGTCATGCTCATTATCATCACTAATATAAAAGTGATATTCTTTCTTAATGACTTGTGCTTCAAATGTACTGTCAACACCATCCAAATTCAATTGTGCATGTTGATAACACACATGCACCATAATAGTGATCTGCTCTGAAAAGTAATATTGTGATTGAATCTCTTTTTGATGTACAAAAGAGTAATTTTTTGCAAAGTCAACTACTGATAAAACTATTCCAAGTGGGAAGGTATCTCTTAATGTTTGAAATTGTTATGCTTGCCACTTAGCAAAAAAACATGATGTATGTATGGTTGTATCAATTTATGAATTTTTTCCATAAATGTTCCAATATGTATCTCCTCTTCTACATTATCTAACCTTGTGGATTTTTTCCCATTTTTTGTTTGAAACTTTATGTAATTGTAACTCTTGCAATTTACCAACTTCGTTGGGTCGATATCTTCATTTCTCAAAGGTATTTTAGCCAAATTTCCACATGTTTCACAAAGACCTTTTAAGCAGTTTATTTGACTAGTTGCATTATCATCATCTGATTTATCACATAAGATGGATGCTATGAACTGACTTGCCCATTTAGGAGGTGCATTTACAAAACCATCAATGTCTTCTCTAATCTTTTGAAACACCTAATAGTAGAGATCAAATTCAGTATGATAATGACAACAAAAAGTTTCAAAAACCTTGTTTGTCTTCACATAATATGGCCTTAACCTTTCAAACATTGTTTTCCCAATCTTTATATGAGGATTTGAATTACAAAACATCACAAACATCTCATGTTGTGTTATGTCTAACCAATGTTTTGTATGTAGATCATGTCTATTGGGCCTAGTTATGTGTTTGATAACATCTCTACTATTTGATGAAGCATGAGTATTATCGTTCCAAAAGGTTGAGATCAAGTTTCAAACTACATCTTGAATCCGATCAGATCAAGGAGCTCTACACATAATTGCCCAATTGCCTTCCAAGGTACTATCATCCAATAATTTTCTTCTTTTCACATATTGTGTTAGTGTCTTTCTACTGAAACCAATCTCAATTGAAATTGAAGACAATTGTCTTTTTTTGGAAGTTTTTTCACTTAAAATAGATGTCAACATCACTCTTCTTGAAATGGACTTATCCGTAGATCGAGTTTGTTTCCCAATGGAAGCCAAACCTTTTTTAACATTTTCAACAATATCTTTTTCTAGGTGTGAACCTTTCCTCTTTTTCAATGATGAATCTACACCCAACAATTGTAATGGCTCACTTAGCTCATTACTAAGAAGTACAATTGATAACAATTGGGTTCGTTCAATTGTATCAAGATTATTGAAATGAGCAATTATTTCCTTTGCAGTTTTATTCATTGACCTCCCAGTAGTATGTCTAGGTTGTTCAGCATAAAGTTTCAATTTCTCCATATCCATTTCAAGGGATCTAAATTTCTATAAGAAATTTTTCTCTTCACCTCTTGAGCTAGATTCATATGCTCATCCATGGTCGAAGGAAGCGATCCTGACCCCTGTCCAACATCTATTGTTTACACTTGGGCCTCCTCTGAGCTAACATCAACTATGTGTTCTTCAACCTCGTTTGCTCCAGTATCTAAATTTGGGTCAACTTCAATTTCTGTATGTTGAGCCCAGGTACACACAAAAGTCATATATACAAGAGAAAACTTTAGAATATTTAATTTAAATAATAATCTCTCAAAACATCACACATCAAGGAAATACATATTAAAGAAAACTTATAATTTAACTAAGTCTTGATATATTTTAAAGAGACTCCATATCAAATTACTATAAAAATTAATATGTACGTGTAATAACTAATATTTATGACCACAAGTGATATATATGCTCATGCACAAGTGACAAATATGAGTACAAGTTACATAGGTAGTTATACCATTTAGGATAAGTGTGTAAGCATGCACAAATATTCAAGTAAGATGTACAATTTGATATATATGAAATCTCCTATAAGGGTGATTGCCCTCAATATGGACCGTACATATGGTAAGATAGCTCTAGACTTGAATGATTTAACAAAGTGCAATCCTTTGTTGGAAGATATAATCAAAATGAAATAAGAATACTTGTAAAGAAAAGATAGGGCTTATCTAAGTAGCAACATAATGTAGCAAAATAGACCTAAGATTAAAGCGAAGAGAAACCCCACCATGGATTCAAGGTGGTGAAGTTCATTAAGCTCAATTAATTCAAGGAAAATCAAATGAGATAAAATAAATAGAGCTCTCCAAGTTAGTGCAACAAGCACTATCATCTCCATTCAAGATGAGCACAAGAAGAAAATTTTCCTATACAATTTTTTCTAGAGTTAACTAATGAAAAGAAGGATGACACTAGAATTTTAAGGACTACCCTTTGGCTCTAAATGGAGTTCTAGCTTACAAGATAATTAATCTAGTAGCTAAGTTAGAGGTTCAACTATAAAATATGGTGACAAAATCTAAGCTACCACAAGCAAAAGGTTCCTTTTGGTAATGTTTAGATTAGAAGCATGACACACTTCCTAGGTTTACTAACACATAAGCCACTTGTTGAAGATAGAGGTGAGAAAAATAGTATAAAAGGAAGAAGACAGAGAAGGTTGGAGAGAGGGAGAGGGATATGGAGAGTTAGAGAGGGAGAGAGATAGCTAGGGAGGCCTGAGTGAGGGAGAGGTAGAGGTAAAGAGAGTGGGCAATCTGAGAGAGAGAGTGGTGGAGAGAGAGAGAGAGGGAGAGGTAGGTAGTTATCTCTAGGTAGAGGGGTGGGGATTATAGCTAAGAATGAGGAATGAATTAAATTAAATGACATCCTAGTTACATAAAATCAATGCATATATATTTAAGCATAAATCAAGTGACCTAGATTAAATGACATCCTACTACATGATTCATCAATGTGTATATATTTAAGCATAAATCAAATGACCTAGATTAAATAGAAAAGAAAAGATGCATACCTTGTTTTAGTTTATAATATTTTTGCAATCTTTTTTGATTTAATCTTTGTGTCTTTTCTGAAGAATGCTTTCGTGCACTCTTATTTTGTCTTGTCTTTTTATTTCCCATCTCCTTCTTTGTAAAATATGACTTGAAAATTCTTCTCTCAAAGATTTTCTCCTCCCTTGCAGAACAAAAATGCGAATTTATCTTGTTATATTGATTTTAAAAAATGAAAAAAAATGTCCTATTTATATGCAATAGGAAAAAATTAAAAAATTTAAAAAACAAAAGTCTGTTGTACATTCTAACGAAGGTCAGCCATTAAAAATCTTAATTATTTTTTTAATACAAGGGACCTTCGTTTGAAGGTGTTCGTTATGATGATGTTGGCGCCATGTTTCGAAAGAAGGCCAATCCACTTCGAATGAAGGACGTCACCTACCTTCATTAGAAGGGGTCTTCGAATAAAGACCCTTATTAGACACCTTCCCTCCTTCCCTTCCCTCCTCTTCTACAAAATTTTGGATTTCAAAGCTCGGTTGAAGGTCCAAATGGAATCACCTTGCCAAACCAAGTTGGAGGATCGTAGTCCTCGAAACGAGCTTTCCAATAAGTATAGTTTTGATATATTTTGATTTTATTATGATTTTTTTTTAGTTTTACTAAACATTGGTTTTTCACCAAACATCAAGTTATTTGTTCTACGCATGTGGAAAATTAGTAAATTAGTGAAACAAAATTCTAAAAAATATCTACGCCCTAGGTATTGATGTGCTTGTTTCAACAAAAAAAAAGAATTTTGATACATACAAAAACAGTTATGTTGGACAAAATACGCCTATGTCTAAATTATAATTGGTTTGACTTCAAAACTTAATTAAAAAAATATGCAACAAAACATTATGAAACCAAATGGATCCTCTAGATATCGGTGTTACCAATCTAAATTCAAAAGAATCGAAATTTTATCCTTTGTAGAAAAAAGTTGTGTGATGGAATACACATCACTTTAAAAAAAAGTTGTTTACTATTAAAAACTAGTTATCAAAGGAGACGCAAAAAAATTTGCAATTTAACTTCAAATTTTTTTTAAAAAATATTTTTAGAATCTACGGAAAAAATCTCACAAATCACTAGTTCACATCATCTTCAAATTCCTAATGGTTTAGTGGCTATAGGTGTCAGAAAGTGAAGATTTAGTTCAAAATGTTGATTTCAATGTCAAGTTTGGCCAAAAAGTGTAACTACTTCTAAGTTTTATCAAAACTACTAACTTGGTGGTTTTATAGGATGTTTTGTAGAAGACATTGATTATATATATTTTCATTTTTGTATGCTTTGTCTTCTTTTCTTGTTTACTCACATTTGAAATTGACATTAAAACTAACCTTCACATTTAGATTTGGATTAATCATATTGCGCATGTCTTTTAATCTCGAAGTGATATCTTGTGTATGATCTCCTCTTGCACCCTTGGGTGAACTTGAGGATTAGAAACAAATATCATCTTAGAAATTTATTTTTAGGGGGCTTGCCTTGGATTTTACCACCAAGGGGATGACCTCAACTCTAGTGTTCCGACGAAGTATAAAAAGCTAGGGATAAATTGAAAGACACACCTCTTAGAAAAGGACATTTGTCATTTATTTCTCTAAGCATCCAATAACTTTATACCTTGGGGTTGTGAAGGTGGAGAGTGGGTTACTCTCTTGTGCCAAGCCATTAGACAAACCCTTTCTCCATTACACAGAATCATGCCTTACGTACCTTCAAGTATTTAAAGGATATCCCCTAGAAGCCTTGTCTAACCTAGATAGGAACCTTTTAGCCATCATTATTCATGGTGCATTGGATACCAGTTAGGCCTGAGAAGATACTCACACACGGGTGTTACCACAATAGTGTGTCCCACCTATAGGACATTTTGATTTTTATCTGAAATCACATATTTTTTAGAAAAAAATAATGATTTAAGCCTTGAGGGGTTCCATCTAAAGGGGTTTAATTTAAGGGGTTTAGATAAAACCCCTTTAGATTGTATCCCCTTGGAAATAACCCCCTAGTCTTAAATCAAACCCTCGATGGAGTCTCCTCTGCACCTATCAAAATGCTGACAAAAAACTAATTTTGCTTCACCCTTTGGGGGATCAAATGAAGTCATTTAGAAATTATATTTTGTAAATATGTAGCCCTTAGTATAAGCTTTCCAAAATGTATAATCTTGAATATGTTTCAAATGATTTTATATTTATTTTCTATTTTCTAGTGAACGTAGGTTTTTCACCTAACATCAAGGTATCTATTCTACACACACGGAAAAATTAAAAAAAGAGAGAAGAAAATTTTTAAAAATATTTGTGCACTAGGTATTGATGTCCTTTTTTCAACAAAAAGAAAGAAGTTAATTTGGATACATATAGAAAAACTTATGTTGTATGGTATAAACCTATGTCTGAATTATAATTAATCTCACTTCAAAAATTAATTAAAAAATGCAACAAAAAATTATGAAAAAAATATCTGTGCACTAGACATTGGTGTTAAAAATCTATGTTTAAAATTTATAATTTTATCATTTCTATAAAAAGTCTATGTTGTATGGTATGAACATCACTATCTAAAAATGTTATTAATTATAAAAAATAATTATTAAAAGTTATGTAAAAAAATTCACAAATTATTTCTTAATTTTTTTTTTTAAATGCATTTAGAATCTACACTTGAAATATCAAAAGTCACTAGTTCACATCATCTTCAAATTATTAATGGTTTAGTTGTTATAGGTGTCAAAAAGTGGAAATTTGGTTAAAAATGCTTATTTCAATGTCCTACTTTGGCTAAAAAGTGGGACACAGTATTGTGGGATCACTCACACATGGTTCCAAGTTGTTGAGATAGAGCTCACTGTGGGCAAGGCTTTGGCCTCCATGGTAAGGGGTGCATATGTGGTACATGACCTTGCATTTCCTAGCTATCCTTCGCTTGGTAGATAGCATTATTGGTGGGCCCATGAGGATTAGCACTCCTTTCTTGATTAATTATAGGCTTGTTGTTGTGTCTTTTTGATTGGGTGTTGTGCATACCAAAGTGCTTGATTGTAAACCTTTTATACCTAGTCAAGTTTTTGAAATCTTTTTTGCTTGTTTGAAAACGCTATCCAATTGGTATCCTTGAAACAAAAGTTGAAGTGAAGGTTAGAACAAGCATAATCCAAAACCTTAGTCTAGCCTTCATAGAAAACAACCATTTCATCTTGCCTTAGTTCAAACCATAAATCCACTTGTCAATAATCCAAACAAGTCCATTCCCATTACAATCCATAGTTCATAGTCCATATTCACTACCTTTTATCCCTTAGCCCATTTTTTTCAGACCTTAATCCTTTGTTCATTCATGTCCATAGTCCATAACACCCATCCATTACCCTTCATGTATTAGTTCTCATCCAACATCCTACATTAATCTAAACCTTGTCACTATTTCCTAATCATTTCCATCCATTTTAAGCCTTAGTCCATCCCTTCTTCTACTCAAATCAATCTCTCATCCACTCACCTTATCCATAGAAACCATAATTATCCAAATCCATCATCTATCCTATCAATCCTTAGATAATATAAACCTCACTTTTGGATCCTTTTTTAGTCAAAATCATCCCCTCCATCATTTAAGATCCTTAATCATCCTAGGCCCTAAAATCTTATCCTTGGGACCCTTAACTATCCTAGAGCCCATAATCCATCCTTTGGAATTCTACAACTATCCATGCATTCCAACAATCTTAATAAAAAACCAAAATATCCTTAGGACCCAAAATAGTGTGATATACACTTAATCCAAGTTTAGCAAACCAATCCTCTTATCCACATAATTCATCCAAATCATCTATTCCCATATTTGGAAACAATCATATCCATTATGATCATCAATCAAAATTATCCATCCAAATCATATATCCAAGTCAACTCAAAGTCATTCATAAGATCACATAAGGTCATCATCCATTTGTCATCTAAAGTCAGTAATTTGATCCAAATCCAATCCCACTAACTTGTTCACACCCATCCTCTACCACCTCAAGTCCTATGTCAAGATCAATGGCTCCTGTCACTAGGAAAATTGCTAAAATGGGAATGACTGAGGAAAATCCTTTCCATAACCAATCTCTCATAGAATGATTCCCCTTCTTAGGAGGATCATCCCAACCCCCACATGATGGTAGTGCATTGATGAGGACCCTCCTGATAAGCTAGAATATCCTAGTGATCCCTACATTGTCCTTAATTTTGAACAAGGACATGATTTAATGGAGAAATTCATTGAAATAAACAAAGATTCAATCCCTAAACATGTCATTGAATCAAGGGCTAAATTGCCTCCTGATTATGACCTCTCCCATCTTGATCACATAGTGTACCCTGATCCTCTAGCTCATGGCCATACCCATGAGGGAAATCCTATCACTTCTCATGACCACACTAACCTCCATATAGATCCCAACATCACATCCAAAACCACATGCTCCCTCACTATCAAAGGGAAAGACATCCTTCATCCTTCTCATGGCCACATCAGCCCCCACTTAGACTACATCAATCACTCTCAAGACAAATGGTCCCTATCCATTAGGGGTAACCTCCTCTATCAAGAATCAATCCCACCTAAGGCGCACACATTCCTTCACAATGAGTCCCAGATTCCCCCATTCACTAGTCAAGTCGCATAAACAATAGACACCCAATCTAGAGGTAAACACCGTACTTCCCATGTGGAGTATATTTCCATTCCCATCTCAAACCAAAATAGCTCCCATGCTCCCACTTCTAGTGTAATTATTCTTGACCTTGGGATTCCACCTAAGAACAACATCATTTTCTTAGGAAACATCAACCAACACCTAGCTCATCTTTCAATCAAGAATGGAAAACCATGAAAGGAATGGTCAAAGTATTTCAAGATGGGACCCATAAAAAATCATATACTTTCAAATAATTATGTCCCTATCCTTTTGATTGATCCATCTCACAACTCCCATTTCCTACCTCCTTTGAAATTCCAAAATATGACAAATACAAGGGAAAGGGGGACCCTAAGGAGCATGTCAAAGAATTCTTCATGGCAAGCCAAGAAGTGGCACATGAGAACATATACTTACTATGCCTTTTCCCCTATAGTCTAGGTGGGCAAGCACTTTAGTGGTTCTTGCACCAACCTAAGGGGTCCATCACACCCTTTTGAGACTTAGTCAATAAATTTGTTAAACACTTCTCCTATAATATGGACCTATGCAACACCAAAAAAAGATTAGGTGAGTGTTGGGAATTAAGGTGTCTCAACCATTGCAAGTTCTTAGCATTTATTATTTAATTGTATTTAATTTTTTGCCTATTATTGTATTTTGTATGCAGATATGATTTTGTCACTTTGTGGGATTTGGCACGGTGATGTGTCATCCTACATGGAAGATGACTAAGTGTATTTTTGTCCTCATATGAGGAGATAGGCATTCCACTTTGTGGAAGAAGACTTTTTCCATGTGTTGGCATCTTTCGGGTGTTGTAAGAGGTTTATGACGTGTAAGAGTTATGATAGATTCCTATGACAAAATCTATGACATGTACGAGCCAGAAATATAAGATCGTATGATAGGTGAAGACAACTGTCAAAAAGCATCTTGCATGGAGGAAGTAGGCACCCAAGTTTGACTATTATAGGTTGTAAGAGAATCTGCTATTAATAGTCAGTTATGATAGATTCTCTTACAACTGTGAGAGTTGTTATATATGACGGATTTTATGACATTGTAAGAGCATCTGTCATACCTTAATTGGGTAAATTTGAGGTGCCCAAGTTGGGGGGTTGTAAGGGATGAAAGAGAATCTCTTACAAGTGTCATACACATGTTTTATGGCCTTGGAAATTGGGCCACATGGATTTGGACGAGTTCCTTGTGTGACTTGCTCTAGAAGCTACCTCCATTTGTACTACTTCTTTTTATATACATGTGCTTGGAGTTGGAGATGTATGTTGTTCATTTTGTAGGTACAGAAATGTTGCCCAAATTACTCTAGACTTGACACTATGACTACTCTTGAAAGAGCTTGGCTCTGAAATTGTATTTTAACCATTCATTGATTATTGTAATACATTGAGTTGTGCTTTGGAGTGTGGGGTTTTTTACTCGAAAAGGTTTTCCCCACATATATCTTATGTTGTTGTGATTTGGCATTGTTCTTGCATTTGAATGTGTATTAATCTCTATATTAATTGTGTATCTTAACTATAACTAAAAGAACTAAGAAAAAATTGCTCTACTTCCCCTCATTAGATTGGTATAGGAAGTTGTTTCCTCTTACCTTGCTTCCTTTCAGTGAGAGCTTTTCATCATTCCTTCAATGGTAGAGAGCCTTGGCTACTAGATTTGCATGGCCTATACCGGAAAAGCATCCCGTTTACATCTTTGTCACAAATATCAATCCAAAATTGGCATTTCATCTATGTACAAGTCCAATGTGTCATTTCTTTTGATGAGCTCATTGACGGGGGAATTCAAATTGAAAAGGCCCTCATTGCTAAAGGGGTAATAAAACTTTATTCAAAGGATCACAATAAAAATGACAAATCAAAAATTTCCAATGATAAGCCCAAATTGTATAGCAAGAACAAGAATGTAGTTAGTGATGGGGTCACTGACATGAAACATGTCCAAAATTTCCAACAAACTTCATCCATCACCATTCCATCTGCACCTACCAAACCTGAAAGGAAGAGAAGAAAATTCACACCATTAGGGGAACCTATCAAAGTAATCTTCTATCAATTGGTCAAATCTAAAATGATTATCTTTCCACTCACAAAACCCTTTGATGAAATCCAACCTAAACCCTCTTGGTATAAGGAGGATGAATATTGTGACTATCACTGAATTACAGGTCATGTCACAAATAAATGCATGAAATTAAGGCATTACATCCAAGATCTTATAGATAGAGGTGAGATTGAAATCAAAGGTCCATCCAACACCTCACCCAATCAAGAATTGGGGGTCTATAAAAATCCATTCCCTAAACACGGCCATAAACGCTCCTCTAAGAAAAATCAAGGACAAGACTCAAACACAAATACAATCAATTACCATAAAGTCCCCCACACCTATGATTTTTTCGTTGAACATATTGAGCAATTTGATGAACAAGTTCAAACTATAAAAATAATTTTAACATCTAACTGTGCTATCACTGCTCGACGTGGCAAAGCCACTATCCAAGGCCTCACTCCAACCAATGCTAATTACAACAAACAATGTGATCTCATACATCTCCTTGAATGAACACCTTCCCAGATTTCCATCCTCAAACTCCTTCGAATATCCCCTACTCATAGGGATATCCTAAACTACATCCTTCAAGAGTCCCAAGTGCCTAATAATATTGACCCTTCACACTTCCAGGGCTTTGTTGGCCACCTTTCTGACCATCACCTCACTTTCACTCTAAATGATTTTCCTTCCTTTTATCCATCACACAACCAACACATTCATATTGAAGTTGTTATATCCAAGCATAAAATAAAGTGTGTGCTCATAGATAATGGGTCTAGCTTGAATATTTGTACATTTCGATTGGTGTAGTATTTGGTATATTCAGAAGAAGCTTTGGGTTTTCAAACTGTCACTATCAAAGCTTATGATAATGCAGAAAGAGAATTGATAGGAACTATCTACCTTCCTATTAAAGTAGGAGCCTCATTGCATAATACCCTATGTCATGTCCTGGACCTAGACCTACCATATAATCTCCTTTTTGGTTAACCATGGATTCATGCCATGCAAGCCATACCATCTACCTACCATCAACATCTTAAGTATCCATACAGTAGTGTAATGGTTAATATTCCTTCCAACCTTCCTTCCAATATTGCCAAATGTTTGAAGGACAATATGAAAATCATTGTCCATTCTCTTAGGCTATTTCCAAATCTGCCTCCACAAAACCCAAGTCATACATTGATCCTAGTGATCTACCCTCCACATCTTCCGCTCCACCTACTAAATAGAAGTCCCTAAAATCCACATTCAAAATAATTGATAAAGGATGTGGAGAATATAATATCCATAAGTCCCTTCATATCACTAAAATTCCCATTTCATCTCAATCCTTTGGTCGACCACACCCAAAAATACAAGATCCTTTTGTCATGCTGCAATGGGGGCTGACTACTTTCATTTTTAGTGGTCACCTTGTTGATGAAGATATAGGAGGCTTTGATCCTACATGGATTTATAAAGATGAAAAGTATGCTTCCTGCTTCAAAGAACACAAGTATCCTATTCCTTTGCATATTTGTAGTAGTATGAAATATAAAGCAAAGGTCTTGGTCTCCACACGCAAGGTTGCCTTGATTCTATCATTCTGCTAGCACATGATGGTACATCTAGCCTAGGATAAGATGCCTATGATGAGTACTATGATTCTATTATAAACTTTCTTGATATTGTTGGACATGCCTCTTCTGACTTTGATGATAGAAAGCAAATTCCATTTCTAGTCCTTTCGAAGAGTTGGCTGCCACAGACTTGTTTCATGAACACTCTATCTTTGCCATCCATCTTGATCTTTAATATGTATCTTATTGATTGGGACCAACAAGACTCTTCTACCTTAGACACATTTTGAAATGATGAGGCTATCCTAGAACTCATGCAATCCCATGATGCCCTTCTAGGAGATAATAAACAAGGCTTTGAGATCCTATTAAGATCATCTACATGTTTTGGTGGGCAAGAAGCACCTTCTGAGGAACCATCTGAATTAACACTTGATGCAGACACACCTATTGATAATGAGATCCATCTTCCTTTATATCTTGTACCATTTCAAGATCGATAACCCCTCCTTATTGAAGAAGTCATGGACATTAATTTAGGCACTGAAGAACCTAAGCTCACACAAATATCAGTTGCTTTAGATCTTGATTTGAAATAAGGCATCTCCACAGTACTTAGAGATTATTTAGATGTATTTGTATGGTCCTATGCTAACATGATTGTCTTGGGTCCATCCTTGGTCGTTCACCACCTTGTGGTATGACTCGATGCTAAACCAGTTTGCTAAAAGCTAAGAAAAATGTGCCCTAAGGTGGCCCTCCTAGTAAAAGAACTTCAGAAGTTGCTAGATGTTGGATTCATTCGACCTATTGATTATATAGAATGGGTGTCCAATATAGTTCAAGAAAAAAGACTAAAGGCATCAGGGTATGTACTGACTTTAGAGACATCAATAAGGCTTACCCTAAAGATGACTTTCCTCTCCCTAGTATTGACATGATTGTTGATCTAACAACTGGACATGAGATGTTGTCCATTATTGATGGATTTTTTGGGTATAACCAAATTTAGATTGCACTAGAGGACCAATATAAAACAAATTTCATCAACCCTTGGGGCACATTCTTCTATAAAGTCACGCCTTTTGGTCTAAAAAATGTTGGTGCCACATATCAAAGGGCCATGATTGTCATAGTCCATGATATGTCACATGATATTGTTGAAGATTATGTGGATGACATTTTGGGAAAATCAAAGCATAGAGAAGATCATCCAGTCATGTTGCGTCGTATCATCCAATGACTCTGAGAATACAAAGTCAAACTAAATCCTAAGAAATGTGTCTTCGGAGTCACATCGAGAAAACTCCTAGGGTTCATTATTTCCAGACGTGGCATTGAAGTAGATCTTGCCAAAGTAAAAGCTATAATAGAAATGCCAGCCCCTAGGAATCTCACATAGTTACATAACTTACAAAAAAAACTCCAGGCTATCTATCACTTCATTGCCCAATTAGTTGATAAGTGCCATCCTTTTTCATATCTACTAAGGAAAAATGTCATCTTTTAATGGGATTAGACATTCCAAGCAACATTCAACAAGATCAAAGACTATCTTTCTAATCCACCAATTCTAGTGGCACCTACATTGGATAGGAATTTGTTTCTCTACATTTCAATTACATAGCATGCTTTTGGTGCTCTCCTAGCACAACATAATGATTAGGGACAAGAAAATGACATAAATTACCTCAGCAGAACATTAGTGGGGTGTGAGCTCAACTACTCCCCCATGGAAACAACTTGCCTTGTAGTAGTCTTTACCTCACAGAAGCTTTGACATTACATGCTCAATTCTACAACTCATCTTATTGCCAAAGTTGACCCCCTCAAGTATCTACTATCCAAAGTAGCCCTTATCTCTAGAATAATAAATTAGTTCATGCTCCTTAGTTAAATTGAGTATGTTAATCATAAGGCTATCAAGGGACAAGTCATTGAAGATCAATTAGTAGAGGTACCAATCATAGATACTCATCCTTTGATCACAGAATTTCCTAATGAATCTATCCTTCATACTGAAGAACAAAAAACATGGATTCTATACTTTGATAGATCATTTACCTCACATGGCTCAGGTGTTGGCATCCTATTCATCACCCCTCAAGGTGATCTCATCCCAAAAGCATTTCGCATTGACTTCCCTTGTATAAATAATGTAGCAAAATATGAGGCACTAGTATCTAGTCTAAAACTAGCTGTACAATGGAATATTCAGCATTTACAGGTATTTGGTGATTCACAACTAAATATTAAGTATGTCAATGGTGAGTTCCTCATGAAGGATGATAAACTTGTACCTTATAAGTGCATGGTGGATAGTTTCAAGAAGTATTTCCTAGATATATCTTTTGAGCAAGTCCCCCGTATAAGCAACAAAGTTGCAGATGCTATGGCTATAATTGGCTCTCTCCTAGATATGTCTAATCATGTTCATGAGTACCATTTCATAGTGGAACAACTTTTTATCCCTACCTATGATATCACATGTTTAGAAATGATTTCTGACTTTGCTGGTCCCAACACTCCCTGGTATAGTGACATCTTCACTTACCTCCAAAGCCAAACCATTCCTCCTGACCTATCACCCTCCAAATGCAAATCCCTTATTCAATGCACCTCTTGTTACACATGTAACATTGGAAAATGTCCCCTTGGGTGATTTTCGCTCTTAAGGTTTAGCTCCCGGGTCTTTGATCTGCATTTAGGACATCTTGCATCATATTTTGGCATCCCGATGAGAAAACCCCTAAGTTTCATGATGAAAGGGACCTAGGGGGATCCCTTGAGACAGACCCTACCCAAAATAGGGGGGAGGACTTGGGTACTCGCGCCCTAGTCCTGCCATTTTTTGGGTCAGGGCCAAATTTTAAGTGTCAATTTATGACCATTATTTGGTTCCTAGGTCAACACGGTAAGTTTGAATTATGAAATTCTTGGCGGGAATGTTTGTAGTTGCATATGTAAGCATGTTTAGGCATTCATTTGTAAACTAGAGATGATCACTAGATGGCTATTGTGAACTTTATGCATTCTTGTGATTAGAGCATTCAAAATATTCATTGTGTAGCAGAGCATAGCATTGTTTATGTGTTTGTATTTGTAGATTTGTGCATCCATCTCCTCATGGCATGAAGAGCCTCTTCCTTCCATGAGATCTTCACTACAAGGTGATATCATTTGTGTTTGGAAGCATTTATCATTTAGTTTTTGCCTCTATCCTCCAAGGACATGCACTCTCTATCTGACAACGGTGTTCGGAAGACTTAAATGTCTCTCTGGGGCTTGACTGAGGCAAGCCTCTAAACACCACAACCCCCTCCTTATTTTTCTGTGATTGCAGGTTACAGGTTGAAGAAACAAGAAAAGTGGAGTTGCAGGAGAGTATTGTAGAGTGTTGGAATTGCAGATCAGAGATGAAAATAGGGACCTGGACTCGGGCACCCGCTCATTAGTCCTCTGGATCCCGCAATGAAAGAATCTTTAAGACAGCAGGAACATGTTGCAGATAAAGTTCCCAGATCCTGAAAAAAAGCATGGCACTGGACTAGGGCACCCGCTCATTAGTCTCCAACTGTTTCACTTCCCAAACTCTGAAAACTAGTACACATTTGTCTGTTATTTTACATCTTTCTGTAGCAGCATTTTTCATAATTTGTCTGTTTGCTTCTGTATTTGCATAATTAGGGTTTTAAGCATAATTGGGCATAATCAAGTAATCAAATCACACAAATCCAATTTTCCCTACATTCTAAGTGACCAAGGGCCTGATAGTAGATTCTTACTCGACTCAAGGTCCTTGAATGCTTTAGGGTGAAAGGAGGATACACATAAACCATCAAAAAACCCAATATTCAAATTTTACCCTAAGCATTTTGGTGAACCTATGTTTTTAATGAATTTCACACCTTGCTAAGTGTTTTGCTTCAGATTTACATTCATTTCATTCATTCATTCCATTGTTCATCTTATTGCATTTGGAAAATTACAAAAAAATTAAAAAATTTGAAAAAAATTGTATTCTAGGGTTTGCATTTTCATAAAATTCTCATCAATTAATTTGAATTTCATTAAATTTATGATTTTTGAATTAGATATGAGCTAAATTGTGGAAAATTATAAAAATTCAATCACTTGCATTGCATTTTCATCATAAAATTGCTAGGTTTTGTTGGAAATTTTGAATTTGTCATATAACCTAGTAATTTCAAAAACTAGGGTTTGTAGGTAAAATCTTGTTTTAGATTTTTCTACTGGTCTTAGACACTCATTCAAATTTTAATTTGGCTGTAGTGTTTCATTTTGGTGTAACTTTGCATTTAGATTTCAAAAATTTACATTTTTACATAGAAAATTTCACCAAAAAACTAGCATTTTTCATTGATTTTTCATTAGATTTGCGCTTGCATTTTGCATTGTAGGGTTTTAAAATTATTTTCAGATCTGAGTAGAATTAATTTTCATCATAAATCAGATTAAAAAACCTTCATATAACATTTTGCATTCATTTGGATCAAGATCTCATGCCTAGGGTTTGAAAACCTCGATTTTCACTAGATTTGGCCTTATCGACTCTCTAGATTTGCACCATAGGCGTGTTGTGAAGAATATTTTTGCACTAATTAGATTTTATCAAGGTTATTATCTACTTCCCCTCCTAAAAATCTTCACAACTCCTTTTTATTGGGCTCTTGTATTGAAAATTTGGTGAAAATTTGCACATTTTTGCTATATTTACCCTAGGGTTTGACCTAGATTTGCACTCCAACCATGTTGTGACAAGTTTTATGGATTGAGGTGACTGATATCATTGCTATTATTTTCTGCACCTCCTAAAATTCCTTACAACACCCCTTTTGCTAGGTCCTGGAGTTGAAAAATTGCATATTTTTGCTATATTTTCACTAGGGTTTGATCTTGAGTGGCACTATAAGCGTGTTGTGATGGATTTTTTGGCATTAGGTGGTTTTTATTACTAATATAATTTTATGTCCACCATCATTTTCCTCACAGCACTCTTTGTCATACTCTTTTGCATTGAGATTTAGTGAAAAAACTGCATATTTTAGTGTATTTCCACTAGGTTTTGACTGGTCATCATTCTAGATTTGCATCATAAGTGTGTTGTGAAGGATATTATTTCTATATTGGACTAATATTAGACATATAATTTTCTTCCCCTGATCAATTTCCTTACAACACCTTTTTCTTTCACTTATTTGCATCGAAAAAGTACAAAAAAAATTCAAGCATTTTAGGTCATTTTTACACATAGCTTTGCATTCATGGATTCTCCTAAGGGCTCATCTTAGGAAGATTTATTTGAGTACATTATGAATTATGATAATTTTTGCAAATTCACTGATAAACATCCTCAAGTCTTGCATCAAATCGCATATATCAATGGCATTGACATGAATGTGAGCACCACCTATGATATCCTTCGCACAATAGCCTATTTTGACAACTTTCTTACTACTATGGATGTTTTCCCTTCGATCATGGAGAATCTTAATAATTTCATTGTTGAAAACAATCATGGGGAAAGTAGTAGTGAAAACATGATTCCCTCTCTCCCTTTGTTTCATGATGATATAATGCATATCCTTTCTGAGACCTATGAGAATTATATAGCAATCGGTGATTCAACGAACAAAGAGACTTGTCCCAACATAACCCCACTTAGTGAGCATATTTTGGCACAAGAAGAAGACATCATTGATACATTTGTCCATACCACCCTGCTATCCCTTCCTGCTCTCCCTAACCAGGGTGATGCTTTGGATGATGCAGATTCTTTTTGTGACCATTTGCTTCAACCTGTTGAAACTAAAAATTTACCACCTAATGTTCAAGAACTTCTCAATTACATCTTAAACAAAGAAACCGATCATGCATCTTTACTTGAACCTTCACATACCTAGGAAGACAACGAAATTTTAAACAACATTGAAGAACAAGCTATTCCTCAAACCCAAGGTATTCCAACACCCTATATAGGGACTGAAATGGGCACTTTTCGGGTTCCTCAACAATCTCATTCAAATGGCATTATAAGAACCCCTATAACTAACATAGAAAATGGCAACATCCCCTCTCTACCATCATCAATGGATACCTTTCCTACAAGGTTACCCTCACAAACTCATGAACGTATGGAAGAGAGAAGAAGAGATAAAGCCTTAACCATTAAAGTAAAGATCAAGATCTATGATGATTGTTAGCCCGGGTGTCCCTATAGGTAAGTATTTTTAACCCTTTATCTCTCGTGATGTGTTTCCCTTGTGATGTGTTATGTGTTGTTTAGGTCTCCTGGGATGACCCTTGATTCTCTTGTACGGTCTAGGATACTAGGAGACCGCTTCTATTGTGACATTCTTCTATTTGTATCATCATTCTTCTATATTGCCTATCTTTGTTTTCATAGTTGTGTGTTGTGTCTTATGGACATAGCATTGCGGTTGGTGAATTAGGGGCACCCTCCTAAATGACTATCCCTAAGACAATTGTTTCTCCTCTCTTGATTTATTGTTTACCTTCCTCTAGTGTTTCTATCTAGTAAGCAGATGACGAAAAACATTTATACTGATGCGGACCTAGCGCCCCTTTAGCGAGAAATCAAAAATTGGACTTAGTTCCTAATATGACAATGGGGTTGTAATATAATATCCAATGCTTGGCTAGTAGAAGCACTCCATGCTTTCTGCGTAGTGATCTTGATGGTGTATGACGATGGGGTTGTAATATAATATCTGATGCTTGGCTAGTAGAAGCACTCCGTGCTTTCTGCGTAGTGATCTTGATGGTGTCTTATCTCACTTACAGAACATAACAATATTATTGCTCCGTGCACTTTGTCTATCTTGAATCTTGCATTCCTCAGATTTCATATGCATTGTTATTTATCATGATTATGTAGACACTAACATGTTTCTTGCAAGGATGTGTTTGTGGGAACATTTGGTGATCATAAAGAACATGTCACCTCTGAGGGGCATGGGCTTTGCGAGATTCTATGTTCCCTTGTGTGTTTTCTTCCTACCTTAACGTGCTTGATATCGATACCTGATATCAACCACCTTAAGGTGGGGGCATATATAAGGTAAGCTATCTGTTTTAGATGGTAGCACTGTGCTTGTCCTCAGGTGCAGTCTTAAAGACTAGTGGTGATGAGTCCCTCTTGCACTTTGAGTTTTGTTTGCAATCAATCAATCATAAATCATCTTAAGCCCTCTGCGGAGGCAGGGATGGTGTATTTCTCAAAGAGAGTGCACATCCTGTCATTTTCTAAAAGTCCTTTGCGGAGGCAGGGAGCGGTTCTGTGACTCACTTAACCCTTAAGCATGTCTTCAGTGATTGTTGTGGCAAATCCCAATTGTCGGTGTGTGCCTGAGATGGTGATGAGCCTAGAAATAGGAACACTCCATCACTTGTCTGTCATGTTTTCTTCGTGTCTTCAAAGTGTGTATTGCATGTTTGTTCTCAAGCATAGTTTAAAGACTGGTGGCGATGAGTCCCTCCTATGGGATTTGTATGGCGTGTTTGATTTGTTTGGTATGTGTGTTGCCCCATATGTAGTCTAAAGATCGATGGCAATGAGTCCATCCTGTATTATGGGTGGTGTGTTTACTTTCCTGTACTTGCATCTGCATTTAATATATATATGAGAAAAAGAAAAAGAAAAAAGAAAATCATCACTGTCTTCTCTGCATTCACTGTGTTTTGCATGTCTTCAATGTTGTATTCTTCGTGTTTTGCATGATTGTAGTTGTCTTCTTCATGTTTTGTGTGTCTATTACTATCTTCTCCGTGATTGGCGTGTCTTCTCTGTGCTTGGCGTGTTTGTTGTGCTTGTTGAATGTACTTCAATGCATGCATTAGCCTTGCGTTTATACATACATTAAAGTGGGGGCTAAATATAACTTCAAAAAATGTCCCCTTGGGGGCTTTTCCATATTAAGGTTTAGCTCCCAGGTCTTTGATCTGCATTTAGGACATTTTGCATCATATTTTGGCATCCCAATGAGAAAATCCCTAAGATTCATGATGAATGGGACCTAAGGGGATCCCTTGAGACAAACCTTGCCCAAAATAAGGGGGAGGACTTGGGTGCACATGCCCTAGTTCTGCTCTATTTTGGGTCAGGCCCAAATTTTAAGTGTTAGTTTATGACCATTATTTGGTTCCTAGGCCGACATGGTAAGTTTGAATTACAAAATTCTTGGCGAGAATGTTTGTAGTTGCATATATAATCATGTTTAGGCATTCATTTGTAAACTAGAGATGATCACTAGATGGATATTGTGCACTTTATGCATTCTTGTGATTAGAGCATTCAAAATATTCATTATGTAGAAGAGCATAGCATTGTTTATGTGTTTGTATTTGTAGATTTGAGCATTCATCTCCTCATGGCATGAAGAGCTTCTTCCTTCCATGAGATCTTCACTACAAGGTGATATCATTTGTGTTTGCAAGCATTTATCATTTTTTCTTTGCCTCTGTCCTCCAAGGACACACACTCTCTATTTGGCAACAGTGTTTGAAAGACTTGAATGTCTCTCCAGGGCTTGACTGAGGCAAGCCTCTAAACACCACAACCCCCTCCCCATTTTTCCATGATTGCAGGTTATAGGTTGAAGAAGCAGGAAAAGTGGAGTTGTAGGAGAGTGTTGCAGAGTGTCAGAATTGTAGATCAGAGCTGAAAATAGGGACTTGGACTTGAGCACCCGCTCATTAGTCCTCTGGATCCCGCAATAGAAGAATCTCTAAGACAGCGGGAACAGGTTGCAGATAAAGTTCCCAGATCCTGACAAAAAGCGTGGCATTAGACTAGGGTACCTGCTCATTAGTCCTCGACTGTTTTGCTTCCTGAACTCTAAAAATTAGTACACATTTGTCTGTTATTTTACATCTTTCTGTAGCAACATTCTCTGTAATTTATCTGTTTGCTTCCGTATTTACATAATTAGGGGTTTAAGCATAATTGGGCATGATCAAGTAATCAAATCACCTACATTCTAAGTGACCAAGGGCCTGATAGTAGATTCTTACTCAGCTCAAGGTCCTTGAATGCTTTAGGGTGAAAGGAGGATACACATAAATGATCAAAAAACCCAATATCTAAATTTTACCCTAAACAACACCATCCTTGGTGGCATGCTCTATGGTAATGATGGCACTTTTCTTAGATGTCTCAATTTGGAAGAGGCTAACCTAGCACTTCAAGAAGTCCATAATGGAATTTTTGGTGCTCATACTAATGGCATGATCCTATCCAAGAAGCTCCTTCATATAGGATATTATTGGCCTACCATGGAATCTAATGCATGTTAGCATGTGAAGAAATGCTTAGCTTGTAAAAAACATGGGGACTTGATTCATGCTCCATCACAAGCTCTCCAGACAATCAGCACTCTATGGCCCTCCTCTACATAGGATCTAAACCTTATTGGAAGATTTATCCCACATCATCCAATAGTCATAAATTCATAATCATTTCTACCGAAAACTTCACCAAGTGGTTTGAACAAGTTTCACTCACTTTTACCACCGACACCTAGATATCCAAGTTTATCCTCAACCATCTCATTTATCATTTTGAAATCCCATCTACCATTATTATAAACAATATAAAATCCTTTAAAAACTATGAAGTGTGATCCCTTTGTGAACAATTCCATATTAAGCACAAGTGGTCCACCCCATACTATCTCCAAGGCCAAAAACCAAGTTGAGGTGCCTAATAAAACCATCATAAGAATCTTGAGCAAGCAAATCATCAATGATATTGGTTGTGATTACCATGTCTAGCTTAGCCCTACCCTCTGGGCCTATTGCACTAGCAAATTCATACTCCCACTAGTGCCACCCCATATTCCCTCGTCTATGGTGCCAAAGCAATCTTGCCAATTGAGGTTGAGCTTTCCTCCTTGCATGTCTCTTTGCACGATCTTATCTTAGAGGAAGATTATCAAGTGGCATGATTGAATGAGCTTGAACTCCTTGATGAGCACCATTTCAATTCTCTTAATCACCTCAAAGAATATCAACATCGGTTGTATTGTGGCTACAATAACCGCATCCACCAAAGAGATTTTGAAGTTGAGGACCTTGTTCTCAAGGAGAATCAGAAGAATACAAGCCAAGATAGCTCGAAAAGAAAGGGAAATTTGAGCCAAACTAGTTGGGTCCCTATGTTATCATTGCTAAATTTGGATCAAGAGCATACAAATTGGCTCTCCTATAGGCCATGAACTGGATGATCCCATGACCATCATACATCTCAAGTGCTTCTATGTCTAAGTTATTACTAGTGTTCCAAAGCCAAAAAAATCACAAAAAAAATAAAAAATCAGCAAAAATACAAAAAATAAATATTAAAGAGAAATAAATTCATCCAACAGTGAAAACCACTTCTTGTGGCACCTTGGGCAAGTACCATGATGAAAACCTAGTAAACAATCATCATGTGTAGTAGGAAATCACTCTTGTCTATGAGCATGCATCCTTCCATTCATCCATCAATAAAAATCTTACTCGTCCAAAAACTATACTTCCCCCCTTACCCTCGGGTCATTCTCTCAAGCTCCCCATCCATAATTTTGTGTTATAACTTTTTCATACTCCATCCCCCTCCAATCCATCTTCCCATCCTCTATAATTCCATCATCTTTCATTAGATTACTCACCTAATGATACTTACCCTCATTTACTCTTTCATCCACCACCCCTTCACCACTTTCATTTCATATCCATCTTCCTTAATTATGCATGCCACCCTTTCCTTGATTTTACGCTCAATTGGGGGCATGCCCTTGCTGATGTTTCTTATGGAATGGTTACTTCATATATTCCCGTTGGGGCATGACCTACCCACCTTCATCTATCTTCACATCACATCCCTCTGGGTACTCACACTATGTTCACTCATTTGCTCCTTGTTCAGAATCTTCCCCCAATCCCCTCCCAATTGTCCTTCCTAGGATCCTACCCATACATTATCAATTCATTGGATACCACTTCAAGTCTTTTCTTTCATGTTCTTTGATTGATTGTTTGCATCTATTTGTGTTCATGTTTATCATTGTCTGTTTGTGTGTCTGTATATATTTTGTTTTATCTTTTGTATCTTTTTCTATTTATATTCATTTTTATCATTTGAGTGTATGTTTCTATTTCTATATCTATTTATGTTTAGTCACTTCTTAATAGTTCTAGTGTTCCCTACAAAACACTGTCACGGTCACCATAACCATTATATTATGGTGTGCTACGACAACATGCACTTTGGATCACTATGCTATTTGTGACTTTTCTATTTTCCTGTTCACCTTTTCACACATGGCACATCGTCATCATGGTCCATTATATCATGATGCATAATGATAGTTCTACAAAAAATAAAAAAATTTCTCTTTGCACACGATGTTACTTTGATAGCATTGGTCCTTCACCAAATTTCAACAATCTATAATTCATCCATTTTCTAGACTCCTCCTTCCCTTCATCCATTTAACACTATCCACAAATCATGTGCCATCCTACCTACATTAAATACTCATGATACATCATCATCAATCATGTACACCCATGACCTCTAGAATCATCTAATCCTCTAATCCAAGTGACACCAATCCACATGTCCAATCCTTTTCCAAAATCATATCTATCTCAATGGTGTGTACATCACCACAATATGATTTATATCAAGTCACACTTTTCTCCATAATGGCACATCTTTGTATCTACCCCTCTTTTCAAGAGATCCCCCAGGCCCTATTGCACCTAAAGGCTCTCTTGAAGGGGCATCACCTTCATCATTATCCCTATTCTTCTAAGTGACTAGGGTAACTTGCCACCAAAGCTCCACTTCATCTTGCTTTTTATTCTTCTTTGACACAATTTCACTTAGTCATGATGTTGTATCAAAGAGGAGCAAAATGTAGACACCTGAATTTGTCCTAGCACAACCTTGATTCTAAATTAACTAAAAGATCACATTATTTAGTTAAGTTATCCCTACCTAATGTATCCCACCCACTAATTAAATATACTTGTTATTTAATTAGCCATTTTCCTTCTCATGCATAATTTAAAAAAAATTATTATTTAATTATCCCCTTTTCCACCTCACATGGCCACCTCATATAGCCAAAGCTATATTCTCTCCACCTTGTTTCCACATTTTCCTAGATTAAAGGGGACACCTATTACATAGTTATAAGAAATAACTATATTCCCTCCACCTTGTCTCTACCTTTTCCAAGAATAAAGGGACACATATTGCATAGTTACAACAACTTGCTTTATCCTCTCCTCAATTATAGGAAATTTCTCTTATGCATCCTCCACCATTGATCTTTTCACCTCATCTACATGTTGATCTTCTTTTCTAAAAAACTATAAATAAGAGCTTCATCCTCTCACAAAAGAATCCATTTTTATGTTATCTGTATGCTATCATTTTATCATCCATATATGTGATAATTATATGTTGTCAATTAATAATCATCCTCGCAAAGAGCATCCATATTCTCAAAATTGTTTAGAGCAAATCCACTTGCAATGGAGATTGGGGTAAAATTGGTTTTACTTGTTTTGTTTGATTTCTATTTTGCATGCTCAATCTAAGGTTTGTGCTTGTTTAGAGTAGAAAAATATTTCATTTTTGCATTTATTTCCTTAGTTTAAATATGAATTATCATTCACACTTGGATTTAGATCACTTGCAACTGCAACCAAAAATTGAAGATTTTTTATATGACAAGCAATTCGACAACTCAAGATGATTGGGAATATTTGCGACCAAGGCTAATTGATGTGGACATTAATGTTTTTGACTCGATCAAGTCAAGAGGATAAAGAACCCTCACATACGACTTGGAATACTAACACAACTTTTGAGAAAATGACTTGCTAACATGTTGATTTAGGAGTACAAAAAGTTACAAAGTTTTCAAAATAAAAATTGAGGATAACAAGGTTATAAAAAAAATAAATTGTTGTGTTGTGTTGAATAGAAAAACAACATTTTTTTTTAGTTTTTTTCGATTCAATTCCAAGTAATTGAATTCCATTCATATTTTTGGTTCCAGTTTTAGAGTAATGCTACTAAGATATAAACTATTTAGATTTATGTTGAACATTTACAATTTGACAATTGACATTGAATTATCAATTATTAGCTTTGTTCTCAATCTTTATTTAAGTTCGTGTATATATGTATGTATGTATATATGTATGTACGTATGTATATATGTATATATGTATATATGTGTATATGTATATGTATATGTATGTATATATATGTGTATATGTATATGTATGTATATATGCACCCACACACACACACAGATATATATATATATATATACACACACAAGACTCAATCAAGTACTGGATTGAAGAAACTGGCAAACCATCAAAACCCAAACCCCAACTAGGAAAATAGTAAATAAAATTGAAAAATCATATTATCGATGATTTATGCTATTATGATACATCAAATGGTAATTGGATCTCTTCTTCACTTACTTTAATCCATTTTTAATTTTAATTTTTAAATATCATTTTATTAGTTGCCCCTCTGTTGTCCCTATTATCTAGGAAAGAACTAAAATCTTTGCATCCATGTTCTTCTATCCCTAAAACTTAGATAAACACTAATATACATAGCTTGCCCAATTGGAATAATCCATATTCGAACATGAAAAATGTTAGCATTGAGCTCCATCTTGAGACACAATAATCACCAGAAAGTGTCCCATCTTGGGATGAAAAACATAAAATCTTCCACTCTGCATGGCACAATGTTTACTATACTAGGATAGTTAATGTTCTTATTTGTAGCATAGCAATTCATTGAGTAACTAGCCTAGTATCTTGTCTCATTATCCTTTTAAGTAAAGCAATGTAATTGAAAGATAGGTTTTGGAAAATCCTAGGTTGTTTAGTTTGTTTTATGTGTTGAAACCCTAATCTAGGTTCAAATATTTCTTACACTAGTTAATTTAAGCTAATTTGAAACACTACTAATATTCAATAAAAACAAATAAATGATTTTAAAGATATATAACTTAAGCAACCAGTGTAAAAAGTCATTTATGGAAAACTAGAAAATGATGAGGGAAGTGAAGGATGTGTATCCTTGGATGATCTAAAGATTGGTATAGATTGGAGAATTTGGAAGAAGTCTTTAGGAATTGAAACCCTAGAAAAATGCAACCTTTTGAGATCAATTAAGACACTAGCATTGGCCCTGGACACCTCTACATGTCACTAGTGCTGACAGGTGGCACTCATGTTGGTCATAAAAGCTGTTATATGTTACCAACATTGGTTGTGGGTGATCTTGTTGGTCACAAATACTTTTGTGGGGGCACTAGTGTTGATCACTAGTGTAAAAATGCTAGTTTTGATTATTTCTACTTCTTGAATGCTAGTGTTTGTGTATGTGGCATACTTTGCAACTTTTAGGGTTGGATCACCTCTGTACCCTAGTCTCAAATTTCATGATAACTCCTCTACAAGTGTTCCTTATGTTTGGTTATTCATATGTGAATCTATATGGAAAGGAAAAATGGGTTAAAACTATTTAGGATACTACCCCACTTAATACCTTGGGTGGTTTCTTTCAACCTCAATAAAGCCTTAGGAAAAATCTATTGTCTGTGATGTCCTAATGGGGTGATGTGGAGTGGTGTGTGTAGATTAGGCTCCAAAAAAATAAAAAACCTAGGGGAAACCTATCTATTGTGGTCTGTGTAAGTGAGATGAGAGGATTGGATAATTTGGGGAAGGGTTTGAAAAGTTGTATTCAAATTTTTGGGAGAGGAATGAATGTGAAGGGAGATGGAAAATTTAGAATCCAAAAAAATAAAAACCTTGAGGGAATCCTATCTATTGTGGTGTGTGTAAGTGAGATGAGAGGATTGGCTAATTTAGGGAAGGGTTTAGGAATATTGTATTTAAATTTGTGGGAGATGGATGAATGTGAAGGGAGATGGAAAACCTAGGAGGCCATTGGAATGGATTAGGGATAGTTATAGGAAACACTAAAGAGATGATAAATTCAATAATGGAGAAATTGGAGAAAGGTACAACAAGGATCTTCAAAAACATTCTTCAGTATGATGGCCTCCAAACCCTGCAACACTTATGGAGTGGAGGCTTAGTATGAGTGTAGAATGTATGGTGATTATATTTGTTGATTATCTTCCAAATGACTTGGTATAGCTTTGTTTTGCATTAGGGTCTAGGTAACCATTGTAAAAAGTATAGGATAGGTCTAGGTTTAAGATGGAGTCCTTATTTAGAATTTCAAAGTTCTAGAATTTATGTAGACATTGACATTTTTATTGCAAGGGTGTCTAAGATACCAACTTTTTTGTTCACAAGTGTCTTATTTGAATTTTTTTCTAAAATTCGAAGGGTAGGTTTAGGGGTTGGAAAAGGCTTAGATGTGGTTGCAAATTAGTCCATTGTTAGGGAAAGGTTTGAAAAATGGCAAATAAGTCTTAAAATACACTTAAGGGAGTGAACACTGAATAAATTATAAAAATATAAGAAATCATTTACATGTAGACTTAGAAATTGAGAGTATGTAGTGGATTGTAATTCATAGGGAGAAGTTTCACTAGGATGTATTTATGTTTATGATTCAAAAATGAGGTAATTGTAAATTTTAAGAGTATCCCTTGAATATGTTTCCTTTGCATGCTATTATATGTATATGTTTTGTGAGATGAGATTGTTCTATTGTGATGTAGAGACTTGAAATTTGAGTCATTATCTTTACAAAATGAACCTCTTTACCATTATACCACAACCCTTTAAGCTTAACAACATAAAATTTTGTATTAAAAATATATGACAATTAACTTGTAACTAAATGAAATAAATTTTGAACAAATTTTAAATTACATGTATGATTAAGTTGAAATTCTAGGTGTATTTATAGTTGTTTAAATCATAGTACAAAATTAAATTCTTTTAATTTTGTATTAAGCATATAGAAGTTACAATTTATAACAATTACAATAGTTCACAATTGGACAAAAAACAATTACGAAATTAAATATTTAAGTATGGGAAGGTCAATGCCAAGTTTATCAATTAGTAAAAATGGTCAATTAATGTAACTCAATGGTCAAATATGAAAACTAAGTCAAATAAAGCTCATATTTTTGTCACATCCCCTGAAGGCACCTGATTTTAATTGTTGTAGATAGGTACGTTGATCAATTCAATGTTGCCCAGGGGCAAGATGATGTAGGTTCTCTTGTTCATTTGGGGAGTGTTCCTAATGCCAACTTCATGTCAAGTTGTTTAAGTGTATGTTTGTCACAAACCAAGGGTTTGACCTATATATGCTTAATTTAGAACAAAATAGAAAGAGATTACAAGAAAATTAAAACCTTTATTGTAAAATTAAACCATACCTCTGATTGAGCTAAAGTTGCATGCAAAATAATGAAAACAATAAAAGATCTCACCAATGTAACCTTGTTTCACCAGTGATGGTGGTTGTGCTCTAGGATTTATGATTGAAAGAAGTAATGTGAGGTGCTAAGCTCAACAACATAAGTTGACATTCGAATGTTCATTGATTATGACTTGTAAAATGTTCAGTTTATAGTTTTTTCAATGGATTGGTAAGAATAAGATTTGAAGATGGATAAAGATAAGATTTGTGGAAAAAAGAAAGATGAGGATGAGGATGAATCATGATGAAGATATGATAAGATATCTATTTATTTTAACTAGTTGCACACTAGTTAGAAATAGAAATAAATTGAAAGGGATAAGATAGGATGAGAAAGGATAACTGATGGAATTATCTAGTTAATTTAATTAATTAATTACACATTAGTTAGAAATAGAAATGAATCATGGAGGAGATAATTATAGGATATGAGTAGATATGAATTAAGAATAGAAAGGAATCATGAAAAAGATATGATAGTCTATTAACTAATTAATTAATATTGGAAAATTAGAAGAATAGTTAAATTAATTAAATAAATATGATTTATTTAATTAATGTTGTCCAATATTAGAAGAATAATTAAATTACTTAAATAAATATGATTTATTTTAATTAATGTTGGAATATTAGAAGAATAGCTAAATTAATTAAATAAATATTATTTATTTAACTAGTTCAATTATGTGAGAAAGTTAGTTAGTGTGACGCTAGAATATGGTCAAATTTAGGTGTCTACATTTTGCCCCTCTTTGAGATGGTGTTGTGGCTAAGAGAAGTAACATCATTTCAAAGAAAGTAGATATAGGCACTAGGTGGGATGACAATAGTGACATCATGCCCCATACCCTAATATTTGATTTTGGATGAAAATGATTCAAATGGCTTAGGGATGATGCCCCCCAAAGAGAGCATGTAGGATGAAAGACATGGATGGGCTCTTGAAATGGATGCATAAGATATTAATAAATATGTGAAGAGATGATTGGAACAAAAAGATAAAGATAGAAGATTGGATGGATAAAATAGATTAAAAGTTAATAAATAGAAATGATCAAAGGGGGAATGGAAAAGAGATGAAAATTAAAGATGAATGATGAATGTTGATAATGTACAACTAGAGATTGATAGATGATGAAAGGATTATTTGGATTGGATAAAAGCATAGAAGGATAGGGATGATTGAGGATAACTGATAATGGAAAATGTGTTTTGGAGGTAACAAGTGAGTGATTTTGAATGCAAGTATTATGTTGATATTTGGTGAGCACCTATTTTAATATAGCACGAGATGTTATGCACCAAGGTATAAAGAACAAGGTGATGATGTATCCCATGAATAGGATTAACTCATAATTTAAAGGTCACAAGAAACCCTATACCATATAGAACCATGATACTATTGTGGTAGGTAGGCTGCGAGGATCGATGTAGATGTAAGACAAAATGATAATGCATGCAGACAAGCATGCACAAAACAATGCAAAGACCAACAAGAGTTGTTGCCCCTGGTCAAGCTAAAAACTGATAACTGATTGATTAATGATGAGGATAGCATTGTTGATGTGGGAATGATATATCCCGAGAAAAACATGAGCATTGTGAATGATATATCCTGATGCTAATGATTTGAGTTGATCAGGTTTGCAACAAGGATGGGAAAAAAACTGTTAGATGCTTTTGGATGATTTACAAGATTACATAGAAAGATTATGTGGAGTAGGATTCCTTGCACTTGGATTTATTAATTTTCTTTTCTGTGGGATGGTTGCATTGGATTACATTTGGGTAGCCTTTTGTTGGATACCAACAACAAGGGAAAACCAAGGATTGTGGACAAGGATTAAAAGTGGATTGGATGGATGGTAGACAGATGGAGGGTGCATGATGTGATCTCCAAGGACTACATCACAAGGGAATAACATGATGTACTCTATAAATATCTTTCATGATGCTAAGATAAAGGGATATAGTGTATTGCATAAGTCATAAAAAGATGTTTGGGGAATTTGTTGCAGAAGGATTTTCTATGTCGAGAGTTTATCCAAGCATGTTTCAAGATCGTGACCTAATCCTTATCAAGATCAAAGTCAAGAAAGGATGATGGATGGAATGATGGCACTTGAATATATGGATATGATGGTTTAGGATGATATGAGGGGGTAGGATGGGATAGATGAGACAACTTGCCCCCAAGCCTAAGGTACATAGACAATCAATTTACACATGATGCCCATGAATGGGTTTTCATCCTGGTACTTATCTAAGGTGCCATGAAATAGTTTTCACCATTAGACGAATGATTTTCTCTTTACTATTTTGATTTTTTTGGTCTAATAGCGGCTCGGAGAGGTTTTCACTAGGGGACTCTTTTTGTATATATTTTTTTAATTTTTTTGTATTTTTCATTTTCTGCTATGTTGATTGGATGGCATTGATAACTTGATGTTTAAAGGGTCTTCACATGTCTCTGTCCATTTGATATAGTTGATGTAGATGCTCTTGTCATAACATGCAAGTAGTGACCTACCTGGAGTAAATACTTTGTTAGGATCATAGTGCTCTTGTATAATCCATTGATGTTGTTGTGATCCTTGTTGATAACAGAGTTGGCCTTATTCAAATGTTTACATCTTGATAGGGTACCATCATAGCCCTTATGATAAAGTGTTTTTGCCACAATGCGACGGATTTGGGATTTGGGGTTTTTGGATTTGATGTGTGTTTTTGGATTTGGATGGAGGATGTTGGATGTGGAATTAGATGATTGAGATTCATACGATTTAGGTGGATGGAATGGCAATTTAGATTAGGTTGAAGGATTCTTGACTTGCTATACATTATGGAGTTTGGATTTTGAATTAGGATGGAAATTAGGACCAACATTCTTATACACCTTATATAGTGGGAGCGATGAAAAGCTTGAAGGTGATGGACACCTATTATATGCAACTTTATTTCGATGTGGTTCCACATTTTGAGTGATTGTTGGATTTGGATATTTTTCTTCACTTGATTTGATTGGTTCATTTTACTTTGGGACCATATTACTTTTATGTGCCGTCCTTGATGTTTGGATTCATGCACCTTTGATGTTTGATTTGGATCTTTTTCTTTGTATTCTTTCTAATTTTGTTAGTCCCAATTCATGTGTTGGGTATGTAGAGGATAAATTTTGATGATATGGCTAGTGGAGGTGGAAGGATTGTTGTTGGTAGTATTTTTGTAGGGGCTACAAATGATCCCTATCTCGATGCTTTCATTGGATAAAGTTGCCTCAATGATAATTGAAGTATCACTAACACCATTAGAGTTCTTGTTGGAAGACTTTAGATGATTCCTTGACCATGACTGATGTAGATTGGGTTAGGCTCTAGGATGCCTTGTTCACGAAGGCCCAATTCTTTTCCTTGATAATTCATGTTGTTACATATCTTGTTTGTGATAGGATGCATGTTTTCAAAGCATGATGCTAGGACATTGATATTTTTGAGCTAATTGAGTTTTGAGTGGGAGCTTCTACGGAGTATTTCATATTCTGTATTGTAGGACAATAGATATGGTGAGTACATATGGGAAAATTGAGGTAGAAAAAATTTCTGTCCAATGAATTTTGAAATGTGGAAGCTAAATATGAAAGATTTGTTGATTGATTGGGATCTATGGGATGGAGTGGATGATATTGTTCTGAGGCCTACAAATTCAATTTTGGCTACACAATATGATGTAATGGATAGAAAAACTAAAGGTCTCATAAGAATGTGCCTTGTAGGCTCAATTATGATAAATGTTCAGGGAGAACCCACTTTGAAGATGCTATGGAAGAAGCTGGGTGAAATATATCAAGCCAAATCTCTAGTAAATAAGATTTTCTTGAGGAAGAAGTTGTATTGCTTGAGAATGGAAGAAGGTGGATGAATTTCTGGGCATTTGGAAAGTTTCAATATGTTGGTGACTTAGTTGACTTTGGTTGGGGTTAAGATGGACAGAGAAGAAAGGTGCCAAAATTTGTTATGTTCTTTACCAGACTCATGGGATAGCCTAGTCATGGCCATTGGGAGCACTTCAGTCACCTTGAAGATGGAGGATGATGTTGGTTCTCTTCTCTCTAAGGAAATGAGAAGGAAGGTCCCTCTGAATGCCAAAGAAACTTTGAGTGTTCAAGGAAGACCAAAAGAACAAGGTAAGAGTCAGAAGAAACATGGTCATTCTAAGTCCAAGAATAAGGGGATATCAAAATCTCATGATAAGTCTAAGGTAATATGCTGGAATCATGACAAATCTGGACACTTTTGAAAGGACTGTAAAGAAGAGAATAAAAAGAAGAAGAAGAAGCAAGATTCTGATTCTGAGTCTGAAAGGGAAGATGGAGACACTTTTATTGCAGCCTCAGCCACTCATGCAGGTGTTACTACATGGTTGATTGACTCAGGTGCATCTTTCCAGATGACTCCTAACAGAAACTAGTTTAGTAAGTATGAAAATATGATGGTGGTAAAGTGTATTTGGGTGATAATTCTTTCCTTGAAATTGTTGGTTGTGGAAGTATTCTTGTGAAATTTTTTGATGGTAGAGTTAGATGATTTGATGGTGTCTTGCATATCCTAGGACTAGCAAGAAATTTATTATCTATTAACAAGCTAATAGATGCGGGTGTGCATGTATAGTTTTCTGAAACAGGGGTGAGAATGGTGAGAGGTACTATGGTGATAGAAAGATGAAGTAGATTGGATACATTGCACCAACTCGATGCATGCATGGTTAAGTGTAATAGAACTTCAGTTAAGATTAAGTTTGAGACTACTTTGCCAAAAAAAGAGATGGTTTCCTCTGCACAGATGGTTGTGGCTTTTGAGTACCCAAGGGTGCTTTATCTACCAAATCAAAGTTGCCTATAGAGAAGACCATGTTATGGCACCAGAGACTTGGACACATAGGAGAGAAGGGTCTATGGACCTTGAAAAATAAAAACTTAATCAATGGGTTGGATGACTATATCTTGAATTTGACTTTTGCGATCATTGTGTTTATGGAAAGAAAAATTGTGTTCAGTTCTATTCAAGTTCTCATAAGTCTTCATGTATTTTAGATCTAACTCATTCAGATGTATTTGGTCCAGTTGATGTTCCTTCTATTGGTAAATCAGTTTATTATGTTTCTTTTATTAATGATTTGAGTAGGAGGCTATGGGTTTATTTCCTTATGAGTAAAGCTGATGTTTTCAATCATTTCAAATAATTTAAAGAAATGGTTGAGCTGCAGAATGAAAGGAAGATTAAATGTTTGAGGATAGATAATGGTGGTGAATTTTTCTCTAATAAGTTTTAAATTTTCTATAAAGATTGTGGTATCTAAAGACAGAAAACAACTTCATATTATCCACAACAAAATGGAGTTGTAGAAAGAATGAACATGACCTTAATGGAGAAGGCTAAGAGTATGTTGATTGGTGTCAAACTAGAACAAAAGTTTTGGGTTGAAGCTATAGCCATTACTTGCTACCTAATTAACATGTCTCCTACATCATCTCTTGTTGATAAAATGCCAACTGAGGCGTGGTCAGGCCACAAGCCTTCACTTAGAGATCTAAAAGTTTTTGGTTGTGAAGAATATGCACATGTGCTAAAGGAGAGGCGAACAAAATTGGATAACAAGGTTGTTAAATGTATCTTCATCAGATATAGTTATGGTGTGAAATGATACAAGCTTTGGGATCATGTTGCACAAAAGGTAATTTATTCTAGAAGTGTTATTTTTAGAGAAACTAAGCCTTCTTCTATTACAATGCAGTAGCCAGAACATAAAGAAGAAAAGAAAGATGTGATTCAATTTTCACCTATACCTGAAAAAGTTGAATCGAGGCCCTTAGAAAGACAAGAAATTGAGGAAAACTCCACAAGTTCTGAATCATCAAAGGAAGAAGTAGAAACTGAACCTTGGTTTGTTTGAAGGTCTACTAGGCATAGACAACCACCAGAATGGTATGGGTATTCTCCTGATGATTGGAGATATGTATTTTCTTTGAATGCTAACGTTGATGAACCTTTATCTGTAGAAGAGCCTCTTGGTATGAATGATGTAGAGTCCTGAAAAACAACCATGGATGAAGAGATGGCAACTCTTAAAAATAATGATGCATGGGACCTAGTAATATTACTTGAAGGACATAATCTTGTTGGTTACAAATGGTGTTCAAAAAGAAAATGGGTTCAGATGGTAGCATTGAGAAGTATAAAGCACAATTGGTTGCGAAAGATTACTCTCAAGTTCAGGGAGTTAATTACGGTGAGATATTTTCTCTTGTAGCTAAAATGACATCCATTCATTTTTTGCTTTCTATTGCAACATCTTATGGTCTAGAGATCAAGCAAATGGATGTGAAAACTGCATTCCTTCATGGTGATTTGGAGGAAGAAATTTATATGACACAACCAGAGCACTATGTGGTGAAAGGTAGAAGTCATTTAGTCTATAAGTTAAGAAAATATTTGTATGGTTTAAAACAGAGTCCTAGGATGTGGTACCAGAAGTTTGATACATATGTGTTGAGTTTGGGATTTGTGTGGTCTAAATATGATCACTGTGTGTATTTCAAATTTGATTGTGATCGTTTCTTGGTTATTGCCTTGTATGTTGATGACATGTTGTTTATTGGCAAAGGAAAGGGTTTGATTGCAGAATTAAAATCTCAACTCTTAGCAAAGTTTGAAATGAAGGACCTTGGTGCAGCAAGACACATTCTTGGGATGGAGATTAGAAAAGACTAAAAAAATAGAAAGCTTTGGTTAGACTAGAGTAAGTATGTGGATACTATTTTGAGAAGATTTAATATGCAAGATTTTAGACCATTATGTGTTCCTGTTACGATGGGAATAAAGCTTTCTATCTTGCATTGTCCAACATCCTCATTGGAGATGGATGGCATGAGTCGAGTACCATATCATAGTGTAGTTGGTAGCTTCATGTACATGATATGGTATGTACAAGATCAAACATTGCCCAAGCAATGGGAGTTCTTTCCTCATACATGTCTAATCTAGGAAGAGCACATTGGGATGTAGTAAAGAGAGTCTTCAGATACTTGCAGGGTACCTCAAAGTACTCTATATGTTTTCATGGAACAAGAGACCAACATTCCTTGGATATTAGGGTCTATGTGGATTCAGACTGGGCTGGTGATATTGATAGCAGAAGATCCACCAGTGCCTATGTGTTTACTTTATCTGGTGATGGAATTAGTTGGATGAGCAAGCGACAGGCTGTGGTTGCTTTGTCCACTATAGAGCCAAACTATATCGTAGCTACCCATGCCTATAAGGAAGCCATTTGGCTTAAAAGATTGTGTTCAAATATAAATTTCAAATAGGGTGTAGTGACAGTTAGAGTGCAATCTCCTTAGTGAAGAACCCAACATTTCATGCTAGGACCAAGCAAATTGATGTACATTATCATTTCATGAGAGATATGGTTGAAGATGGCAAGGTGAAGTTGGAGAAGGTAGAAACTTTGGTGAATGTTGTAAATGCATTAACAAAGCTCGTGAGCATAGAGAAGTTCAGATGGTGTTCCGAATTAATGGGTTTTTTGGCCCCCAACAACTAATTTCTATAGGCTCTTGGAAGGTGTTTGACAAGTGGGAGAATTTTATAAAAAGTGATTTAAAAAATTAAAAAAAAAAAACAAAAAACAAATAAAAATAGTGTCTCAACCTTGCATGATAAGATGATTAAAAAAAACTGTAAGAGCCAAGAATAGAAGATTTTTATGATAGGTGTAAAGTGGCTATTTTGAGAAGTATCTTGCAATGTATTTTCTATATATTGGTGCTTTTAAATAGTCATTTGTGAGAGTTTAGTTTGCAAGTCTATATGTTGTCAAATGTTGCCAAAATTCCTCTAGAATTGAGTTGAGGTGAAGACTCTTGTAAAAACTAGCATTGCAAGTGTATTGTAATTTGTTTCAAGATTTGATAATATATTGTGTAGGTTTTGGAGTCTAAAGTTTTTCTCCCGAAAGTGCTTTCCCCACGTAAATCATTGTGTTGTGTTTTAATATTATTCTGTTTATGCTATTTCATATGTGTTTCTTGAAAACTTTGTAATAGTTAAATTGAAATTTGTATAACACTCCTCTTAAGGTTAATGTAAGAAGCTTTTCCGCACACCTTCGCTTCCTTACATACTCTTCTAACAGAAATTTGAAAGCACATTAGAAAAATAAAGAAAACAATGAGGCAAAAGGCCACAACCCATCCCATAACACTCAAGCACATAGAAGGATATGAAAGATCCTCAGATTTGATCATGATGGAGATTTTTGGTGCACAAAGAGGCAAGAGGAATATAAAATCTTTGACCCAAAGAAGCTCAGTAAGGCGGGCTGGAAGAAACAGCAGCCCAATGGGCGTCCAGTGGAAAAAAGTTGGGTCAAAAGATTAGGAGACACATTATAAAGAGGTCAATAGATATCACTTCAAAAAATATAGCCAAATCTCCCTAACAAAGTAGAATTGGTGGAGAACTTTTATACTGTATTTTATTTTACTGTCTGGGAGCTGGCAATAAAATTAAAATCAGAGCATTAATGTTGATGGCAGATTTTTAGTGTCTTTCATTATTGTTTTTTCTTAGTGTTTTGACTGGGTAGACAGACATGCTCTTCGTATGGGAAAATTTTTGTACCTATCACCGACAGGTTTTCAAGGCATTTTAACTTATTCTCGCACTAAATACCTAATGCGTCAACAACTTTACTTACAAGATTCAGTGCTTTCAGAAGAATCTTGTCGATAGAAGTTTTTATTATTTTATAACTCTTTTATATGAAATTGTTTCAACTATCATGTTTAAAATAGATGTCAGTATTAAGTTCTTTTGTCTCACATTTGATTAAAAACTATGAAATCTAAAACCAATTGCTTTCATTTGAAATCCTTTTACTATTTTATTATTTTACAACTCTTCTATATGAAATTGTTTAAACTATCATGGTTAAAATAGATTTCATTATAAAGTTCTTTTGTCTCACATTTAATTAAAAACTATGACATCTGAAATCAATTGCTTTTATTTGAAATCCTTTTACTATTTTTATATGGAAAATTAGTTATTTTAAAAGTGATATCTATAGCATTTTTTTATTATTATTTATTTTAGTTTTATTTTGATTTTTTGTTTAGAGTGTAATAATTTAGTATTTAAATGATGTATTTTATATAAGAGTTGGTATTCAATTTCTATTTTATCTTATTTTAAATCTTTATTACTTATTGGTTCCAACCCAACTTTCATAATCATTGTTCCTCATCTTGATTTAAAATTATAATTGTGATTTTGAACTTGGTTTCTAATTGTGTCATATCCTCACAAACTAAATGTTCTTATTAGACAACTGTCTCGATGTAATTTGGACTTGGTTAGAGATCTTATAGTTTTGATAACTAATCACACTTTGATGACTTTTGTTGCTTATGATGATGATTTAGATTGTAATTGTTATGGTTTTAATAGTTTTATAGCTAATTTCATTTTAATGACGTGTCGCTCCTGTTGATTAAGACCATGAATGTTATCATTCAATCGCTTTGACTTTAGATGATGAAATGATGTAGGTAAATGACATGTTTACGTCTATGACTAATTAGATACTAATACTCTTATGGTGAATTGTTTGCGAGGAATGTTGACTTGTCTTGTAGGTGCAAGAGATGCAAAGCAATGCAGATTCTATAGTTCTATCAATGAGAGAGATTCCTAATGCCAAACTAATCCAACCTTTATATTCATGAATGTTGAGACATGGTTGGAGGTTTGACTAAGTGTAAGTACCTTGCAAGTACTTGTGTTTGTTTTTTAATTATGGGTAAATGCTTTTGGCCAAAGCTACGAATTAGAAAGAGGGGTTTGAAAAGGGCCCCACCCTTTTACAAAGATCAAACAAGAAGTATCATATATATAGTAACAACATCATGGAACAACAACAAAAAATAGACCACACAAAGTCAACAAGACAACAACAAACCAACAACCCCCAAACAACAAGAGTAGTGATGAAACAAATAGGGCAAACTACTCTAAAACAACAATAGCAGAAAGTCAAGGTGGTATAAAGCCAAATTGTTTGAGGGAACTTTGAACCTTACTCGCCACCTAATTGCTAGTAGACTTCTCATTCTTCTTGACCTGAACCATCATCATGTTTTCCTTA
Source organism: Cunninghamia lanceolata (assembly GCA_027924645.1). Classification (NCBI taxonomy): domain Eukaryota; kingdom Viridiplantae; phylum Streptophyta; class Pinopsida; order Cupressales; family Cupressaceae; genus Cunninghamia; species Cunninghamia lanceolata. The sequence goes on along the minus strand of BSBN01000373.1, from coordinate 190,876 downwards.
TTGACAGAGGATGAGTGTCGAGACAAAAGAGTGGGACTGAGGGCATGATAATCAGGGAACTCCTTAACTAGACCCTCCCCAACAGATTTCCTATCCTTGTGAATCTCCTTCAAATGACACTCCTCGGGAAGGGATTTGCACTCTAAGGCAAGAAACGTGCCAACCAAATTAGTCTTGTTCGCAAGAGGTTCAACCATCTCTCCAATACATCCTACATGAGATTCTTCTACAACTTGAGGGATAGAAGGCTCCTTTTGAACCTTTTTCTTCATGTGATTTCGTTGACTTCTAAAGGTCCCACGTTGATTTGAAGCATGGCCTAACATGTGATAGTGGTGACAAAACACCAAAGAGGTCTCATATGTGATTTGTTGTACCCATATGCCCATCATAGAGGATAAGGTAATGGACGAGGGTGTCAAATCCCTCAAAGGTACCCATTTTAACTCATTGAGGATATGTACACTAATTGATTCATTGATGGCATGGTGCAGGGTGATTCAAGTTTTATGATTCATTTGGAGAGTGTACTAATTCCTGCTTCAAGTCTAATATTGTTGGTGTTCATCAACGTGGTGACTTGATGCTAGAATGAGGGCGTAAATGATATTGTCTTCTAGTGCCATTGTCAATTTTAATCAAGACCCCATGGACACTTTAATATATACTTACTAATATACAATAATACAGAGTTACTTTAATTATAAATTATTATTATGTTTCAAGTTCATTATAATGCTCTCAATAAATTGGTTAATAAATAATTCTTAAAGCCTAATTGATGCAGGAGCATCCCAGGTTGAAGAGCAATCTTGCATCAACCAAAAATATTTACTTTCTTTTCTTTTCTTGCATTTCAGTTACAATTCAATCATTTACAGTTCGACATTTTCCATCACATTCTAATGCATTAGCATTTCAGAGCTTGTGGAGCAAGATTTAGGTTCTACACTATGTCAACTACATCATATTAAGATTTCATGTGATTTGGATTCATCTTCAGAGATATATTGCTATCAAAACATCATCAAATTTCACATAATAGAGCAATCAACATTTAGTTGGAGCATACAAGGTTTGTAGAGCATTTTCGTGACTTGTAGAGCCAAATGGGACATCACACAAGGCAATTTAGGACCAGATAGACCTTCATTGAGAATTGCATCACATTTCATGCATTTGCGGAGCATTACCATGAGGTGTAGGCTGACCTACATGTTACCTACACATTTCATCATGCATTGGGATTTGAGACCTCTTGATGTCGACGCAGAGGATTCTTTGAGTTGGAGGATGATATATAAGCATTCATGAGATGCATTAGGAAGGTAGTTAGTCATATTTGATAGTAGAATAGTATGATAGTTCTTTTCTAGAGGCACTCCATTGCAATATCATTCATGTATGTTGTAACCTGGAAAGCAGGCCTATGAGCCCATGATTGTAGCCCGCATGTTGTCTTGCATTCTATTCTTGTGTTAGTCTTGTGTTGTTTCTATTGTGTTTACTCTAGCTACATGGTTGGATAGTCCATTCCCTGGACCCTCCATTCGTGACTACACTACTAATTTTCTAAGTCTAATGTATAAATTTATAAAGAAAATATTATAAAGTGGAAAAAAGACAAATATCTTTTGGCATAGCACAGAATGCCATATTAAAGGTATGAAAGGATAACATTTAATAAGGAAGACATGGGTTGCTTGAAGAGAAAGGAATGTGATGGAAAGATAAATTTTTAATGAGAAAAGATAGATGGGGCAAATAATAACGAAGAGCCATCAGAGAAACTTAAAGAGAGCATGGCCAACCATTGCTAATAATGTCAAAAGTGATACAAGGAAGGGGATGACAAAAAATAAGGAGAGATATACAGAAGCAATGTGGGCAGGAAGAGGACACAAAGAAAGGAAGATAAACATTTTATTGATTGTTGGTTTTTCTTGAGTTGATATGTGTGGAGAAGAGAGCTTGGATGCAACTTTCTCTTGGTTGTGGGTTCAAATCTTGTGTGAGTTTGGTTGCCTAGGTGGTAAGAAAACCTTTATTTTGGTTAATGGGTGAGTGAGTTTAAGATTTTGATGCTTTCTCATGGTTTAAAGTAAATGAAAATGAACCTAAAGTTAAAATGCCACTTGCATACTTTCTGAAACCTGGTAAAAATTTTAGTCTCTCCACCCAAATTTATCTATTAGCTGTTGCAAGTAGGAAGAGTATCAAGTGATTGTATTACAAACCTCCTCTCTCTCTCATATTCCACCATGCATGATATAGTAAAAATATGTGAAAAATGAGGAGGCATAGACAATGCATGTGAATTGTTTAACAAAATGCTTAAGTATAATGGCTTCAACAAAGTATGTTTAAAATGGGTTTGTTAAAAGGCTTTTAAAACTTTTGATTAAAGAAAAAAATAGCATCTTGTCTACTTGCACCCAATTGGAGATTGAGAAGAGGGTATGTATGCCTATCAAAGCATAATTGAAAATGGATTACTATCAAATTTGTTGTAATTGCAAAGGCCACTTTCTATGATCTCAACCTTAACAAAATCTTGTGTAAAATTCAATAAAGAAGAATTTAGGCACAATGAAGGATTTCAAATTGTGATTAATTCTCTTATAGATTATATTGTATGAAGAAGAGGTGAAGACCCTTGTAGTTTCCTAATGGCCCTTTTATGAGTAAGGTGTGGATCTACTAATTTACTTAGATCTATTTAGACTCGTGTTCATTGACCATTGATAAAATGACTAATTTGGGGTGTCTCTATTTAAAGCTTTCCATCCCCTAAATTTTTATATGGAAGGAATGCCATATTTGTTTGAAATTGATATGCACCATTGAGTGTTATGAATAATATATACTGAGGATTATATGATATATCATTACTTATCATGGCAAGTACATAGAAGAATTTATCAAAGTATGTCCTGACCTCCTTCCTACCAATTTATTCTATGCATGAATTAAATCTCCAATTATCAAAGATTCTAAACCTATTTATGATGGAAAGTTGTAGCTTTAAATCTTGAATGACCACGATTGTTGTATTGAATAGTGAGTCATAAATAAAATATGCATGATCTCCAGTAGGGAAGGGTATGCATCAACCACTGATTTGAGTGGTTGATTATTGGGCATATTGACTCCATATCTTTGGGCTAATAGTATTCTATAATTTTAATAAATGAGGACATGATATTTTATGAATGAGTTGTTTATAAACATGGAAATCATAATTATGGTATAACCTCATTTTGAAGTTGTTCAAGCTAAGGTTATATTTTGTAATTAGATTACATTGTGATCTAAGAATTCAATTTATGTTATAATTGTATTTCATGAATACCTTGCTTTGATGCCTTACTCCAGAAAATAAACAATAGTGGGTATGTTCTATGATTGAATCACATAAGTATGTTGTTGTCTTTAACATTGGTAACTGTCAGAAATCTTAGTTTTTTGCCTAAATGTCAAGTTGATATCAGAAAAAAAATTGCTCTCGTGTCTTGATTAATCTTTTTAATTTCTTTCAAGGATTCCCTTCCTAGCTTTCCGAAACATTTTGAAGTTTTGATTTTCATGGAGAAATGAGGAAGTTATGGCAATTTTATGACTGCTTGGTAATTATGTTCTTAAATTGCTAAATTGTCTCGGTAATCAAACAAATGATTAAGCTTTATTAAACTATTATGTGTTTACTAGTATGTTGAATCTTGAGGCCTTCTCAAGGAAGTATTGCAATTCTAAATTGTGAACCTAGTTTGATTTCTCTACATATTGCATAATTGTTGCATTGTGAAGATATTATGTCTGTTGATGTCATATGCTCTATTATGACTAGATATATTTTATATTGATTATGTTGTTATGCATATTTCTATGTATATATTTGATTATAGGAATATTAGAAATGTTATGAAATTGGGATGACCATGAAACCCTAAGGGTAGGAACCTGTGTGTATAACCCTTGAGAGATTAAAGTGAGGAGAACTACATGGGACTTGATCCTATTTGAAAGTGGCTATGTAGGCAATCTTTGGGCAAAGGATGACCCTGGACCCAAGTCCGTAGGGGAGGGGCTTAGGGAATTTTCTCCAATGTATGGAGTGTTCTTAAACTTGATCAACCTTACCTCTTTAGTACGTTTCAATTTGATGTTGAAATTGCATAAAATAGCTATGAACTCACCTTCTAATTAATATGTCCTCACTATATAGGCCTGAGCTAATAAAAGACACTCTATCAACATTAAGCTCATCTACTATGAGATTTTTGGGTTTGGCTTTCCCAAATCTACTCCAATATTGGATGAACTTTTAGAATCATTGTCATCATGGTCTATCTCTAATGTGGATGTATAAGGGTGCCCCTGGGTTTGTCTAACTATAATTATTAGAGTTTTGTGTGTGGAACACTATGGTATGGTGTCTTGGCTTAAGGATAAGTATGGAAATTTATTGGTTAGCCTCAAGATGTTAGGGAGGTCTATTCTTCTAAAGCACTTGATAAACATTGCTATGAATGAGATAAGGAAACTTGCTAACTTTCTATTAAATGATGATGTTTAATTATGAAATTATCATCTGATTGTGTGAACAACACTTGATCTTTATGGAAGATCTACCTGTTCTAAAAATGTGCCTAGATTTGTGTTAAGTGTAGGATGTTGAAATGCGCCAGACAACTTAGGGGGGGTGAATTAGTTGTCACAAAAAATTAAACACTTCTTCATTTAAACATCAATCACTTATTCACAAATATTAGATTTAACAATGAATGCATGAAATCAAGAATTTAAACACAGATGCAACATTATACACAAGAGACACCAGATTTTTACATGGAAAACCCCAAGGTAGGGAAAAACCATGGAGAGGATTAGCTCTCATGATATATTGTAATCTTTGAAAAATGATGTTCATGCTTGGTCACCCCATGTGCCTAGGACATACTAGCTCAGTGCCATGAAGTATAGCTAGGTCTAGCAAGCTCACTGCCACAACCCTAAACCTAGAAAGATTACAACAAGGGTGATTAAACCCCGAGGGTTGTTAAACCCTACTAGTGGCTCACTGCCATGATCAACATTTTCTTCATATCTAATAATAATACATTGAAGTACAATTGGTCCTCTACTTTGCTCTACTCTGCCTTTCCACTTCTTCCCTTATCTTCCCATCTTTGCACAAGGACATCTTTTCCATGACTCAACTACAAGTATTTATACACTTCATTAACCTTGGAATGATCATAAAGGTTGGCATTACAATCATAAACCATTGGAACAATCTCCAAGGTCAGCATTACAAACATTTACAAAATTGGTCCTGACCTATTACAATATTATGCAAAGGAAATGAAGTAAAGATGTATGTGGATCACACCATGCCTTAGCTAGGACTCAAACATGATCTTCCATGCCACAACACACTTCCATAGTCTTCAAGGAATCTCTGCAATAACTAGAGTTAACCAAGTCGACTAAGACTGGTTAGATGTTACACTATCTGGGAACAATCTTCAAACACGATCTCAATTCCTTAACGCTTACCAATTTCAAGATAGGAACATGATTAGGAGACATCCACAAGCACATTATAATCATTAGGAGCAGCCACACGAACCTTAACCACTTTAGCCATAGGAATCTTCTCTTCAGAAAACATGAACTTCACTGTCTTCAACTGACATAAAAGAAAGATAGCTTGCGGACCACCAAAACATGAACCACTACATTTGTAGCATTTATCATCATCCCAGACTTCCCACTAGAACCATAGAGAAAAATACTTTCTTGTAGAGGAATGCGGATCAAAACACTTTCTCCCTGTCACCAGAGAATAATCAGAGAAACTAGGTTTTACTCTAGTGAAAGCAACTCTCTCAATTCTCCACACTGGAGGATCAAACTTAGGATTTAGCATCTTCAGACATCCCTTTAAATAACTTCCAATTTGTAAACAAGATCTTCAAGCAGCAAGAAATGTGGAGCAATCTATCGGACTATTCTTCAGCATACAACCCACTGTCTATACTGCACTTCATTGTACTTCACTTGTTTCTTTCAAGGGGCCAATTTTATCAATATCCTCAACATACAAAGCTTCTAAACAAGTAATAGAATGGAACATAGTTGACACCAATGACAACAAGGATATGTTGACATCAATGACAACACCGATTAGGCACATACTTGCAACAATCTCCCCCTTTGTCATTGATGGCAACATATGATGTGAAAAACTGCAACAGCCATCAAAACAAGATTCTCCCCCTATCTCTTTACACATCTGCACTCTTCCCTTCTGATTCTCCAACTATCTCTTTGCACTCTTTCCTTCTGAGTTTTTCACATGACTTCTCTCCCCCTTTGACATCAATGGAAAAGGGCACATACTTGCACTCTTTTGCTCTAATTCCATTTCTCTTCTGAAATCTCTGACTACTCCCCCTGAGAAGTAGCCCTAAAAGCATCAATCTAGATCTGAAGAGGCACACCAGATTGATGCACTCTTGTGCATCTTAGTTTAGAGCAGGAGGGGTAATAACCCTTAACTTTTCTCTGAGATACTCAAAAGTATCCTTAGGCAAAGGTTTGGTGAAAATGTCTACAATCTAATCTTTTGTAGATACATACTCCAACTTGACTTCATTCTCTATCACCTTTTCTCTTAGAAAGTGGTATCTTATGGATATGTGCTTTGTCCTTGAATGCATTACTAGATTCTTTGATATGTTTATGGCACTTGTATTGTCACAAAAGATTGCAATTGGATCTTCATACATAACTCTGATGTCCTTCAAAGTTTGCTTCATCCATAATACTTGAGTGCAACTACATGCTGCTACAATGTATTCTGCTTCTGCAGTAGATAGGGATATTGAATCATGTTTCTTGCTCAACCAAGATACCAACCTTTTCCCCAGAAAGAATGCACCTCCACTTGTACTTTTATTGTCATCCATATCTCCAACCCAATCTGCATTAGTGTATGCACTAAGAGAGAAATCATTGTCCTTTGGATACAACAAACCATAATCTATTGTGCCTTTCAAATATCTCAGAATTCTCTTGATTGCCATCATATGTGACTCCTTGGGCTCTGCTTGAAATCTTGCCACAAGACAAACTACATGCATTATGTCAGGTCTAATTTGGGTCAGATAGAGTATCCCTCCTATCATGGATTTGTAACTTTTCTAACCTACCATAGGTGAATCATCATGTTTGCTCAACTTACAACCAGTTATCATGGGAGTATTTACCGGTTTAGAGTCTTCCATCCCAAACTTCTTGAGCATCTCTTTCACATACTTAGACTGAGAAATGAAGATACCTTTATCTAATTGATTTATTTGTAGACCCAAAAAGAAATTCATCTTACCAAACATGGACATTTCAAATTCACTTTGCATTTCTCTGGCAAAAACTGTGCACCTACCTTCATTGCCTCCAAAGATAATGTCATCAACAAAGACTGCTACAATTAGTATTTATTCATCATTGATCTTGAAGTAGAGATTGTTGTCTGTAGTACCTTTACTAAACCCTATCTTTATCAAATACCTATCCAATCGAGCATACCACACCCTAGGGACTTGTTCTAATCCATACAAAACCTTCTTCAATCTGCATACCATGTCATGTTGATCTAATGACTAGAATCCTTTTGGTTGTTCAATGTATACTTCTTCCAATTCTCCATTCAAGAATGTAGACTTTACATCCATCTGATATACCTTAAAATCTTTGGAGGCTGCAAATTCCAGAAACATTCTTATAGCTTCAATCCTTTCCACTGGTGCAAAACTTTCCTCAAAATCTATTCCTTCAACTTCAGAGTATCCTTTTCATACCAACCTTGCTTTATTTCTTACTACTTCACCATTCTCATTCATCTTGTTTCTAAAAACCCACTTGGTACCAATTACATTTTTATCTATTGTTCTGGGAACAAGATCCTAGGTCTGATTCTTCTCTATCTGCATCAATTCTTCTTTCATAGCCTTTACCCAATTTTCATCATTGCAAGCTTAATTCACAATTTTAGGTTCAATTTTAGAAATCAGACAGAAATTTACTTGGTCTTTTGCAACTCTTCTTCTGGTCAGGATTCCTTTACACTTATCTCCTATGATTTGATATTCAGAATGATTAAGTTTCACATACCTCAGTGTCTTGGTAGCACTTTCTAGAGCTTGATCCTCTTCATCTGAGTTGTCTTCATGCTGCACCACTTCTGAAACATCTGGTTTCTCTAATTCATATCCACTTAATTCTGGAGACCTTTCCTTGCTTTAATCAACTTTGACATTTGCACTCTCAATGATCTTATTCAGCTTCTTATTATAGCATTGGTAGGCAATGCTCTTTATGTTGCAAGTATGGACCTAACCGATGTTCTCATTGATGTCAACATACTCCTGTTACATTAATGACAAGGTTTGGATGAGTTGTGTGTTGAGGATATTGAGAAAAATAGTCTCAATCAGGAATAGTGAAAAACAGTGATGACATAAGGTAAAAGTTCAATATAGGATGAGGATCAGAGGATGCGAATTAAAGGGTTTGTAGATATGTGTCTTAAGATGTTGCAGTAGAGATTTCAGAGGTCCGCATGAAGATATGAAGAAGTTATGGCAGCTCAAGTGAAACCGGTTCCAGCAGATGTTCAGTGATGACAGAGTGATACAGATAGGTCTGGTGAGATCCAAAAATGCATTCTCCGGTTCTATGGATTTGAAGAAGTGTTGAGGAAGTCTGTGTGGTATGTTAACTCGATTGGTTCAGGATTTGAAGGTCTGTAAGTATCTATTCCTTTGTGACAATAATGGCAGATTGTGTTCTTGAGGTTCCAGATGAAGAAGAGAAGGATTTTAGTAAGTAGAGGAAAGTGCGGATGTTCTTGGTGTTTTAAGCAAGATTGTGGAGGTCCTTGGATCATGTTCAGTTCGTGTTGATGGTCCGCATTAGAGTTGGAGCCCAGAATTGAAGAAATACTTCCGGATGAAGGTATTCTTTCTGTGACTAGCTAATCGGATGAATTATACATCTTGTGAATGTTTGCTAACTTAGATGTTTGTTCCTAAGTTGATGTTGTGTATAAATAAGGGATTATGAAGTCATTTAAGTGTGGACTTGTGGAGATGAGTGTGTGGTAGCAAGGAGAAGAGCGAAAGGTAGAGCAGAAGGTTTTGGCTTAAATGGATCTGACTTAAGAATGGTGAAGATGCTATTTACCAGTTCAATTATGTAATACTTATTCTTTTGTAGACAGTGTGTCTCTTGTAGGCAGTGAGCCTCTTGTGAGCAGTGTGCTTAGGCAGTGAGCCCTAATTGGCATGTGCCCTTTTTTTCTTTCTATTCTTCTAATAGAGAATATTTTGTTGGGTTAATCACCCCATGGTTTTTCCCTTAACCAAGTTTTCCATGTCAAAAATCTTGGTGTCACATGTGTTAATGTGTATCTGCTCTTAACTTGTTGCATTATGGTTTCATGATTGACTTACTATTATGCTTGTGTGGAGTTAAGTATTTGATGAAGAAGAAAGTTTTAGACAACTGATTCACCCCCCCTCTCAGTTGTCTACCCTAAATCTGACAATTGGTATCAGAGCTAAGTTCCTCTGAAAGGAGCTTAACCACTTGAGGAGATCCAGGATGTCGTCCTACAAGAAGGATAGTCTGAAGTTTGATGGAACTAATTTTTCTCTCTGGAAAGGTCGCATGAAATGTCATTTACAGTGTATGGGATTTGCATACTGGTCCATGGTTACAAAAGCTTATGTACCTCCACAGGGTGGTCCAACAACTCTAAATGAAATCACAGATGCTGAAAACAATTTGCGGACCAAAGAATCTCTTCTAAGCGCATTATTTGACTCAGAGCTCTAAAATGTTATTGATCTACCAACTACTTTTGAGATTTGGAATAAACTAGAACTTTTGCATGAAGGAGACCAGTATGTTAAATGTGTAAGGTTACAGAGTCTAAAAGGGAAATTTGAAAAACTGAAGATGAGAGATGATGAAAATATTACCTCTTTTATGCCAAGAGTGAATGAGCTGGTTTGTCGGATTAGAAATGTAGGTGGAACCCTAAGTGAAGATGAGATCATTGGCAAAGTTCTCAGATCCCTTCCTGCTTCTTATAAAATCAAGGCTTTTACAATCGAAGAATTCAGAGCTCACACAACAGTCACAAGAGATCAACTGGTTGGTAAGTTGGTTGCTTTTGAAATGGCCGAGCTTAGAGATGATCCTCCAAAGATTGAATCTGCATTCAAAGCCAGTGCCTCTGTTAAAGGGAAACAAAGGTTTGATCCGGGAGAAAACTCTTCAAGGAACCTATCATGGTATGAAAAAGTAAGAAAAGACTTGGAAGAAGAAGAAGCTGAAACTGCTCACCTTGAAGCTCTTATTGCAAAAAGACTACCAAGAGGATCTGGTAAGTATGAAGGGAAATTACCTTTTAAGTGTTTTAACTACAATAAAATTGGTCATTTTACCTCAAGATGTCTGGAAAGATTTTCAAGACCAAATCCTAACAGACCAAGGTTTCAAAAGAATTGTTACTATGTTCATGAAGAAGATGATAATGAAGGAGTAACAGATGATGAATCAGAGACAGGAAACAAATCCAGAAATGAATGGGTGTTTATTGCCATCAAAGAAGAGGAACCAATATCCTCTGTATCTGTCAATCATAAAGTTGAAGAAAGAGCTATGGCTGCCCAAGTTGAAGCAAAGGATGATTGGGTCATTGACAGTGGATGCTCTCACCATATGACAGGTGACAAGAATAAGTTCTTAAATTTGGAAAAGTATGAAGGAGGAATTGTAAAATTTGGAGATAATTATGCTGGCAGAATCAGAGGTAGAGGAACTATTTCTCTTGATGGAAAGAACAAAACCGGTAATGTACTGTATGTTGAAGGATTAAAACACAATCTTCTCAGTGTTGGATAGCTAGTGGACAAAGGCTGTGATCTCATATTCAAGAATAGAAAATGCAAGATCTTTGAAAGTTCTAGAATAGAGATTGCATCCGGTACTCAAACTAAAAGTAATATCTTCCACTTGGTTGGTGCTGGTAAAAATTGCTTATTTGCTCAAATTGATCAGAGTTGGTTATGGCATAGGAGGATGTGTCATGTGAATTTTGATAATATCATCAAGATAAGCAATACTCAGGTTCTAAGAGATCTTCCAAAATTAGTAAAACCTACTAATAGCTTGTGCAAAGAATGTCAGTTGGGTAAACTAAGTAGAGTCACATTCAAAAGTAAGGAATTGTCTTCTACCGGACTGTTGGACTTAGTTCATATTGATCTTTGCGGTCCGACAAGAGTTAGGAGTATCCAAGGTGATAGATACTTCATGTTGCTAATTGATGACTATTCCCAGATGATGTGGGTAACCTTTCCAAAAGAAAAATCAGAAGCACTTGAGAAATTCAAAATATTTAAGGCCATGGTGGAGAATGAAACCAGATTAAGATTGAAATGTCTGAGGTTTGATAGAGGTGGGGAATTCATAGACTTCTGTGAGAAACATGGAATAAAGAGACAGTTGTCTGCCCCTAGAACTCCACAGTAGAATTAAGTTGTTGAGAGAAAGAACCAGACCATCCAGGAAGCATCCAGGACCATGATGATGGAAGCAAATGTTCTTCAGATCTATTGGAGAGAAGTTGTCAGCACTGCAGTTTACACTCTAAATCGAGTTCAATTTAGAAACAATACCGGTAAGACTCCTTATGAACTTTGGTTTGGCATTACTCCCATTGTCAGATATTTCAGAGTTTTTGGTAGCAGATGTTACATTAAAAGGGATGAAGATCTAGGAAAGTTTGATGCTAGAAGTGATGAAGGTATATTCTTTGGTTACTCTACTCAAAGCAAAACATACCGGTGTTACAACAAGAGACTGAGAAAGATTGTAGAAAGTGTAAATGTGAAAGTTGATGAAGAAATTGAAAGACCCTCAAGAATTCATGAGTATGATGAAGATGATTAGAATGGTGTTCAAATTCAAAGTATCCAAGCCTCTTCTGAGAAACAAAGTCAAGTTGATCCGGTAAGTCAGGAAGAAGAGATAAGTCTCAATGAGACTGATCTAGAATTAGAGGTGCAAGAAACTCCCAAAGTTCCAAGGAATGTAACTCTAAACCACTCTGAAGATCAGATCATAGGTGACAAAAGCAAAGGGGTGCAAACAAGGAGGAGAATTGCTCAAAATTTAGATGAGTATTGTCTAATTTCAAAGATTGAACCTAAGATAGTGAATGAAGCTTGCAATGATAAAAATTGGTCAAAAGCAATGGAGGAAGAACTAATCCAAATTGAGAAAAATCACACTTGGGATCTTGTTCTTAGACCTAGAAACAAGAATGTGATTGGAACCAAATGGGTCTTCCGGAACAAACTGAATGAAGCTGGTGAAGTAATCAGAAATAAAGCTAGATTGGTCTGCAAGGGTTACTCTCAGATTGAAGGAGTTGATTTTGAAGGGACTTTTGCTCCGATGGCAAGAATTGAAGCAATCAGATTATTTCTTGCATTTGCTACCTTTAAGAATTTCAAGGTGTATCAGATGGATGTCAAATCGGCCTTCCTAAATGGTAATTTGGAAGAAGTGTACATTGAGCAACCGGATGGATTTCAATTGTCTGATAATGGTGACATGGTCTACAAATTGAAAAAGGCATTGTATGGATTGAAGCAAGCCCCAAAAGCCTGGTATGAAAGATTGGATAAGCATCTCTTAAAGATTGGCTTCACCAAAGGTACTGCTGACAGTAATTTGTATTTCAAAGTTGATCATGACAATATCTTAATTGTTGAAGTATTTGTTGATGATATCATTTTTGGAGGAAGAGATAGTATGTGTAAAACTTTTGCAAGTCAAATGAAAAGTGAGTTTGAGATGTCCATGCTTGGAGAAATGAATTTCTTTTTGGGTCTACAAATTACTCAAACAAAGGAAGGAATCTTCATTTCTCAGTCAAAATATGTGAAAGAATTATTGAGGAAATTTGGCATGGAAGACTCTAAGCCAATGAACACTCCAATGGCAACTGGATGCAAGTTAAGTAAAGATGATGACTCTCCCAAGGTTGATCAGACAAAATATGGGTCAATGATTGGAGGACTGTTGTATCTCACTTAAACCAGACTAGATATTATGCAGGCTATTGGTCTTGTTGCTAGATTCCAAGCTGATCCTAGAGAATCTCATGTTATGGCAATAAAGAGGATTTTTAGATATCTAAAGGGGACAGTTGAGTATGGGTTGTGGTATCCTAAAGATCATGATTTCTCTCTTCATGCATATACAGATGCTGATTGGGTAGGAGATGTGGATGACCAGAAGAGAACCAGTGGTGGAGCATTCTTTTTGGGGAAGAGATTAGTTTCTTGGTTAAGCAAGAAACAAGAAGCAATATCTCTATCCATTGCAGAACCAGAATATATTATTGCAGCAGGTAGTTGTACTCAAGTTTTGTGGATGAAACAAATGTTAAGAGACATCAGAGTGGAGTATGAGGAGCCTATCACAATTTTCTGTGATAATTTAAGTGCAATAAACATTTCTAAGAATCCAGTGTTGCATTCAAAGACTAAACATATATCCATCAAGTTTCACTTCCTGAGAGAACAAGTGAACAATAATGAAGTCAGATTGGAGTTTGTGCCTTCCAAGGATCAGATTGCAGACATCTTTACAAAACCTCTGCCTAAGGACTCTTTTGAGTATCTAAGGGAGAAGTTAGGGGTTATTGCCCCTCCAGTGATAAACTAAGATGCACTAAGGTGCATCAGTCTGGTGCATATCACAATCACATCTCGTGGTCCGGACTGATGATGGGAGTTACTACTCAGGGGGAGCCGCAGATATGATTCTGAGGTGGTAGAGTTGCAAGTATGAGCCCTTTGCCATTAATGTCAAAGGGGGAGAGAAGACATGTGAAAAACAAGTGGTTGCTAATCAAAGTGGGAGCAGTAATGGGAGAGAAGAAATGTGAATGGTGGTTGCTGATAAGGGAAGTTGTGACAGTAAAGAAAAGTTCTTGTCTTGATGGTCAAAATAATTTTTTCACATCATATGTTGCCATCAATGACAAAGGGGGAGATTGTTGCAAGTATGGACCTAACCGGTGTTGTCATTGATGTCAACATACTTATGTTACATTAATGACAAGGTTTGGATGAGTTGTGTGTTGAGGATATTGAGAAAATTAGTCTCAATCAGGAATAGTGAAGAACAGTGATGACATAAGGTAAAAGTCCAATATAGGATGAGGATTAGAGGATGCGGATTAAAGGGTTTGTAGATATGTGTCTTAAGATGTTGCAGTAGAGATTTTAGAGGTCCGTATGAAGATATGAAGAAGTTATGGCAGCTCAAGTGAAACCGGTTCCGGTAGATGTTCAGTGATGACAGAGTGATATAGATAGGTCCGGTGAGATCCAGAAATGTATTCTCCAGTTCTGCGGATTTGAGGAAGTGTTGAGGAAGTCTGTCTGGTATGTTAACTCAATTGGTTCATGATTTGAAGGTCCACAAGTATCTATTCCTTTGTGATAGTAATGGCAGACTGTGTTCTTGAGGTTCCAGATGAAGAAGAGAAGGATTTTAGTAAGTAGAGGAAAGTGCAAATGTTCTTGGTGTTTCAAGCAAGATTGTGGAGGTCCTTGGATAATGTTCAGTTCGTGTTGACGGTCCACATCAGAGTTGAAGCCCAGAATTGAAGAAATACTTCTGGATGAAGGTATTCTTTCTATGACTGGCTGACCGAATGAATTATACATCTTGCGAATGTTCTTGCGGATGTTTGCTGACTTAGATGTTTGTTCCTAAGTTGATGTCATGTATAAATAAGGGTTTGCGAAGTCATTTAATGTGGACTTGTGGAGATAAGTGTGTGGTAGTGAGGAGAAGAGAGAAAGGTAGAGCAGAAGGTTTGGGCTTAAATGGAACTAACTCAAGAATGGTGAAGATGCTATTTACAATTCAAGTATGTAATACTTATTCTTTTGTAGACAGTGTGTCTCTTGTAGGCAGTGAGCCTCTTGTGAGCAGTGTGCTCGCGCAGTGAGCCCTACTTGGCATGTGCCATTTTGTTCTTTCTATTCTTCTAACAGAGAATATTTTCTTGGGTTAATCACCCTGTGGTTTTTCCCTTAACCGGGTTTTCCACATCAAAAATCTTGGTGTCACATGTGTTAATGTGTATCTGCTCTTAACTTGTTGCATTATGCTTTCATGATTGATTTACTATTATGCTTGTGTGGAGTTAAGTATTTGATGAAGAAGAAAGTTTTGGACAACTAATTCACCCCCCCTCTCAGTTGTCTAACCTAAATCTAACACTTTATGGAGTAACCAAGGAAGATTCCTTCATCACACCTAGCATCAAACTTCCCTAGGTCTTTTTCTCTTTTGATATAACATTTGCTACCAAAAACTTTGAGATATTTCATAGTAGGAACTTTACCAAACCACAATTCATAAAGAGTATTAGAACTATTCCCTTTTACTTGGACTTTATTTAGGATATATATAGCAGTGTGAATTGCCTCTCTCCAATATACTTCTAAAAGATCAACTTCCTTCATCATGGTTCTAGCAGTTTCTTGGACTGTTCTATTTTTCCTTTCAACAACTCCATTTTGTTGTGGAGTTCTAGGTGCAGATAATTGTCTCTTTATCCCATGTTCTTCACAAAAGAATTGAACTCATTTGATGTGAACTCTCCTCCTCTATCAGACGTTAAACATTTGATCTTCAAATCCATCTCATTTTCAACCATTGCCTTAAATGCGTTGAACTTATCTAGAGCTTATGATTTTTCTTTCAAAAAGATAACCCGAGTCATTCTAGAGTAATCATCAATAAGCAACATGAAATACCTGTCTCCTTGCAAACTTCTTACTCTGGTAGGTCCACACAAATCTGTATGCACTAGTTGTAGTAGTCCATCAACTGATTGGTCATTGCTTTTGAAACTTGTTCTTGTTTATTTCCCAAATTGACACTCCTTGCAAATAGGATTAGCAAGATTCACAATCTTAGGCAAATCTCTAATAGCCTGTGTAGTACTTATCTTCATAATGTTATCAAAATTGATGTGACACAACCTTCTATGCCTTAGCCAACTTTCATCAGTCTGAGCCAACAAACAATAATTATCAGTTCCTTTCAAGTGATAGATATTACCTCTAGTCTTCTTACCAGTTGCAATGATTATTCCAGAGCTTTCCCTGATCATGCATCCATTGTCCTTGAAGCTTAGATCATACCCTTTGTCACACATTTGACCCACTCAAGAGATTGTTCTTTAATCCTTTCACATACAAGACATCTTCAGTATTATGCTTGCCATCAAAAGAAATAGATCCTTTTCCACAAATCTTACCAGCTGTATCATCTCCAAACCTAACCAGTCCACCATCATATCTTTCCAAACTTACAAACTTACTTTTGTCACCAATCATGTGGTGAGACCAGCCACTATCAATAACCCATTCATCTTTGTCTTTAACAACCTGAGCAGCCAAAGCACTTTCCACTAGTTTTTCTTTCTTCATACAACTAGCAGGATTAGTAGACAAAGGTTTTTCTTTAATAGCAATAAACAAGCATTCATTACCAGAAGTACTAGCATTATTTGGTTCACCATTATCTGATACTCCTTCACCGTCATCAAAATAGTCAACATAATAACACTCTTTTTGGATCCTAGGCCTGTTCTCATATCTTTTCCTATTTCTTTCAATTCTTTCAGGACATCTGGAAGCAAAGTGGCCTGCTTTACCACAGGAAAAACATTTGAAATGTAATTTACCTTTAAACTTACTAGATCCTCTTTGCATTTTATCCACAAACTTGGCTTCAATTTCATCAAACTCATCATCTGATTCTACCTTGTACTTTTTTGATTTGGAGGTTTTCCTAGAAGTACTGGCTTTGAAAACAGTCTCTACTTTTCGCAGGGCATTACCAAACTCTCTCATCTCAAAGGTAGTAAGTTTACAAGCAACTGATCTCTGTCAACATCTTTTACTTCCATGAATTCTTCAATTGTAGCTACCTTGTGACTGTAGGTCTTTGGCCGTGATCTGAGAATTTTCATTACAACTTCCTTATCACCAAGATTTCCCCCCATACCTTTTATTCTAGTGACAGGTTCCTCAACTCTTTGCATAAAGGCTGATATGTTTTCATCTTCAAACTTTCATATTTCACCTTCAAACTTTATAGCCTGGCCTCTTTCACAAAGACATCTCCTTCATACAAATTTTTTAGCTTTTCCCATACCTCATTTGCAGTTTCAAGATCCACCACTTTTGTCAGTACTGTGTCATTTAATGAACTTAACAGAGCATCTTTTGCTTTGACATCCACTTCATATTCCTTGATTTCATCTTCAGTCGACAAACCATTCGGAGACAAGGTGTATTTTATTTCTGTAGCTTTCCATAGTTTGTAACAAAGACAAAGAAGATGACTTATCATTCGTGCCTTCTAAAGAGCGTACTTCATCCCATCAAAATGCGACACTTCCTTCTTATGAGACATTTTGGATCTTCCTCAAGCTGTTAGACTTTCTTCAGAGGAACCTTGCTCTGATACCAATTGTTGAAATGTGTTGGACAACTGAGAGGGGGGGTGAATCAGTTTTCACAAAAACTTAAACACTTCTTCATTTAAACATCAATCACTTATTCACAAATATTAGATTTAACAATGAATGCATGAAATCAGGAACTTAAACACATATGCAACATTATACACAAGGGACACCAAATTTTTACATGGAAAACCCCAAGGTGGGGAAAAACCACGAAGAGGATTAGCTCTCATGACATATTGTAATATTTGAAAAATGATGTTCAGGCTTGGTCACCCCACGGGCCCAGAACATACTGGCTCACTGCCATGAAGTATAGCTAGGTCTAGTAGGCTCACTGCCACAACCCTAAACCTAGAAAGATTACAACAAGTGATGTTAAACCCTGAGGGCTGTTAAACCCTACTGGCAGCTCACTGCCACGATCAACATTTTCTTCATATCTAAGAATAATAGATTGAAGTACAATCGGTCCTCTGCTCTACCTTTCCACTTCTTCCCTTATCTTCCCATCTTCGCACAAGGACATATTTTCCACGACTCAACTACAAGTATTTATACACTTCATCAACCTTGGAATGATCATCAAGGTCGGCATTACAATCACCAACCATTGGAACAATCTCCAAGGTCGACATTACAAACATTTACAAAATAGGTCCTGACCTATTACAATAGTATGTAAAGGAAATGAATTAAAGATGTATGTAGATTACGCCACACCTTAGTTGGGACTCAAACATGATCTTCCACACCACAACACACTTCCACAATCTTCAAGGAATCTTCGCAATAGCTGGAGTTAACCAAGTTGGCTAAGACTGGTACACGTTACACTGTCTAGGAACAATCTTCAAACATGATCTCAATTCCTTAACGTGGAACAATGTCAAGATAGGAACATGATTAAGAGACATCCACAAGCATGTTATAATCATCAGGAGCAACTGCATGAACCTTAACCACTTTAGCCATAGGAATCTTCTCACTGGAACACATGAACTTCACTGTCTTCAACTGACATAAAAGAAAGATAGCTTGCGGACCACCAAAACATGAACCACTACATTTGTAGGCACTTATCATCATCTCAGACTTCCCTCTAGAATTGTAGAGAAAAATACTTTATTGCAGAGGAATGTGGAACAAAACACTTTCTCCCTATCACTAAAGAATAATCAGAGAAAATAGGTTTTGCTTTGGTGAAAGAAACTCTCTCAATTCTTCACACCAAAGGCTCAAACTCAGGATTTAGCATCTTTGGACATCCCTTTAATTAACTTCCAATCCCTAGACCAAGATCTTCAAGCAGCAAGAAATGCGAAGCAATCTATCGAATTGTTCTTCAGCATACAACCTACTCTCTATACTGCACTTCACTATACTTCACTTGTTTCTTTCAGAGGGGCCAATTTTCTCAATATCCTCAACATACAAAGCTTCTAAACAAGTCATAGAATGGAACATAGTTGACACCAATGACAACACCGATTAGGCACATACTTGCAACAATCTACCCTTTTGTCATTGATAGAAACATATGATGTGAAATACTGCAACAGCCGTCAAGACAAGATTCTCCCCTATCTCTTTGCACTCTTTCTTTCTGAGTTTTTCACATGACTTCTCTCCCCCTTTGACATTAATGGAAAAGGGCACATACTTGTACTCTTTTGCTCTGATTCCATTTCTCTTCTGAACTCTCTGACTACTGCCCCTAAGAAGTAGCCCTAAATGCATCAATCTGGATTTGAAGAGACACCACCAAACTGATGCAGTCTTTGCATCTTAGTTTAGAGCATGAGGGGTAATAACCCCTAACTTTTCTCTGAGATGCTCAAAAGTATCCTTAGGTAGAGGTTTGGTGAAAATGTCTGTAATCTAATCTTTTGTAGATACATACTCCAACTTGACTTCATTCTTTGTCACATTTTCTCTTAGAAAGTGGTATCTTATGGATATGTGCTTTGTCCTTGAATGCATTACTGGATTCTTTGGTATGTTTATGGCACTTGTATTCTCACAAAAGATTGCAATTGGATCTTCATACATAACTCTGATGTCCTTCAAAGTCTGCTTCATCCATAATACTTGAGTGCAACTACATGCTGCTACTATGTATTATGCTTCTGCAGTAGACAGGGATATTGAATCCTATTTCTTGCTCAACCAAGATACCAACCTTTTCCCCAGAAAGAATGTACCTCCACTTGTACTTTTATTGTCATCCATATCTCTGGCCTAATCTACATTAGTGTATGCACTGAGAGAGAAATCGTTGTCCTTTGGATACCACAAACCATAATCTATTGTGCCTTTCAAATATCTCAGAATTCTCTTGATTGCCATCATATGTGACTCCTTGGGCTCTGCTTGAAATCTTGCCACAAGAAAAACTACATGCATTATGTCAGGTCTAGTTTGGGTCAGATAGAGTAGCCCTCCAATCATGGATCTATACCTTTTCTAATCTAGCATGGGTGAATCATCATTTTCTATCAACTCACAACTAGTTATCATAGGAGTAGTTACCGGTTTAGAGTCTTCCATCCCAAACTTCTTTAGTAGCTCTTTCACATACTTAAACTGAGAAATAAAGATACCTTTATCTGATTGATTTATTTGTAGACCCAAAAAGAAATTCATCTCACCAAACATGGACATTTCAAATTCACTTTGCATTTCTCTGACAAAAACTATACACATACCTTCATTGCCTCCAAAGATAATGTCATCAACAAAGACTGCTACAATTAGCATTTGTTCATCATTGATCTTGAAGTAGAGATTGCTATTTGTAGTACTTTTACTGAACCCTATCTATATCAAATACCTGTCCAACTGAGCATACCATGACTTGGGAGCTTCTTTTAATCCATACAAAGCCTTATTCAATTTGTATACCATGTCATGCTGATCTAATGACTGGAGTCCTTCTGATTGTTCAATGCATACTTCTTCCAATTACCCAT
This sequence comes from Cunninghamia lanceolata, assembly GCA_027924645.1. NCBI lineage: Eukaryota > Viridiplantae > Streptophyta > Pinopsida > Cupressales > Cupressaceae > Cunninghamia > Cunninghamia lanceolata. The sequence goes on along the minus strand of BSBN01000373.1, from coordinate 170,260 downwards.
TCAAGAATGCAGACTTTACATCCATCTGATATACCTTAAAATCTTTGTAGGTTGTAATTGCCAGAAACATTCTTATAGATTCAATCCTTGCCACTGGTGCAAAATTTTCCTCAAAATCTATTCCTTCAACTTGAGAGTATCCTTTGCATACCAACCTTGCTTTGTTTCTTACTACTTCACCATTCTCATTCATCTTGTTTCTGAAAACCCACTTGGTACCAATTACATTTTTATTTGTTGGTCTAGGAACAAGATCCCTGGTTTGATTCTTCTCTATCTACATCAATTCTTCTTTCATAGCCTTTACCCAATTTTTATCATTGCAAGCTTCATTCATAGTTTTAGGTTCAATTTTAGAAATCAAACAGAAATTTACTCATTCTTCTGCGGCTCTTCTTCTGGTTAGGATTCCTCTACTCTTATCTCCTATGATTTGATCTTTAGAATGATTAAGTTTCACATACCTCAGTGTCTTGGTAGAACTTTCCAAAGATTGATCCTCTTCATCTGAGTTGTCTTCACGCTACACCACTTCTGAAACATCTGGTTTCTCTGATTCATATCCATTTAATTCTAGAGACCTTTCCTTGCTTTCATCAACTTTGACATTTGCACTCTCAACGATCTTATTCAGCCTTTTATTATAGCATTGGTAGGCCTTGCTCTTAATGAGTAACCAAGGAAGATTCCTTCATCACACCTAGCATCAAACTTGCCTAGGTCTTCTTCTCTTTTGATATAACATTTGCTACCAAAAACTTTGAGATATTTCACAGTAGGAACTTTACCAGACCATAATTCATAAGGAGTCTTAGAATTGTTACCTTTTACTTGGACTTTGTTTAGGATATATACAGTAGTGTGAATTGTCTCTCTCCAATATACTTCCGAAAGATCAGCTTCCTTCATCATGGTTCTAGCAGCTTATTGAACTGTTTTGTTTTTCCTTTCAACAACTCCATTTTATTATGGAGTTTTAGGTGCAAATAATTGTCTCTTTATCCCATTTTCTTCACAAAAGAAATTGAATTCATTTGATGTGAACTCTCCTCCTCTATCAGACCTTAAACATTTAATCGTCAAGTCCATCTCATTTTAAACCATTGCCTTAAATACGTTGAACTTATCCAAAGCTTCTAATTTTTCTTTCAAAAAGGTAACCCAAGTCATTCTAGAATAATCATCAATAAGCAACATGAAATACCTGTCTTCTTGCAAACTTCTTACTCTGGTAGGTCCACACAAATTTGTATGCACTAGTTGCAGTAGTCCATCAACTGATTGGTCCTTGCTTTTGAAACTTGTTCTTGTTTGTTTCCCAAATTGACACTCCTTTTAAATAGGATTAGTAGACTTCACAAGCTTAGGCAAATCTCTAATAGCCTGTGTAGTACTTGTCTTCATAATGTTATCAAAATTGATGTGACACAACCTTCTATGCCATAGCCAACTTTCATCAATCTGAGCCAACAAACAATAATTATCAGTTCCTTTCAAGTGATAGATATTACCTCTAGTCTTCTTACTAGTTGCAATGATTGTTCCAGAGCTTTCCCTAATCTTGCATCCATTGTCCTTGAAGCTTAGATCATACCCTTTGTCACAGATCTGACCCACACTCAAAAGATTGTTCTTTAATCCTTTCACATACAAGACATCTTCAGTATTATGCTTTCCATCAAAAGAAATAGATCATTTTCCACAAATCTTACCAGTTGTATCATCTCCAAACCTAACCAGTCCACCATCATATCTTTCCAAACTTACAAACTTACTTTTATCACCAATCATGTGGTGAGAGAAGCCACTATCAATAACCCATTCATCTTTGTCTTCAACAACCTGAGTAGCCAAAACACTTTCCACTAGTTTTTCTTTCTTCATACAACTAGCAGGATTAGTAGACACAGGTTCTTCTTTAATAGCAATAAACAAGCATTCATTACCGGAAGTACTAGCGTTATTTGGTTCACCATTATCTGATACTCCATCATCATCAAAATCTTCAACATAATAGCAATTCTTTTGGATCGCAGGCTTGTTCTCATATCTTTTCCTATTTCTTTCAATTCTTTCAGGACATCTAGAAGCAAAGTGGCCTACTTTACCGTAGGAAAAATATTTGAAAGGTAATTTACCTTTAAACTTACCAGATCCTCTTTGCAATCTCTCCACAAAGTTGGTTTCAATTTCATCGAACTCATCATCTGATTCTACCTTATACTTTTCTGATCTAGAGGTTTCCCAGAAGTACTGGGTTTGAAAGCAGTCTCTACTTTTGGTAGGGCATCACCAAACTCTCTCATCTCAAAGGCAGTAAGTTTACCAAGCAACTGATTTCTCTCAACATCTTTTACTTCCATGAATTCTTTAATTGCAGCTACCTTGTGACTGTAGGTCTTTGGCAGTGATCTGAGAATTTTCATTACAACTTCCTTATCACTAAGAGTTCCCCCCATACCTTTTATTCCGGTAACAAGTTCATCAACTCTTTGCATAAAGGCTGATATGTTTTCATATTCATTCATCTTCAAACTTTCATATTTCACCTTCAAACTTTGTAGCTTGGCCTCTTTCACAGAGTCATCTCCTTCATACAGATTTTTCATCTTTTCCCATACCTCATTTGCAGTTTCAAGATCCACCACTTTTGTCAGTACTGTGTCATTTAATGAACTTAATAGAGCATCTTTTGCTTTGATGTCCACTTCATATTCCTTGATTTCATCTTTAGTAGACAAACTACTCAGAGGCAAGGTGTATTTTGTTTTTGCAGCTTTCCATACTTTGTAACCAAGACAAAGAAGATGACTTCTCATTCGTGCCTTCCAAAAAGCGTAGTTCGTCCCATCAAAATGTGGCACTTCCTTCTTATGAGACATTTTGGATCTTCCTCAAGCTGTTAGACTTTCTTTAGAGGAACCTTGCTCTGATACCGATTGTTGAAATGTGTTGGGCAACTAAGAGGGGGGGTGAATTAGTTGTCACAAAACTTAAACACTTCTTCATTTAAACATCAATCACTTATTCACAAATATTAGATTTAACAATGAATGCATGAAATCAGGAACTTAAACACAGATGCAACACTATACACAAGAGACACCAGATTTTTACGTGGAAAACCCCAAGGTGGGAAAAAACCACATAGAGGATTAGCTCTCATGATATATTGTAATCTTTGAAAAATGATGTTCAGGCTCAGTCACCCCACGGGCCCAAAACATACTAGCTCACAGCCATGAAGTATAGCTAGGTCTAGCAGGCTGACTGCCACAACCCTAAACCTAGAAAGATTACAACAAGGGTTGTTAAACCCTGAGGGTTGTTAAACCCTACTGGCGGCTCACTGCCACGATTAACATTTTCTTCATATCTAAGAATAATACATTGAAGTACAATCGATCCTCTGCTCTAACCTACTTTGCCTTTCCACTTCTTCCCTTATCTTCCCATCTTCACACAAGGACATCTTTTCCATGAATCAGCTGCAAGTATTTATACACTTCATCAACCTTGGAATGATCATCAAGGTCGGCATTACAATCTTCAACCATTGGAACAATCTCCAAGGTCAGCATTACAAACATTTACAAAATAGGTCTTGACCTATTACAATATTATACAAAGGAAATGAAGTAAAGATGTATGTGGATCATGCCACACCCTAGTTGGGACTCAAACATGATCTTCCATGTCACATCACACTTCCACAATCTTCAAGGAATCTTTGCAATAACTGGAGTTAACCAAGTCGACTAAAACTGGTTACACGTTACACTGTCTAGGAACAATCTTCAAACACAATCTCAATTCCTTAACGTGGACCAATGTCAAGATAGGAACATGATTAGGAGACATCTACAAGTGTGTTATAATCATCAGGAGCAACCACATGAACCTTAACCACTTTAGCCATAGGAATCTTCTCACCGGAACACATGAACTTCACCGTCTTCAACTGACATAAAAGAAAGATAGCTTGCAGACCACCAAAACATGAACCACTATATTTGTAGGCACTTATCATCATCCCAGACTTCCCTTTAGAACCGTAGAGCAAAATACTTTATTGCGGAGGAATGCGGAGCAAAACACTTTCTCCCTGTCACTAGAGAATAATCAGAGAAAATAGGTTTTACTCTGGTGAAAGCAACTCTCTCAATTCTTCACACCGAAGGCTCAAACTCAGGATTTAGCATCTTCAAACATCCCTTTAAATAACTTCCAATCCATGGACCAAGATCTTCAAGCAACAAGAAATGCAGAGCAATCTACCAGACTGTTCTTCAACATACAACCCACTGTCTATACTACACTTCACTATACTTCACTTGTTTCTTCTAGAGAGGCCAATTTTCTCAATATCCTCAACATACAAAGCTTCTAAAAAAGTAATAGAATGGAACATAGTTGACACCAATGACAACAAGGATATGTTGACATCAATGACAATATCGATTAGGCACATTCTTGCAACATAGGACAAGGTTTTTTATGACTTCATTTGCCTACTATGGGCAATTGATGGTGAGAATTACCAACTATGTATGGTGTTTCACCTATACATCTGGTTGGTGTATAATTGTATGCTAAGCTTTCTGATTGGTAATACACATATGTTATGTACTTAGAGGTAGAACATTGTCTAATATTTCTATTGTGCGTATGATTTATGTAGAATGCATACCGTGTTTCCAAGTAACAATTTCAATGTATGGAATGGCCGTTGATATTACTTTATGAGTTTGTATTTGTGTATGCATATGTGACCAAATAGAAGCCAACTCATGAGGGTTCAATGTATTACTTGTGTGTGACCAGTAATTTAGACCCTAAGACCTATAAGACCATGTGTATAGGTTTATGGACCTCTTATATGGCATGTAACTAGGTCGACTTGCCTAATATTTATGAATCCTTGTTATATCTTGATTATGTTTACCTGGATATAAGATGACCCCACATGTCAGAAAAAAGTCTAATACAGGTACAAATATGTAATTGTCACCAGTATTGTGTAGGCGACTACCTATCATATCTTAGGATTAGCCAACTGTCACTAGTAGCATGGAGGTGACGAATACCAAGAGCTATCCATGTTATGATATAAAAGTGATTTATCCAACTATCACCAGTTCCATGCAAGTGATGGATGTCAAGAGCTAATTGCCATATCTTAGGGTTTAGTTGGCTATCAATAGTAGCATAGAGGTTATAGATGCTAGGACATACCCATGGTATGATAGGGCTTAGCTAGATTTCACCAGTACCATACAGGTGTTAGAAATGAAAGCAACACTACTTCAATGAAAATCTGATTCGAATAATTTTTAGCAATCTTTTAAATGTGCATTAATAATGGAGATTGTAACAAAACATAAACTCACAATACATAAATATACTAGAAGCATAATGAAGCACATAACACAAGTGTTTAACGTAAATAAAACCCTTTCAAGTAAAAAACTCCACCAAGAAAAGAGGCCAAGTTGTATTATCTTCACAAAAGGAGATTACAAATACATTCACTTCCTTTGTCCTTCAACCTTCACTCCGGTAGAACCTGGGTACCTGTAAACTGTTATATGCATCTCATCTACTATGCTATGGTTTTTATAGAATTTACACAACCTCAAGACATTAAATGACTTCTTACAAGCCCATAACACTTTTCAAGAGTCAACAATACAACCTTGGGCGTCCATGGCCAAGAATAGGCTCTTACGGGGTCATAAATGATGTCATACATGCATCCTACACTTGGGAAAAAGTGCCCATGCAAGCTTGAACGCCTTGGGGCCAAAAATAGCCACTTACAGCATCTTATGACACATCATATGCTATTATTAGTGTCATAGATTCTTATGACAACTTATAGTTGTCATAGATTCTCTTACACCTTCTTACAACATCTATGGCATGCATCATAACACTAAAAATAGATTATTCCTCCACATGTGCACCCCACTTTGACCAATTACCATTTACCATAGTAAATGACATCCCATAACTACCACTGGTAACTCTGGTACTTACCGTGCAGTAACTCTGTAATTACCGTGGACAGTAAATAATTTTTACCACTGCCAGTGAAACATGTACATCCCTTATGGGTAATTACAAATAATAAATGGAATAATACAATAATGGGATTTACAAGGTTAATGGCACCTTATCCCAACATTCTCCCACTTGACATTATACATTGTAAATCAACCCATAGGAAATCAAATGAAAAAAATAATTAGGCACTAGAAACAAGGTCCATGGCCTCTCTGCACCACACAAACTTCTCTGTGCTCACAGGCTTGGTCAAGGAATTTGCAACATTCTCTTGATTGTCTATCTTCTTCAACTCATTCTCTCCATTTGTAGCCAACTCTCAAACAAAGTGATACTGAACATCAACATGCTTAGTTCGAGCATGATACATGGGATTCTTAGCCAAACAAATAGCACTCTAGCTATCACAACCAATCTAAATATTCCTGCAATAAAAACCAATACCTGTACATGGTCTCCTCAACCAAACTACCTCCTTAGAGACATGAGTTGCATCCATATACTCTGCTTCTGTGGTTTACAAAGAAACTATGGGCTGCCTCTTACTCATCCAACTCACTGCACCTCCAAACAGAGTAAACACGTAGCCACTAGTGGACCTTCGACTATCCAAATCACCTGCCCAATCTGCATCAACAAAACCCTGTATGTCTAAAGATTTATCAACACTATCAGTACCAGAATAAACCAAACAATGATCAGGAGTACCTACAAGATATTTAAACACCCTCTTCGCATAGTTCCAATGCTGTTTACCAGGGTTAGACATAAATATGCTCAAAACTCCCACTGCTTGGGCAATATCTAGTCTAGTGTAAACCATTGCTTACATTAAACTCCCTACAACACTAGCATATGACACATTAGACATATCCTCAAAATCATCCTCAGTCTTTGGTCACATATCTAATTAAAGCTTAGTACCAATGGGTAAAGGAACTCTAATTGGGTTACAGTCCTGCAAAATAAATCTCTGCAAAATAGTATTCACAAACTTACTTTGTGACAACCAAAGCTTTCTGTTAACTTTGTCCCTCCTAATCTCCATTCCCAAAATATACCTTGTAGCACCAAGATCCTTCATCTCAAATGCACTTGAAAGTTGGGCTTTAAGCTCACTGACCATGCCCTTAGTATTGTTGAAAAACATGTCATCAACATACAAAGCAATAACCAATATAGAATCATCAACACAATGAATGTAAACACAATGATCCTCCTTGTTTCTAACAAAACCCAATTTCAAAACAAATGAATCAAACTTTTGATACCACATTCTGGGGGACTGTTTCAGACCATAAAGAGACCTCTTTAACCTGCAAACCTAATGTTCTTTTCCTTTTACCTCAAAACTTGTAGGTTGCTGCATATAAATTTCATCTTCAAGATCTCCATGCAAGAACGCAGTCTTAACATCCATTTGCTCAATCTCCCAATCATAAGTTGTAGCAATGGATAAGATAAATCTAATAGAAGTCAATTTAGTAACATGAGAGAATATCTCACCAAAATCAACTCCCTCTCTCTGGGAGTAGCCCTTGGCTACCAATCTAGCCTTGTACTTCTCCAATGACCCGTCTGCTCCAAACTTCTTATGGCCTTTCTTCCTTTGGGAAAATGAACAAGATCCCAGGTGTTATTAGAGTCCAAAGCCATCATCTCCTCCTACATGGCTAGCTGCCAAGACTCACTATCATCTGTAGAAATAGATTCCCTATAGGATCTAGGTTCATCGTTAGTACTCAATAAAGCATATACACAACAAAAATTTGGTGGGCTATACTTGTCAATTAGATTCTGTTGTCTTGTGGATATCCTCAAGGGTGGAGTAAGAGACTCTACTCATTCTTATGTATGATCATTTGTACCAACTTCTTTTGTCACAACAGATTCATCTTCATCAGAACTACTTGAATCTTCTTCTTCTTCACCCCCTAATCCATCATTCTGTTCTTCTTGAGGTACATCTTGCTGCTCTAACTCAAAGTGCACTCTCTTTACCTTTTCATCATTTTCTTTTGGCTGCTTAGGTTCAGAAATAGCTCTAAGTTCCCTACAAATTACATCTCTAGAAAAGATAATCTTGTGGGTTAGTGGATTCCAAAGCTTATAACCTTTCACATTATCACCATATCTAATAAATGTACACTTTTCAACCTTTGGATCCAACTTAGATCACTTTTCCTTAGGCACATGAACAAAAGCCTCACAACCAAAAACCCTTAAATGTGAAACAGAAGGTTTCTTACCTGTCCACACTTCATAAGTTGTCGAATCAAGAGCCTTACAAGGAGATCTATTTATCAAGTAGCAAGCAATACACATAGCCTCTGCCCAAAAGCATTTATCCAACTGTGCATCACTAAGCATACTTTTGGCCCTTTCCATAATTGTTTGGTTCATCTTTTCTACAACACCATTCTATTGTGGTGTATATGGAGTTGTCTTTTGTCTGATTATACCTGCATACTTGCAAAACTCATCAAATTCCTTAGAGTAATATTCCCCTCCATTATCAAATCGTAATATTTTTATCTTTAGACCTAATTGGTTCTCTACTAAGACTTTGAATTCCTTAAACTTAGTGAAAACTTCAGATTTATGCTTTATAAAATAAATCCATGTAAATCTAGATACATCATCAATGAAGGTTACAAAATAACGAGATTTTCTAATAGATTCATTATCCACATGTCCAGACACATTCGTATGAATAATTTATAACTTCTCTTTTGCTCTATTGCTTCCTAAGGGAAATGATTTTCTATTTTGTTTACCAAACACACAATGCTCACAGAAATCAAAGTGGTCATTAGAATAAGAGAAACTGTCCAACAAATTTTTATTCTTAATAGTTTTCAATACATTATTGCTTGTGTGGCCCAATCTACGGTGCCACAACATACATTTATTTTCAATAGTGGCCTCAAATACATAGGAGGCATTATAAACTGTAGTGGCTTCAAGCTTAAACAAGTTCCCGAATATCTTCCCTTTCGCTACCACCAAGTTCCCTCTCACCAATCTGCAGCGATGCTTGTCAAATTTCACATGCATTCCCAAATCATTCAACTTTGAAACTAAAATCAAATTTCTAGCTAATCCAGGAACATGCAAAACACCAGGGAGGGTTTTAATCCTCCCATCACTAAAACACAACAATACCTTTCCTTTCCTGACAATCAGATATCTAGAGTTGTCACCAAGGTAGATATTACCTCCATCATATTCTTCATATGAGGAGAACCATTCCTTGTGCGAGGTCATATGAAATGAGCATCCTGAGTCAATCAACCAGTGATTATTAGAAACAAGATTACATGCAGAAAGTAAAACTTCTTCACTTGCATTCAAGGACTTATCTGAAGCACTCTCCCACTATTTCTTGGGGTTTCTGCACTCCTTCACATGTCCCCTTTTACCGCAGTTCCAACACTTAACTCTGTTCTTTTTACCAGGAGTCTTAGACTGGCCCTTGGACTTGTCCTTAGCCCCTTTCTGATCTCCTTTAGGTCCTCTTTCCTTAGACCTTTCCCTGACACTGAGAGCATCCCTTGAACTATCTAAACTCTTCTTCCTCAATTCCTATGACAGTAGCACTAAAACAAGAGCATCCAACTTCTGATCCACGAGGTTAGCAGTGATAGCAAGGATAACATTCTCCCAAGACTCAGGTAAAGAACAAAGAAGTAAGATACATTTATCTTCCTCACTAACCTCAACATCTACTGAATCAAGCTGACTCACTAACAAATTAAAAGAATTTAAATGCTCTGCAACTAATTCAGCTTCTTGCATTTTCATGGAAAACAATTTTCTTTTTAAATAAAGTTTATTTACCATACTCTTGGCTTGATAGATCTCACCCAACCATTTCCACAACTTGTATGCAGTCTCTTCCTTTGCGACATTCAACAGGACAGAGTCTGAAAGACACAACTGGATGGTTCCTCGTGCCTTTTTATCCAGTCTATCCCACTCATCTTGAGAGACATCATCAAGTTTCTTCTCTTTTTGGACAGCCAACCATTGGTTTCTTTCTTCCAACAAATCTTCCATTTTTAGCTTCCACAACTCATACCTCATTCCATTGAACTTCTCAATGTCCATTCGAGAGGTTGATGCAACGGTGGATACAGCCATAATAACAACACAAGATCTATAAAACAAATGCAACCAAATCTCCCACTGCAGCTATAGCTTCCACACTACCACCCAAGAGTCAAATTTGGCTAGGCTTTGATACCAAATGTTAGAAATGAAAGCAACACTACTTCAATGGAAATCTTATTCGAATAAATTTTAGCAATATTTTAAGTGTGCATTAATAATGGAGATTGTAACAAAACATAAACCCACAATACATAAATATACTAGAAGTAGAATGAAGCACATAACACAAGTGTTTAATGTGGAGAAAGCCCTTTCGGGTAAAAAACTCCACCAAGAAAAGAGGCCAAGTTGTATTATCTTCACAAAAGGAGATTACAAATACAATAACTTCCTCTGTCCTTCAACCTTCACTCCGGCAGAACCTGGGTACCTATAAACTGTTATATGCATCTCATCTACTATGCTATGGTTTTTATAGAATTTACAGAACCTCAAGACATTAAATGACTTCTTACAAGCCCATAACACTTGTCAAGAGTCAACAATACAACCTTGGGCGTCCATGGCCAAGAATAGGCTCTTACGAGGTCATAAATGTTGTCATACATGCATCCTACACTTGGGAAAAAGAGCCCATGCAATTTTGAATGCCTTGGCGCCAAAAATAGTCACTTACAGCATCTTATGACGCATCATATGCTATTATTAGTGTCATAGATTCTTATGACAACTTACAGTTGTCATAGAATCTCTTACACCTTCTTACAACATCTATGAACTGCGTCATAACACTAAAAATAGATTATTCCTCCACATGTGCACCCCACTTTGACCAATTACCATTTACCATAGTAAATGACATCCCGTAACTACTGCCGGTAACTCCAGGACTTACCGTACAGTAACTCCGTAATTACCGTGGATAGTAAATAATTTTTACCACTGCCGATGAAACTTGTATATCCCTTATGGGTAATTACAAATAATAAATGGAATAATAAAATAATGGGATTTTAAGGTTAATGGCACCTTATCCCAACAACAGGTGATAGATGTCAGGAGCTACTCTATATCCAGTAGGACCAACTTTCATCAGGCATGGAGGCAATAAATGTTTGGAACTGACTTGAAAGGTTTAGTGAGCTATGAAAATCTTATTAATGACCTTATATATTATATGTTTTTACAATTACACCCTAGACAATGATGAACACAAGTAGTATGGGATGCTTTCTTGTCATCAAAGTTGGTAGTGAATTGAGAAAAAGGATGGGACACAGTGTAGCATGAGATGCACTGACATTCTTTTTTCTAGCTAGGATGTACTAAAAGGGTAAGTGTTAGTGAACCAGGAAGATGCATGTAGTAGGTCGTATCCACTTCCTATTTTTTATTGGTTACTATGTGTGTGTGATTCAATCACTATGTGCATGTGTATTGATGGCCTCATGTGTTGTACATTGTCACACTTGTGCCCTTAGCTAGTGATGACAACAAGTATTATAGGATGCTTGCTTGTCATCACAATTAGCAATGAATCAGGAAAAATGATGCGACCTATGGTGTAGCATGAAATGCACTAACATTCCTTTTTCTTGCTAGGAGGTATTTATGGCCTTATGTGTTAGTGAACCAAGTCATGGGAAGATGCATATTGCAATAGGTAACATCCACTGCCTATTACTAGTTGGTCACTATGTATGTGTGAAGCAATCACTGTGTACATGTGTACTAGTGGACTTTTATGTTGTGTATTGTTACACTTGTGCCCTTAGCCAATGATGACTGCAAGTAGAATGGGATGCTTTCTTGTCATCATAACTAGTACTAAATTGAGAAAAAAGGATTGGACCCACATTGTAACATGACATGCACCAGCATTCCTTTTTCTAGCTAGGATACATTTGAGGGCTTATGGGTTAGTGAACCTGGTAAAGTGGAAGATGCTTGTAATAAGGTTGTAATAGTTGGTAGTGAATAGAGAAAAAGGATGGGACACACGGTGTAGCATGAGATGCACTGGCATTCCTTTTTCTAGCTAGGATGTACTAAAAGGGTAAGTGTTAGTGAACTAGGTGATGGGAAGATGCATGTAGTAGGTCATATGCACTTCCTATTTCCGGTTGGTTATTATGTGTATGTGAGTCAATCACTATGTACATGTGTATTGATGGCCTCATGTGTTGTGCATTGTCACACTTGTGCCCTTAGCTAGTGATGACAACAAGTAGTATAGGATGGTTGCTTGTCATCACTATTGGCAATGAATCAAGAAAAAGGATGGGACCCATGGTGTAGCATGAAATGCACTGACATTCCTTTTCTTGCTAGGAGGTATTTATGGGCTTATGTGTTAGTGAACCAAGTAATGGGAAGATGCATGCAATAGGTCACATCCACTTCCTATTACTAGTTGGTCACTATGTATGTGTGAAGCAATCACTATGTACATGTGTACTAGTGGACTTTTGTGTTGTGTATTGTTACAATTGTGCCCTTAGCTAATGATGACTGCAAGTAGTATGGCATGCTTTCTTGTCATCATAACGAGTACTGAATTGAAAAAAAGGACCCACATTGTAACATGAGATGCACTAGCATTCCTTTTTTTGGCTAGGATATATTTGAGGGCTTATGGGTTAATGAACCTAGTAAAGGGGAAGATGCTTGAAATAAGGTTGTAACAGTTGGTAGTGAATCAAGAAAAATGATGGGACACAAGGTGTAGCATGAAATGCATCGACATTCCTTTTTCTGGCTAAAATGTACTAAAAGGGTAAGTGTTAGTGAACCAGGTGATGGGATGATGCATGTAGTAGGTCTTATCCACTTCCTATTTCTGGTTGGTTAATATGTGTGTGAGAGTCAATCACTATGTGCATGTGTATTGATGGCCTCATGTGTTGTGCATTGTCACACTTGTGCCCTTAGCTAGTGATGATAACAAGTAGTATAGGATGCTTGTATGTCATCATAATTGGCAGTGAATTAGGAAAAAGGATGGTACCCATGGTGTAGCATGAAATGCATTGACATTCCTTTTTCTTGCTAGGAGGTATTTATGGGCTTATTTGTTAGTGAACCAAGTAATGGGAAGATGCATGCAATAGGTCACATCCACTTCCTATTACTAGTTGGTCACTATGTATGTGTGAAGCAATCACTGTGTACATGTGTACTAGTGGACTTTTGTGTTGTGCATTGTTACAATTGTACCCTTAGCCAATGATGACTGCAAGTAGTATGGCATGCTTGCTTGTCATCATAACTAGTACTGAATTGAGAAAAAGGATGGGACCCACATTGTAACATGAGATGCACCAGCATTCCTTTTTTTGGCTAGGATATGTTTGAGGGCTTATGGGTTAGTGAACCTAGTAAAGGGGAAGGTTGCAATAGTTGGTAGTGAATCAAGAAAAAGGATGGGACACAAGGTGTAGCATGAAATGCACCGACATTCCTTTTTCTGGCTAAAATGTACTAAAAGGGTAAGTGTTAGTGAACTAGGTGATGGGATGATGCATGTAGTAGGTCATATCCACTTCCTATTTCCGGTTGGTTACTATGTGTGTGAGATTCAATCATTATGTGCATGTATATTGGTGGCCTCATGTGTTATGCATTGTCACACTTGTGCCCTTAGCTAGTGATGACAACAAGTAGTATAGGATGCTTGCTTGTGACTACTTGTTGTCATCACAATTGGCAGTGAATTAGGAAAAAGGATTGTACCCATGGTGTAGAATGAAATGCATTAACATTCCTTTTTCTTACTAGGAGGTATTTATGGTGTTAGTGAACCAAGTAATGGGAAGATGCATGCAATAGGTCACATCTACTTCCTATTACTAGTTGGTCACTATGTATGCATGAAGCAATCACTGTGTACATGTGTACTAGTGGACTTTTGTGTTATGTATTATTACACTTGTGGCCTTAGCCAATGATGATTGCAAGTAGTATGGGATGCTTTCTTATCATCATAATTAGTATTGAATCGAGAAAAAGGATGGGACCCACATTGTAACATGAGATGCACTAGCATTCCTTTTTCTAGCTAGGATATATTTGAGGGATTATGGGTTAGTGAACCTAGTAAAGGGGAAGATGCTTGCAATAAGGTTGTAACAGTTGGTAGTGAATCAAGAAAAAGGATGGGACACATGGTCTAGCATGAGATGCACCGACATTCCTTTTTTTGGATAGGATGTATTAAAAGGGTAAGTGTTAGTGAACTAGGTGATGGGAAGATGCATGTAGTAGGTTGTATCCACTTACTATTTCTGGTTGGTTACTATGTGTCTATGAGTCAATCACTATGTGCATGTATATTGATGGCATCATGTGTTGTGCATTGTCACACTTGTGACCTTAGATAGTGATGACAACAAGTAGTATAGGATGCTTGCTTGTCATCACAACTGGCAGTGAATCAAGAAAAAGGATGGGACCCATGGTGTAGCATGAAATGCACTGACATTCCTTTTTCTTTCTAGGAGGTATTTATGGGATTATGTGTTAGTGAACCAAGTAATGGGAATATGCATGCAATAGGTCACATCCACTTCCTATTACTAGTTTGTCACTATGTATGTGTGAAGCAATCACTGTTTACATGTGTACTAGTGGACTTTTGTGTTGTGTATTGTTACACTTGTGTCCTTGGCCAATGATGACTACAAGTAGTATGTGATGCTTTCTTGTCATCATAACTACTACTGAATCAAGAAAAGGGATGAGACCCACATTGTAACATGAGATGCACCAGCATTCCTTTTTCTGGCTAGGATATATTTGAGGGCTTATGGGTTAGTGAACTTGGTAAAGGGGAAGATGCTTGCAATAAGGTTGTAACAGTTGGTAGTGAATCGAGAAAAAGGATGGGACACATGGTGTAGCATAGAATGCACCGACATTCCTTTTTCTGGCTAGGATGTACTAAAAGGGTAAGTGTTAGTGAACCAGGTGATGGGAAGATGCATGTAGTACATCATATCCACTTCCTATTTCTAGTTGGTTACTATGTGTGTGTGAGTCAATCACTATGTGCATGTGTATTGATGGCCTCATGTGTTGTGTGTTGTCACACTTGTGCCCTTAGCTAGTGATGACAACAAGTAGTATATGATGTTTGCTTGTCATCACAATTGGCAATGAATCAGGAAAAAGGATGGGACCCATGGTGTAGCATGAAATGCACTAACATTTCTTTTTCTTGCTAGGATGTATTTATGGGCTTATGTGTTAGTGAACCAAGTAATGGGAAGATGCATGCAATAGGTCACATCCACTTCCTATTACTAGTTGGTCACTATGTATGTGTGAAGCAATCACTGTGTACATGTGTACTAGTGGACTTTTGTGTTGCATATTATTACACTTGTACCTTTAGCCAATGATGACTGCAAGTAGTATGGGATGCTTTCTTGTCATCATAACGGGTACTGAATTGAGAAAAAGGATGGGACCCACATTGTCACATGAGATGCACCAGCATTCCTTTTTCTGGATAGGATATATTTCAGGGCTTATGGATTAGTGAACCCGGTAAAGGGGAAGATGCTTGCAATAAGGTTGTAACCATTCCTTTTTGCTAGTTGGCCACTATGTGTATGTATGATGTGCATATGAGAAAGTCACATTATGTATATGTGATCTTGCACAAGCTATTCATATTATGTATATGTGAATTAGTCAGACTGTGTATATGTGATGCCTTCACAAGCTATTCTCATCGTGTATATGTGATGTATATGGGAACTAATCGCATTGTATATATGTGTTGTAGGCATGAGCTAGTCACTTTGTGTGTATGTGACACATGCATGCGTCATTCACACTATGTATATGTGGTATGCACAAGATAGTCACAATGTGTATATGTGACACATGCATGAGTTATTCACTTTGTGTAAATGTGGTTTACCCATGAGCTAGTCACATTGTGTATGTGTGACACATGTGAGAGTCACATTTTATACATGTGATGTATGCTTGAGCTAACCACTACGTGTGAACAAGTGATGTTTATAAAATTTGTTCACTGTGGTTATATTTGTGTTTGTACATTGATGTTGGCATTGAACTAGTATTTGACTGGAATGCATTTACTATCATACTATTGCGTATGAGCTAACCTGGAATAATAAGATTCTAAGTTATCATCATTCCTTGCTGCCAAGATCCTACCACGCTCAACCAAGGATGGGAAAATAAGAGTATGAAGCACTAGAATCAAACAAAATAGAAGTATGAATACTATCCAACAAACTTGATGACTCCACAGTTGTACCCTGATGCTTTTCCTGGTAGATGTCTACTACAATGAATACTTTGTTTGACTTTCCAGCATCTCTCATTGTCACTTTTGACACTACCACACTCTGACCCCCAACTATTTTTGATCCTTGAGGGAATGATCTCACATAGTGACCCTTCTAACCACATGAGTAACATGGTCCCACAACTTGAGTAGGATTTGGTTGAGGTGCACTTGACTGTTGGAAGATCGAGTGACTAGAAACAGGTTGGTCGCCCTAGGCTTACTATTGGGCCATGAAACCACCATCATGTTGCCCCCTTGGCTCTATACAAGAACATTTGCTAGAACCTTTCCTACTTTGAGAGGCATGTTGGGGCTTCTACTTTTGCTACTATTCTTGATAGTTCTTGGATGGCATTGGTGGTGCCCTGTATGATCCCTTGGTTTGTCATTGAGATCCCCATATTCTTGAACCTTAATGGTGAGGGACCGTAGCCTAAACTCCCACCTACACACTGTAACCTCTAGTCAAATTCTCCTTTATCAATTTGGCCTTCTCAATAGTAACCTCTAAGGTCTTTGCTTCTAGCACCCAAACACCTCCCAATTTAATCCTCTCACAAAACTCTACACTAGCATCCCTTCATCCTCTACTAAACTTGTATACTATTTTAGTTTAATTAAACAGTTCTCATACTAATCCATAGTCATGCAAAGCTATTGAATCTCATGTAACTCATATGCATGATGCCACCTAAAATGCTCAAAAACATATCAAGAATGAAACCACTCTGAAAAGATCTCTTATGAGGTTGTAGCAATATCTAGGTGATGTTTTTTCTCTTCCTAGCACCACCATGCAGAAGCAAACTCGTGACGACACAATGAGCTTTGGTATTACTACCATAAGGGTTCATCACAAAACACATGTCAAGAGCCGAGAGCCAATTCTCAATCTCAAATCCTTATGAAGAACCTTCAAAGTTGGGTGGGTTAGCTCACAAAATATCTCTCATGTGAATTGCTACCACACTATCCTCATTCACTAACTATCTATTTGCTCAATGGGGTTGATCTTAAAAGGGTATCTCCTACACTCTAGAATGGTGTGGGCTCCGAGAGCATTCCCATTCACCATCTCTAGATGTGGAATCTCTCCCATTACCTAGGAAGGGTGAGAACTACCAGAGTGTAAGGGGTCAACCTTGCTAAGATCTCCTAAAGAAATACCATATCCTGTGATGCACATAAAGGGTCTTCAGGATGATCTTATCTTATCACATGGGAATGATTTCTTTGAATTTCTGGTGACTCTTGATCAAGGCCAACATTTCTTCCCTATTGAGGGCGGTAAGTCCTAGGAGGCATCCCCTTCACAACAAGTTGCATGGGTTAGCATATAAAAGCTAATTTACTACACCACAAAATGATATGTAAGGAACATGAACATTAAACTAGAACACACCAATCAAGCACTTAAGAAAACACATAAACTATAGCTCCCAATGTTGCAACATGGGCTCTGATACCAATTGTAATGCCCCAAGCTTTTGCTCAAGACATTAATATACAAAAATTGACTGAACAAATTTTTCATGATACAAAAGTGGTAATAAGAAGCCACATAACACTACAACATGCCTAATGTGTCATAATAATCTATGATGACACACTTGGCACACACACCAATGCACAATGCAAGGTGACACAAGTAGAAGATTTAATGGTATCATGGGACAAGATGCCATGGTTGGCACGAAAAATGACATGTGGAGGAGAGACATGATCTCTAAGATTACTAGGAAACCCCCACAACACCTCTGTTAAACCACCCCTCAGATTTCATGGAGTAATGATAAGCAAAATGGCCAAAACTACCAATTCTAGGTTTCAGAAGGAACTTGTAGACAGGTCAGGTTTCAAACCTAGTTGCAACTTGCATACTCGCTTAGGCTCAAAGTTTCGTGCCACAGTTGCAAACTACACCCTTCAAGATTATGGTTTCATCTACACAATGCAAAATGCAAAATTTTTTAACCTACCCTGGGACTTCGATCGTTGAACAATTTTGGGCTTCATAAATTATCTTTGAATTTAATGCTTTCAAAGTGTGAAATAACCTCTAGATTTTAGACTTTGAGAAGACTCAAACTTTAGAAGATGATTACAATTACACATTTGCAAAGTACAATCAGGCTTTGAACTCTAGAACCAGCATCACTTTAGATTTCAGAAAACATATGCAATTTACATTGTGCAAAATGTAATTGATTTCTGAACTTCGGACCACCAACTAACTCAGACTCTAGAAATTGGATGCCACTTACACTATGCAATGTGCAACAAAATTACAAACTCTGGTCCTAATGCTTTTTGGGTTTCAGGGACTGACTGCAACTTGCAGTTGGGACTAGTAAACTTGTCCTACATGCATTTCAAACTATTTTTTGACTTGCAAAAATAGAGTATGAAAAACTCCTAAGTCATGAAAACCACAAACTTGGTTTTTCCCGCTCAACGAGGCATAACTTACTTGATTTTAGATTTGTTTGAAAATGGTTTGGGCCAAATGATTGGGGGATCATGGGCTCCAACCTGGCCATACGAAAACCTCCTAGATGGCATGGATACCAAGATCCAAGGTGGAAAGTGAATTCCATTTTCAAAAACTTAAGAAAGTAAATTATATAACTAAAATGAAATAAAGTAAATATCTATTTCTAAGTACTTACCATGCCATCAAAATGGGAAGGCTCTTAGCACACTCTCCAAGTGGCTTGAAGGTCTACGCGGTTGCTAATGGTGGTACAATGCCACCCAGCCATGTGGAACCCTCAGGTCCACATCACTAAACTGCGAGACAGTCGCATGGGTACAAGGCACACTCATGCAATACAAGGGAGTATGCCATCACACATACCAAGCAACAAGCATAAATGTATTGCATTCACATGAATATTCTAAATGTAATAATCACAAAGGCAACAATATTCATGATCACAGTCACATTAAATACAGAATCTGGTTGAAATAAAGGACAAGAATCCTAGAACTTAGATGATGAGTGTCATCACAATAGCATAATTCATCCATGTGGGGTTTAGGAGTAGAACTTTGTCAATGAATCCACTCAATGACATTCACCAACTTCCATGAGTTGTGACATGTCCTTCACGATCAAACCGAATCCATCCAAGGCATTCAATATGGCATGAGTATCTTAGTTAATCATATTTTAATTTTCCCAATAAAATTATGTTATCACTTGATTAAAACTCTCCCCCACTCCATCATCACATATCACTCTAGATCGCGGTGAGCGGCAAGAGCCACTCTTCTCCTATTCTAGACCTCATTCCCAAAGGCCCATCACTCCAACATTTACAAATTGGGTGTGGCACAAATATGTTTGTCTCCATTTTCCTACACACTTCTAAAAGGCTTGTCTCCATTCATTCATAAAATAATTCATTCATTCAAACCTTAAAATTGCAATTTTAGCATTTTCTCATAAGACTTGCAAAACCATTAAACTTCCCCTTAACTCCATTAATGGAGTGCATGCAACCTTCAAAAGTTTCCTGCTTTTGATTTAAGGAAAATCTTCAAAACCTCTTACTCTAAATACACCCAACATCATTATTCTTCAATAAAATTTGGGAAAGAGGTTCTAGGAAAATTTTGTCATAGTAATGGCTCTATTTTGGGCTTTTAAAATTTGAAAACATAACATAAAACATGGAAATCTCCACAAAGAACTACAATTCAATCTAACTCCTACAAAGAGGAAGTCATATGCAATCACCTATTATGGGCATGACTATGGAGAAAAATTTATTTCAAATTAAATTCAAATCAAGAACACAATGGGGAAAGATACCCTCAACAAGCACTTCAACAATGGAGGTGAATTCCTCTTTTTGAAGCAAGCACACCACAACATAATCCTTGGTCTCAACAACAATCTCTAATCCAGGCAAAATCCACTTCAAGTAACTCACCAAACTTTTCTTCCGATCTTTTCAAAAATTATTTTCCAAAAGAGCAAGAAGAGGGTTTGAGCAAGAGTTAATAAGTGGAAATGAAAATCCAAGCCTAATTTTCCTTTTATACCTTAAAAGCTCATTTTCCCTTTTTATTTTCTTTTTCTCATTTTCGAATTGAACTTTTGGAAAGAAAATAGGAATAAAAGAAATACTAATAATTTAAAACATTAACCATTATTCAAATAGCATGAATTTCCAATTAAATAGAACTTTGATTTATCTCATGCATATAACAATTAAATTCAATATATATTTCTTTTCACATAAAATAATAAAATGTCATGGGCTCTTTCCACTAAAGCATAATTAAATATCTTTTCTGCAAACACGGTAAATATGCATTTCAAGATAAATTTAAATACAACGTGCTAAGATAAAATAAACACATGCAAAGGACTTCCACAAACTTTACAGGGTTTCAACATCAAATTTTAGAATCGCCACCGATTTGGACCTAGTTTTACATAGGGATACATGGGATCCATCTCATACTTGAATCGAGTGAGATAAATGTTTAACACACAAATTACCCAATGTGAATATCTCCTTTATAATCACCATTGGGGAATAAGTCTATACCTACACACTCAAGTCGAGTGTCAAGCATATCTGCTCCATAAATAATCTTTGAAGCAACATAATCCACCCAACATGGTAAAAGCCATAAATGATATCAGATCATCACATCTAATATGAATCACTAACCATAATCATAAAGATGCAATAACTAGTAAAGTCCAAAATACTATCTCAAGTATAATAAATGCATCTATGCAATATATATCAAAAGTAGTGGAAAAATAGCAATGAAAGGTCCAATGTATAAAGTCATAACGTGTGCATCCATAGTCAAAAGTCTAGATGCCAATCCAAAACCCCATCGAAAACACCTTGATGGCACAATAACATATCATCGCTAGCAACAATATTAGACCAAAATAAAAGTCAACAAATGACAAGGCACAAGCACGAAAGGCATTACACCAAGCTAACTTAACATCAATTAGTCATTACCCACTTACTTAAGTGTGAAATATTCAAATTTGAATGCTAGGGTGTTCTATAAGAGAAAATCCCTACGTTAATTATTCATCTAGATCATCTAGCACTTTGATCCAAAAGCACTTACAAAGTATTATTCAACGATATAGCAAGAATTGCATCAACATTTACATTCATAAGGATAAATAGGCATTTGCATTTTGCTTGGTGTGTCTCCACACTTGTCAACACTGTTGAATTGGTCTATCAAGACTTGACTGTAATTAAGATAGGACATGGATTCCTCCACTCAATAGCAAGCTCCTCTAATGTTTTTAGCACCACCTAGTCTAGATGTTTATAGTTAAACACATTTGTGAAGAAATAGGGTCCCAAGTTTAAGATTACAATTTCAAGTTCTATAAGTACCCATTTTTGCACATCATTGCATAGGTCAACAATTTTGCATTTGATAATGATTAAACACTTATCCATTATGGCATAAAAGTGGTAGTTGATATTGATTCATAGAACATCTCTCATTAATTCAATCTCCTAGGTCTCCCTTAGTATAACTTCTATCTAACCTTATTTCTTCTCTATGTGTGTCAAAGTCAGTCGCAGGTCATTATTCTATGCCAATTGACCTAGTTGGGTTCAAGGTAGTAGCCCAATTGTTTTTTATTGTTATTGTGCCTTTTTGTGTGTTTTTTACCTTGTTTTCTAGTTAGGATGATACCTGTTCTTACGAGTGATGGTTTTGAAACCACTACATTTATTTTGTAACCACTGCATCAATGTCATAACCAATGTGGTAGTTTCACACTGCCCAATGGTTTTGCACCATTGTGGTGATTTTAAAACTATATATATATTGAAACCAAAAGTTTTCCTTGACTTCACATAATAAGAAGTTTAAGCATCACAAACATGAATTTTCTCAAGCTTTCTCAACATGGCACTTTGTTTTCCCTTCTTTTGTGTGTGTTTTTATGGTCTTAGCATCCCCCAATCTATATAATCATAGTTTTACAATCAAATGAGGGGACTCCATTCTTCCAATCATCTCTTTATCATTTCCAACATTTTAAATAAAGAGAGGCAACTTGTACTCTATCCCTCTCCTATTGCAACCCATACTCTGTAATTTATTCATCCCAATCTATAATTGCAACCTGTTATTTGCAAGCATTTATCTCACTCATCATTCAAAATCATCTATTTGGATTCTCTATATCATCTCATATCTTGCTCTTTGTGTTTTATTTTCCTTCAATCTTTGTTCTTTGTCCATCTTTTCATATTTGAGAGTCTTCTACCTTGCTTCCCCTATTCATGGAATTGTTCACATCAATTATTCAAAATAGAGTATAAAGACAATATTTTCTTCTGAGGATAACATCTCCACGACATCGACATCTTCAATTCTCCTTCCAGCTTGCTCTTGGTCTATGTCACTCAACCAAAAGGTTGGGATTTTATTTATTTTTGCATATTATAGTTTAGCATTTGGTTTGTAGATTTTGATTTAGTAGTTAGACTAAAAAATTAGATTATTAGTAGATGGAGTAGTTTGTTAGATTAGTTTTTATTTGCTTTCATTATTACATTTTTCCTTCATTACATAAATCTAGTTGTGACAAAAACTTGCAATTTTATTGCACACACAATCATAAACCATCAAAACACAATTCGGATCCTTGCAAACTAGTTCACTTGCAAGAACTAAACAAGTACACATCTAACAAAATAATAGAGAGGACTCTACACATCCCCTCATGGTTGGAATCCATTGATTCAGCCTCCTTGAGCATCATTATTAACCTTCTAAGGTCTCAAACAATCTCCCTCACTAGTTACTCTATCATTGGGGTTGAATATACATGCTTGACATTTGTTGTATGACATTGTTGCAACCCTTAATATGTTCAACACTCCTTGTGCAATATGTTTGTAGCCTTCTAAGGCTTATTTATTGTTGCCTAGCACATTGGCAACCCAAGAATACACTTGAAACTCATCAAATTATCTTGTTACAACCCTACAAACTTTGGGCACTCCTTGCTTTGCCAAAGTTGCAACCTTCTATGGTTTATAGTGAATTGTCCAGTCATTGTTGCAACCCTCTATAGGTTGCTTGTACACTATCCTATATCATTTCAATATATTCATATAAACAAACATAATATGTAATCCTTTAATACATTAGAAAACATTATTGCACGTTGCTTAAACACAACAAACATTTCAAGAACACATTTCAAAATCATTCAACAATTAAACAAGCTATTGCATTCAACCACACATTTCAAACATACCAAATTGGCTCAACTTGCAAAATTGGTGGAATTTGCAACATTAACAAAATATTACAACATTTTATGAGTGATCAAACATCTATCCAAAAGCATCAAATCAACCCACCCCAATTGTTGAGCAAACCTTCTCGGCTAGCACAAGGTCTTGTTAAGAGTCCTCGCTTTCAGGATTTCTCCTATGTACCCTTTGAGGCTTGATCTTGAGTCTCTTTTCTATGATATCAAATAAGCTTTGGCAACTTGCTTTGATACGACCCCAACAAGTTGTGCATGTCCTCTTTAGTGCATAGATAGTGTGCTCATGTTGGCGCATATAGGTTTAGGATCACACATCAAATTGATGGCCAAAAATGTAGGGTTAGGGCCACATGTACGGGTTTGAACATAAACACAAAACAATACATTTCTTGTCTATCAAAGCTTGATGTAAATTTGATTACTACTTTATGAGATGAATCATAGCATGTGTGCTTCAACAAAATATTCCTTCTTCATCAATTTTAACATTTATTTCAATATATGTTTTAGCACTTGTCTTGACTTAACTCTTTTATTTATTGATA
Source organism: Cunninghamia lanceolata (assembly GCA_027924645.1). Lineage (NCBI taxonomy): Eukaryota > Viridiplantae > Streptophyta > Pinopsida > Cupressales > Cupressaceae > Cunninghamia > Cunninghamia lanceolata. The sequence continues at coordinate 145,911 of BSBN01000373.1, read as the reverse complement.
GACAAGACATTTCCATAGTCCGTGTAGTTGAATTTGAACACTCCTAGTAGAAAATTGTTTAGCACTTGTCTTGACTTAACTCTTTTATTTATTGATAGACAAGATATTTCCATAGTCCATCTAGTTGAATTTGAACACTCCAAGTAGAAAATTGTTAAGAGTATTTGTGTCAATGTTTTCGATCACTCTGTGATCCATCATCAAAAAGAAGAGAGAAAAATCATTACATATATCATAGCATGTGTGCTTTAACAAAGTATTCCTTATTACACATGGAGCTAAGCACCTATATCCTTTGTCAATTTTAGCATTTATTTCAGTATATATTTTAGCTCTTGTATTGACTCGAACTCTTTTATTTATTGATAGACATGATATTTCAGTCCATGTAGTTGAATTTAAACACTCTTGGTAGAAAATTGTTAAAGAGTATTTGTGTCAATATTTCCAATCACACATTGTGATCCATCATTAAAAAAAAAAAAATCATTACACAATAATTTAGATTAATTGTAATAAATTAATTGTTTAATTACTATTACATGTACTAACTTAAAGATATTTTTAAATAAACATGTTTTATTTCTCTATAATAAATACCAAATGTCTATTGTAATATGATATTGTTTATATTTCCTAATATAATACATATAATTATTTAATTAAAATCCATATTTTTATTATTAAATTTTTTAACTTTTTTTATTTTCATCAATTTTACATTGAAATTTTAATATTATTAAATATAATTTTTTTTTTTTTCACATATTTTATATTATAATTTATATATTTTTATACAATAATAAATTTATTTTCCAACAATTTATATTTACACATTCTTTTTTATTGTACAATAATTTTGTCAAAATTTAATAATCACTACATAACACTTATAAAAATGATAATTGCTTCTGGATTTGACCGTGTAAGTTGTTTTTCCTCAACATTTCAGATCACACTCCATGATCCATCACACTCGTTCTCCTCTCTTGCTATCTTTCCCCTAATGATGGATCACGGAGTGTGATCCGAAACGTTGAGGAAAAACAACTTACACAGTCAAATCCAGAAGCAATTATCATACAACATCATAGGCTGTGGAAAATTAATGACTGTTACTTATAAAAATATCTAATTGATAAATATAAATAATCATTTGCTTCATTTTTAATTTAAACGTTTTAGAGTTGAATTTGTCAATATTTAATCTCTTAAATGTGTTTAAACACACGTGAATATTTTTTTTGTCGTATCACCGATTTCATGACTACTTTTTAAAGACGCATCCAACTTGAATCAAAACCATAAGAACTGGTTGGGAGAAACTGAGGTTTAAATTTTACCCTCACATGGAGTGTACCTACTTTTTAAAAAGAGTACTTGTTTGGAGTCAATATTTTACAAGAAGCAATTCAATGTACAATGAATCTTACATGTCTACGTCTCCCATTTCCCACTTTGCCATGGTCGGCAATTCTCTTTGGCATGGCCAATTAGTTATTATGCATATGCAGCACTATGGAATTTTGCCACAAGTTGCAACCACACCAATTAAAATTCTCACGTGGCCGTCAGTTTTGAATCCACTGAACATTTCTCAAAGTCCTTGGAGATTCTGTACGATACTCAGAAAACTTGTCGGTATCAAACATTTTAAAATGGAGACTGAATCATAGTAGCCAAGTTTCTTCCAAGTAAAACTCTACCAAAGCTTCTTACAGGAATACCATGCTGAGGACACGGATTCTCCCATCTGGGTTGGGTTCAAGTCAGGTTATAGCATCCTTAAGAAATTCAAAACCATCTGTTTATTGCAGATTTCATTTGGGTTCTCATAAAAATGATTTGTCATCAACTCGTTTGGACAGCAGGAAACGCTGTTGTCCATTGCTTAATACAAATGGCATATCACACAGTGCACCAACCCACCAGTCAATCAAAGCTATATCAAATGGCATGGCTTTGGAGATTGATATACAGGACGAAGAGTCTACAAGAGATTTTGGAGTTTCAGGGAAGTTCTTGACTGCAGTGGGATTAATAATGGGCACTGCAGTTGGGCCAGGAATATTGGGTTTGCCTGCAGCAACACTAAATGCTGGTCCTCTGCCATCAACTATAACCATTTTGGGCTCATGGGTGTATGTTATTTCATCCATCTTGCTTGTTGCAGAGCTTTCTTGTGCTGTCATGGAAGACACAGGGCTGGAAGAGGTAAGTTTTACTGGCCTAGCAACACATACATTGGGAGACAATATGGGAATTCTTGTTGCAGTTGTTTATGCAATTTTGAACTATGCTCTTTTGGTTGCTTGCATTGCTGGCCTGGGTTCCCTTGTTCAGACATGGATGCCCTTTTTGTCCTCTTTCGTGGCTTGTGCTGTTTTCCCTGTCATAGTTGGGGGGATTATAGGATTAGCATCTTTTAATTTAATTGATGGTGTGAATAAGGTTTTGTGTGCTGTTATGGTCGCATCCATTTCTGCACTTGTGGGAGTGGTGGTATTTCTAAGGAGGCACTGTATATTGGATTCTTTGAACCATGCAGTGTGGGCTCCAGGTGTTCTTTTGCCTGCTGTCCCGGTAACTGTGCTCACACTGGGATTTCATGTGATAACTCCTTTCATATGCAAGATTGTAGGAAGAAAACCTCGGGATGCCCTTAAGGCTATTAGCTGTGGGGGGATTGTGCCTCTTGCAATGGTCTTATTATGGAATGCAGTTGTTTTAGGCCTTGCTCAGTCAAGCACCTGTTCTAGGGCATTGGATCCAATAAAACTTTTGTTGTCTCTAAATTCCTCTGCTGGACCTGCAGTGCAAGCATTTGCCTTTTCAGCCCTCGCAACAACACTGATTAGTTATGCCCTCAGTTTTCCTAAACAGTTGTATGATACTTTTTGCTTGATCAAGATGGTTGCCCGAAAGCATTCTAAAACATATCTGGGAAACTTTCCCAACAAAATGGAAGCTGAAAAAATAGTGAGAAATTGCAATGGAGCTGAAAAAGTTGCACAAAGAACCTGTACAACCAATGGACGTGGCAGAAAGGCTAGCTTGGTTGACCTGTTGGATGGTCATGAACCAGGTAGAATGGGCTTCTGTGGACAACAAGAAATAGCTTTGCAAGATTCTGCTAATAGTGGGTATGGAATGAAAATATCTGTTGACAAGGAGCTGAATCGGGCCCAACATGATGGAAATATATTGAACAGACATACCTATGGACAGGACAACAACAATATTTCTAGAAACTCCTCTGGTAAGAGCCTGAGAAAAAGGTTGACACTATCTGACATAAAAAGTGGCAGCACTGGAAATAAAAATGACACCTTGTCTACCGAAACAGCACACTTGTCAAGTCTCAATAATTCAAAATCAGGAGAAGCCTTGATGGTATGCCTTGTTCTAGGTCCTCCTGTTCTTATTTCAACCTTTTTCCCCAAAGCTTTTGCAGCAGCACTTGATTTTGCAGGCGTCTATGCCAACTGTTTCTTGTTTGGCATCTTACCTCCATTGATGGCATGGATCTACCGCTACAATAATGTGAAAAGGTATTTTCTGAACCACTTTATGCAACTACGGATGTGGCTTGGTAAACATTCTTCAATGGATGATGGAATTGTTATCACCTTCCTGTTGAATGCAACTGTAAGCAGCTTTGTGAGTTTTATCAACTTCTGTGTCACTTTCCATCAGTGCTTTGAACTACAAATCCGAGACAATGTTCTCATGCTTCTTATTAGTAAAGTATTGCAGAGAGAGATTTAAAAAAAAGGTCTTAAGAGCCCAATTTTGTTATCTAAAACTGCAGGAATTCTATTCGTGGTTTTTAAGTTTTTTGAGACAATTAGATAATGAATCATCACAGATTTTTAATAAGCAGTTGTCAGATTCTTATTCTTTTTTATTAAGAAACAAATTCACCTAAGGAACGTGAGAATAAATTAATATGCCTTCTCATTTTTTCAGTGTCCAGTAGTTAAGCTTAAACTATATCTATCTCTAAAGGTAATGCACAAGATTCATGTTTTACGAGGCATCCAATTTTTAGCCTTTGACATATATTCTTTTGTGCCCTTCTATAGGTTTGACATAGTACTCATGCAACAAGTTTTATGTTTGTGCTTGAAAGGCACAATATTAATGAAAGAGAAAAGAAACTTGTTTAGTTGTGACAAGCAAATGCTGACATTGTCTTTGCATTGAAAAAGTGGAGCCACTATTAATGGTCTTTTCAGGTCTTTAACAACCATTCATCTGCAGTCGTTTCTGCTTCAGCAAAAATTATCCTTAACAAATCAAATGGATCACCTAGCGCCATTCAGATGATGTATGCTAAAGGAAAATAAACAACCATTCAACATTGTTTTTCTTGTTCAAAAAGAGAATGCTTACAATATTTTGGTGTCCTTGCAATCAGGTATCCTCGATTAAACAGGATGAAGTTGCAAGTGATTGAAAGCATACTTACCACAATGGTCTAAGATCAGAATCCAGAGTTATGGTACTATGGAGAAGAAATTTCATAGAATTAAATTCAAAGTTGATGTTGTGGGAGAAAACCAAGCTTTCTGTAGATTTCAGGCTGAGGTTTCTATTGCTTATTGACAAGGGTTTGTGACGCCAACCACTTAATAATGTCCTGAAAAATTTGTCCACATTGTGGAGAACAGTCATGCATCCTCCTCAAGCCATTTCCAGAAAAATCTTTCCTAGACACCAAGAGAAAGTCCACCCAACTTATTGACAAAGCCAGTAGAATTCTGTTTTGATTAAGCCTGCTTAGCCGGGCCTTAAAAATTGTCCATAATTCATTGTTGTTAAAAATTGAATATGTTCAAAACAGTTGTTAAAATAATAAATTTAAATATAACTAATTATGGTTTAAGTGATTATGTTAAGAATTGACTATGGTTAGAGGGGGCAGGTAATAAACTCTAATTGAAAATTGCCCATACTTAATCCCCCTCAAAGTCTACTTATGTATTTGCCATCAAACCTGTTAGTGTGCTGTTTAAATTGGTAAGTTGAGGACTGTATTGTATCAACTATCTGTCAGAAGTTACTGCTGAAATAAGATATATTTCCCCACATATTTTTATTTAATTTTTGGTTCTCAATTGAAGCCTAAACCTTATACATTAATCTTGAAAGGCTATAGTGTAGCTTGAAACCCGGTTCAATATTTAAAATCACGAAGAAAGTATGCAAGAGTGCAGGTATGATTCATATGGCAAAGCCTAAAGTCTGAAATGGTCATGGAACCAAATCCCAGATATTTTACATCCACCAAATTGCTCTTTTCATCAAGGTGCCAGTAGAAATAATACAATCTATGCAAGAGACAGGAACCCAATTCTTCATTTTAATGAACATTGCTCATCCTTGAACTAAATACTGATCTGCTGCACAGAGGATGAGTGTAATTGTCGCTGTAAGAAGTAGACAGCAATTGACAATTAACTGGGTCTGCACTGTTTACAAGAGTTTGAATTCAAGCCTAAAAATTGCTGATTAACATAGTTTCTGATAGGCATTTTCTGTTTCCTCCTGTATCATTGTATCCCCTTTCTTGAACAAAACATTTGCTTCAATTTATTTTTTAAATAGATCTCATTTGACATTATGCGTGTCTAATGTGATTGGTTGCTGTTGATTTGTTTCTATTCTCTATTAGAACCAACCTCATTGACACCTGTTAATCTGTTTGTGTCTTCTTTTTTCCAGTAGGTTCTGTCAAAACATAATCTCGTCTCTTGTTCACTGACATGCAGTATGTTATGCCTTACCAAATGTTTACATTTAAATCATCGTTTCTCTAGCTTCTTTGCTTCAAAGTTGAATTTAGTCCAAGGGTTTTGGTGTAATGGTAAAGTGGTGCTCTTGTAGAGAGACATTAAGTTCAAAATTTGATATCGCAATAAGGAGACTCGACTTGGTGGGCATGCATGCATAATAACATGTCCAAGAATAGGGCCTCTTCATCTTTAAAAGCATTCATAGTCCAGTGATGTTCCCAGTTATCCTTAACAAAAACAACTAAGCTAAACTCTATGTGCAATGATTTAGTGATGAGGCAGAGAAATTGCCATGATGATGAGGATCAGCAGGTGCAGGCAGGTGTATGTTCAGTGGTTGCGGGTGCAGAACAGTAGTGAATTAACCAGAAACCATATCTGTTGGCTTAGATTCAGTAATCAATGTGATCAAATGCTTGCACAAATTTAAAATTTATTATATTAATATTTATATTTATAATTATAATATTAATATTTTTATTATTATTTATATCAATATATTATAACACATAAGATTATTTTTTATTAAGGGTCAAGAGGGGGTTTTTGAAAGGGCACCAACCCTTTTACAGCCACTGGATAAATAGAACGGCTGTGCATCAGCATAGCAACAGCGCAACAACAGCCAGTTACAACAATAACCATAAACCAGCAAAAAGTGAAACCACAGTTCAAAACACAACAAGAAACATGAGATTCACAACGGCTTGAAGCCAAAGTGCTCCAACAAAAATTGAACTTTCCCTTGGAAACCCTCCGAAGAGCCTCTGGGGCTGCTTTAAGTCCAGCCTGGACCACCATCAACCATGATCAACTAATCAGAATGTTTCATCTTCTTGCTTGAAATCTTGTTCTCCTTAGAAGGAGAAGAACCATCAAGTGAGAGCTGGCAACCAACATGCACAATCTGAAGTTCCTCACTTCGCACCATGTTGCCAAGATATTAAATTGTATGATCAGCCTATAAAGGAAGCTCGCCAGAGACATCCTTCATAACGTCCAAGTCCTGCATCTCTTCACCTTGAGGAGGGCCATGCAACGAGGGATCTTTCTCCTTTTCCTTATACTGTGATTGCCTATTTACCCAGCAACAAGAAGTGGAATGACCAACCATACAACATTTTCTACACATAACCGTGGATTTCTCAAAAACAATATGCTGCTCCCATTTGCAGCTTGGAAGACAGGGTAATAGAAGATGGAAACAACATGCCCACATCCACATACACACAAAATCTAGCAAATAGTAAATGTTTTCTAGAAATGGTAACTAGATCAAAGGCAATGAATTGACCAAAAGCAGAAGCAATACCTCTCAATATCTCCTCCTCCCAATATTCCAGGGGCAAGCTCAGAAGTTTAACCCACATAGGGACTTTGTTGAAGCATTCCTTCTTCGAATCAAACCTCAGAGCCCACTTCTGCAGGGAAAGCCCAAATCTGCTCATAAACCATGGGCCACCCAGTTGAGTTTTCACACAATCTTCAAGGTTTGAAAAGGTAAATAGAAGGAAGCCATTCACCATGGCTGCAATCTCCACATGGCCACACCAAGAGCATTTTCGGTTAGCCCAACTTAGGCCTGGTCCCCAAGAACCTTCCAATGAGAGAGTTTTTGTACTGCAGGATTGCTCTGTCAACCATAGAATCCTGAACCAAAACTTGGTTCACAACCATTTGCAGAAACTGTAAACCAATCTGCAAAGCTGACCCCACTGCAGGCAATGAGATATCAACCGGAGAAGTGACACCCAAGACAAAGCCATCCGACCACGGTCCCACATAATGCTGAAAGGCAAAAGGCTCCACGTTCATTCTGTTAAGGCCAAAAGAAACCGACACACATAAAATTATTATTATAAATATTAATATATTGATATTCACATAAGATTATATATATACAGCCATCCCCTAAATTTTTGAAAAAATTTGCCGTCCCCAGAAACCTGTCCCCCCTTCCTGGAAACTTGGAGAAACATTGGTTTCTTTATATATTGCTGGTTGTATGTCTTTTTAGGAAAAAAATTCTACTACTGTGTTCTGGATATGATATTCACTTTTAAACATTACCATATTCTCATTGATAACATATTTTTATTCACATAGATTGCTTTCTTGTTTTAGTATAATTTTTTATACTGAATTATGGTGTCATTACTAACAAAATAGTTTTGAAACTGCAGGGACAATGATACGGGCAAGAGGAGGGTTGTTTTAGTTCCTGGAGGAAAAGGACCACTAACAGTGCTCTTTGCTACTGCAATTTTCCTTGGATTCAGGTTGCCAAGTTAGATCAACATGTTAATAGTAACATGGTGATTGACATGTTGATTGAATTGATCAAATGTGGCCATGTAATTTTATTGCTGCTGAGGCATTATAATCCCATCCCACACAAAAGTTGAACGACTTGTACTATCTGTCATTCTGAAAATTTTATTCTGCCTTGCATCATTTCTTTGCTAATTTACTAACGTTCTGTTCACGAAGTACCACTGTTTTGTTGACATGGTTGGAAAACCATACCAGTTTTTTCATGTTTGATTCAATGATTTCTATAATTTAAAAACAAATGAATTAAGAACAACTCTAGAGTTATATTGGACTTAAAAGAAAATTAAATTGGAAAATCCACTTGTATGTATATGCACTCATCTCCCCACCTAGCTCCATAAGATAGAGCAGGTGATTAATCTATGTTAAAACATTTTTTTAATTTTCAAGGAGGTAATATTATAATTCTTTGATATACATACTTCATATTTTTATGTATAAATTTTAATATTTGTGTCTAATTTCTATTCTTAAAAATGTATAAGTCAATTGAAAGGAAGATAGGCACAAACAAATATTTATAGCCTTGCCAGGCAAGCACTACAAATTTATTATTTTTTTAACAGTCATTCTATGTAGTGCTTAGCTGACACGATATAAACATATGCCTATCAACCATTCAATAGCACATCAACGTGTTGTTTCACATTGGAAAAGTGTGAATGGTTAAGAAAAATGGTCTTCTACAATTCAGATTTACTTGTCTTTTTTCCTTTCCATACAAATTGAAGAGAGGGTTTTAGGCAATGGTGCCACAACACTACCACTACCACTGCTGAGCTCTTCTATAAAAAGTTAGTCCTCGTGGATGCAAAGAAGTCCTTCCTCACAATTTCTCAAACAATCATTTCTCTAGATTCATACCCCACCAGTATAGCAAATAGAGAAGTTAAAGTATCTTGAGTTGTATGCAAATAACTTTCAAGGTTCAATTCCAATTAGTCAGTGCATGCACAAATCTCCTGCAACTCAGATTAGACAATAACTTATTGAGCGGAAGCATTCTGCCAGAGCTGAGTTCCTTGCAAAATCTTGAAAGTGTTACACTCCAGTCAAATAATTTGTGAGGTATAATCCCACAAGAGTTGGCAAATTGTTTTGCACTTAAATCCATAAATGTAGCTTTGAATAATCTGACTAGTCCCATACCCTCCAAATTCAGCGTTCTCAGTAATTTTAGAATAGTCAGTATAGAAAGTAATCAGATTTGGGAGGAATTCCCAAGTCTTTAAGTAACTGCACAAAATTGAGTGTCTCTATGAGAATATGCTTGAGGGACAGATTCCATCCAATATTTTAACAGCATTGAGCAGATTAGAGTATTTGTATCTGGGTTCCAACAAACTCAGCAGTCGCATACCCACAGAGATAGGCAAATTATAGACTGGGGGATTTTGAGTTGAACAGCAACACTGACATCACAAGCGGCATTCCTGTGGCCCTTGGAAACTGCTCTTATATGAAGATGTTGGGTTTGTCTTTGAATTCCTTGTATGGCAACTTTCCTGAAGAATTAGATTCACTTTTCCTCTTGCAAGAAGTATGGCTCAGAAATAATAGCCTTGCAGGATCCATTCCATCTTCTGTCATGAACTGCACTAAATTGATAAGCTTGTTCATACCTTACAACAAGCTTGTGGGGCCAATCCCAGAAGATATGGGTAAGCTCACCAAATTGCAAATGATGTCTATGATTGTGAATCAGCTTAGCAGTAGCATCCCAAAATCTATAAGAAATTGTTCTGCACTTCTTGTTCTTATCACACTGTGTAATCAGTTAAGTGGGATGATACCGCAAGAATTGGGGATGCTGATTCATCTACAAGTACTTGGGCTGGGTACACACCGCTTTCATGGAAATATTTTTCCTATTATGATAAATTATACACAATTGCAGGCCATTGGTCTATAGTATAATGCGCTCTGAGGATCCATGCCAGCAACATTTTATCTCAAGAATACAAACCTACAAGATTTTTTTTAGGAATGAATCAATTCACTGGTGGGATCCCAACGTCTCTGAGAAATGCTAGTTGATAAGTTGGGTCTGGTAAGGTCTCTTGAATCCTCAGAGCAGGGCAGCTAGCTTCATAATTTGAGTGGAATAGGGCTGCAGAGCACCAGTCATAATCCAATGGAGACAAGCCATGAGAGAGGTTGAGAAACTGCTTAAAAGAATCATGTATGGCATGAAATATGGCAATTCAGAAGAGCGTGCATTGGTGCAGATTCTGTTGACCCCAGGCAATGGAGCAGGCCATCAAAATACTGCACCAACTTCCTCTAATGATCAATGCAAGAGAAGTTAAAAGTACGGATTATGACAAGCTATCAAACTTCCTATCATGACCAATGTTTATAACAAAAAAAAACTAAGAAATTTCAAAACTCAACATAGTGAAAGACTTGGTATCCTATGCTAGGGTTTTTCTTTTATTTATTTTATGTAGACCTTGATATTATTATTTTTAGATACGAAAAGGAATCAATAGTGAGTCCAATACTTATGATTTGTTAGAAAAGTAAAGCACTGTTTCTTGTTTAAATAAAAGTGCACTGGTTGTGATCTGTTACAAAATGTCGTCGATTCCAAGCCTTTCAAGCCCTCTAAAGCATTTGTTCTATTGCCACTGGATGTGTGGGATCCTTTCCCGGCATTTAATTTCTCAACATCGACAGACATAACCCCTTCCAAAGGATTTTCAAGGGATGTGGTCATGGTAACGTAACACTCAAAGTGAAATGCCCACATATTCATCAACACTATTTTATTAATAACAAGAGCGAATCAGAACCAACCAAATTAAACCACATAAATAAAAATTAGAAATCCCAATTTAAGTCAGTCATAAGAAAAACTCCTACCAATTTCAGTCAGTCATAAAGTTTCCCGGAGGGTGGGCAAAGGGATGGCAAATTTTTTCAAAATTTTCAGGGGACGGCAAAAGGATGGCTGTATATATATATATATATATATATATATATATATATATTTAAAATCTTATGTGTTATAATATTAATATATTAATATAAATATTAATATTATAAATTTTAAATTTGTGCAAGCATTTGATCTCATTGAATACTGAATCTAAGCCAACAGATATGGCTTCTGGTCGATTCACTGTCGTTCTGCACCCACAACCGCTGAACCTACACCCACCTGCACCCACTGATGCTGAATCGCATATAGTAATAGAATCAAAATTCATAACTGATCTCTTCGGCTGAAAGGATTCATCAGTTTCAACCATCCCTACCTTATTTAGTGGATTCGATGAATAAATGTCAGATGCGGTGTTGGAAAGGTGGGGAGAGCAGGATTAGTTGAGTCTGCCTAAACTGAAGTTGCACAAATTTCCAAATGTATAAGGTGCAGATTCAATCCAGAGAGTTTGGATTGCATTCCTTAGAGCTCGAAACCATCCCAATTGAATGATACAAAAAAAACTGCCCTTCCTCCCGTCGTGTGCCCTAACAACTGTATCTGCGAAAAACTGTTTGGCCATGAGGAAGTCAGGACATCACCAGGACAGCTTGGCATTCCCCAAATGGGGGACATTTCTAGGGGACATTCCCCTTGCAGAAGGGGCGTCCCTGGGTTGTCCCCATTTTTTTTTTTAAATTTCTGGAACAACAGGGGGGTGCTCTGTCCCCTTCCTTGCATCCCCAGGGCATCTCTGTTTTGAGAAATGCCTGAAAAACATGGGGGCGCGTCCATGGGGTACACTGCAAATCTCCCAAATAGTGATCTGGATAAAAAATTGAAACATCCCAGATTCCACAATGCCTACAAATAAAAACGACTTAAGGAAAAGTGAGACAAGTATTACAATATCACTTTGCTTCACGCTAGGGTTTTCTACTAGATATTGCAAACCAATTAGGTAAACAATGAAAAGAAATGGGAAACTTGTAAGACAGAGACCAAATTTGAAGGAAACTGAATATCATTCACATGTGAAGATAACTTACAAATTGCACAATTTATTAGTCCCAAAGATATCTAAAATCAAACATAGAAATTTGGTTGTACATGAAATCGATATTGCATTACATACTGTAAATTAAAATATGCCAAGTTTGATGCTAATCATAAGATGATTCAGAGAGAGACAAAACTGAAAAAATCAAGCTCCTCTGTCAGAATGAACATATATAATGTAGCGTGGATAGCAAAGTGTACAAATGTAGAAATTGGAGAAAATGAAACATGTGTGGAGCCACCAGTGAAGTGATAAACCCCCAATTTCTTCACTGCAAGCTAGAGCATGACTTGATAAAAAGCTAAATAAGAACATAGAATTATCACTGAGTTCTGCTTTTCTGGTTCGTCAATAACATGGCACTATGCATGTTGAACACAATGTTTGCTCACACTACCAAAAAGTAACCTTAAAAGATGCAAAAGTATTAGCCAAACTTACAACTACTTTATGAAATTTCGAATTTGGTAGAGACCTAATAGAAAATTAAAATAATAAGTGCCAACTAACATGCAGAATGAACAACAAATAAAGAAAATTGTTGTGCAACAATATCTCATGTCCAAAACTTCCCAACACCAATACATCAACGTTGTATTCCTTGTTGGCATTGTAGAGGAGATCCCTGGCATCTCCAACCGCAACCTTTGTCTCTAGAACCACCTGCAATGGCAGCAAAAATGCTTCCACCACACACCATGCAATTGAAGGGCATGACAAACTACAAAAATTTATAACTTCCACCATGCACCCTACAATTCAAGGGAACATCAGAGGCTGATAAATATTGTCCATAGAAGCACAAAAAGCTTAATAAAATTTTGAACAATGCCCCTACAGACATCCACCGGCACTTATGACAATGCAAGGTTCATGGCATGCCTACTGCTGTGATGAGGGTGGCACGTGATGGGCGGGCGTCATGGCTAGGGCACATCAATCCTGCAGCTCGCGGATACTTGATAAATGCAGGAGGCATTATCCAGAAATGTCTCAGCCCAGGCCAGTTTGTAATGGGAATCTCTGCCAAAGGTAACATCGGTTGGAGATTCAATGAGCAAGGTCTACCAGTTGATCTCTTAAAAGGTAATGTATGTACATTTTAATCAATGCACATTCTAATTAAAGACATTGTGTCTATTAGATACATAATTTTGATGCCTTGCACACTGTGTGCAGGGGTATGGTTGTACCAGATCCAACAAATGAAGCAGATGGACTGAAAATTGTGGTTGAAGATTATCCATATGCAATTCATGGACTTGAAGTATGGAGTGCTTTGAAATCCTGGGCATCCAACTTATACATCACTCTATTGCTCCAATGACCAAAAACTGTAGAGAGTGATGAAGAAGTTCAAGCATGGTGGAAATAGATCATAGTGGTTGGTCATGGAGTTAAGAAGCATGACCGGGCAGGATGTTATAAGCTGAAGACCCTCAATGATCTAGACGAAGCAATTACAACCCCCTATTTGGGTTGTAATTACGCTGGATTCGTGTGTAATTTCCCCACTCTCATGGCTAGGGCACATGAACACATAACACACACCAGGAGGGGGCAATCATTCTCCCTCCCAGACAAACAAAAAAATCAAAAGAAATCCAAATTCCTTCTTACTCGCTCTATCATCCAAAGATAAGCCTCACATACATAACCAAAAATTGAGTTCTCAGAGAGCACATAAAAACACAGAAGCCTAAAATAATGGTATATCCAGAGCAAAAGTCGAAGGAAAATAGATTAAAAAACGATATAATAAAATGTATTACCTCTGAAACAAAATCTATCATATCTGAGAAATGATAAAATAAAATGTATTACATCCAAAACAAAATCTATCGTGTCTGACGATGATCAAAACCCTCCGGCAGACTGGCAGGGTTGCCTTCCGTCATATCCATTCGCAACGCCCCCAGAAAGGGTTGTCGGCTTTTCTCCGACCCCACTTGCCAACAACATATTTTTTGAACTATAACAACATAACATATTTTTACAACATAATTTTATTAGATGACAAACTTCAACTTTTTATAATTTGTTTACCCAATCCAAACAAGAATTCAAGTCAACAAACCAATTACATCATTGTAAGACGGGCGACGTTGACACGACACGCCCTCCGGTACCACGTGGGCGGGGGGATTGAACCTTGTGACCTCTTGCCTGCAACATGATGCTTTAGCTAAGCGAACCAGCCCCGCTCAATATTGACCTATGTTGAATGAAAAGACAATTTTATATTTATTGTGGAAATTTTTTTTCATTTAATTTCAATTTATTATTTTAAAAGATCAAATTATATTACTTTTTTTTTCTCAACTACAAAATTTATATATTTATTATGATTTTCCACCATATCCATATTTGCTTGAAATCACATTAATATGAAAATTACTTTTGTTCTCAACTTAATCCTCTTGTGTGAAAAATTGTTCAAGGTGGCATATTTTTAGAAATCAAATTAAATTTGAGAAGTAATGAAATGTGACATCTTATATTCTTCACTTCATGAGAGATAAGCTCGCACTAAATGCCTTGATTTCAATTTTTTTCGCTTCGATTTATCACTAATACACTTCTACCTAGAATACTTGGTAATACCTTTTCATTATGTAGATATGTAATGATTTATTTTAAAAGAGTAATAATAATAATAAACTTGTGCCAAAAAAAATTTGTAGTGGCTTTCACTTTGAAATTTTAGATCTATAATGATTTATTTATCTTCGAACCAGATGGACTAGTAGATACAAAGCACATCTATGGGACAAAAATTGCTAGAATGAGTCCAAGAATAAAAAGGTCAGTAAGGTGAATACAAACTTACAATAGTTTGTATTGTTTGACTTTGTATCTTAACTACATTGTGGTTTTCAATAGCAATCTAACAAAAGCTCTTTGTTGTTGACTTAAATTATGATTTTGTATTGTTGTGCAGTAGCACAAGGATCTTCTAGACCTTTGGAATCTAATAGATCAATTTCTTATTTAATACATGAGCATACACATCAAATCATAGATTCAAAACACATAAGCATATAGAGATGAAGTTCACAACACATACACATGCTAAAGATTTAGTCCAATACAACAAAGAATATACAACACTTCACAACACACATTTTCAAACACCAAATACTCATATGACCAAATACATAAAACATGCCAACCATGAAATTAATTAAGTTCCACAAGACCTTACAAGCTATAAGGCTCAACTTAGAAAAATACATCCAAAATCATATGAAAACCTAAATGAATTGCTACTTGCATCGCATACTATCAAAGCTCTCTTCAAGTGATGCCATATATCTTAATAAGAACACATGCTCAAGGTAGAATAACATGCTTCCCATACTATATGCATCCTAAGCTTAGCACAACACATAAAACTAACATACATAAATAAAAATTTAAAATGCATGAACACACAAAAGCAGTAGCATACATCAACAAACAACCAATACACACATAACTTAAATTCACAAGTAACACACATAAATAAAATACATATGCATGCAAATACATTAAGAAGACAAGTAATGCAAACAAGACTAAAACGCGTAACACATAGAACATACCCAAAGACTCGTCTTAAGTCTCATACCACACCAAGTTACTACATCTCTCAATGGTAGCGTACATCCATGTAATGCCCCGCAATGAACACCTTAGAGAACAACACATCTATGCTATGCAATGCAGAATATTTTTTTTGTATAAGATAACAAAGTAATGTTTAAAAAATCAATACACATCATTAAACTAACAACTTGTCTTCTAAGGTTCCATGGTTACATTACTTGACAAATTAATCAACATAATTTGACATACATTATTAACTAACATCAATAGATCATTCTAAATCTATTGCACTAATGATTATACATATACATCTCCATTTCATGACATCAGTTAGATAATCAACTTGATCAAGATTACATGTACATATTCAAAAGTCTATACATATGAGTACATCATTATGTAGTTTACATTATCACTATCCTGATTACATCTGAATACATACATTATGAATCAATTGATACACAGGCTAGTACATGAGCATAATAATTGTCTTCATAAACAAGTACAAGATCTGATGTCTGATACACAAGATATATCCTCCTCGTTCATGAACAACGGCAAGGGAAAACCAATGGATAAAGCGCTTCCACCCGACCATGTGGAACCCTGAGATCCACCCCCCAAGCTAGGAGATAACATAAGGTCCCAAAACATCAAACAGTTAGGTAGACAATTGCCTAACAGGAACAAGGACTAAACATGACACCATTACAACACATGACAACATCACAAGCAACTCAATATCACTTCCAGAGGCAACCCACGACAAATGGGGAGAGTACAACTAGGGAATGCTAGGCTGCAATAGGGAGAGTGTCATCGCATGGTCTTAGCATGGGTTACCCAGGCTATCTCTCACTAGAAATCGGCCCCCATCTATGGTTACCCTGTCAGCCTCTCTCTAGGCACCGGCCCCATAGGGTGACACATGCGGAACCGACACATCCTTTCATGGAGACAAGGAGGTCGATCTTGCCAACCAGGCCTTCTCAATCCCATCCTTAGTCTAAACAAGCACTACAGGCATGAGTGAGGAATCCAATTATCTTGTTTAATGTGAATTACTACCCAACCCTCTAATTCATTAATTAGGTTATCACTTGATTATTAACTTTCAATGGGTTACCCTGACTAGCCACTTTGGGCGCCGGCCCCACATTGAAAGCCACTCCCCTACCTGCATCTAGAAACCCTAACCATCAAGCAAGACAATTACTATCTTAATGATAAGTAAACATAAACAATGCAAGGCATTTACCTTCTTGCATACAAAACATAATCACAATGACCAACTTGTACATCATTGTCCCAAAACTTTCAATTAATCAATCGCACATATCCAGAGCAAGGTATGGATCCTCTTGCTCTCAAATCTCAACCATGAACAAAATAATTTCTCATTACTATTTCCAAGATCTCCCCATTACAATACTACACACAAACTCGATATCAACACTTCCTTGGAGAAGATTTAAACCCATCATAATATATTCACAACACAGTATATACATCATCTCACATTATCATTTACCAAGACCCACATACATAAACAAAAGACATCATATTCTTACAACATCTTCATTTCAAGACACCTATGAACAGAATACATGCCATCAAATCATATTACCTTATGCCTCTGGAACCTAAACTTGACAATTTACACATAGACCAACTCACATGAAAATTTTGCTTGCAATAAGCAATTTCAACTAATCAACTCATTGACAACATAAATTTTTCTTACTAGAGCAATTCAATCCCTTAGTTATCCAGTTACCTATAAGTTTTACTTATAAGTCCAAATTTTTCATATACGTTGTTATTTACCTAATTCCAACCTTTCAATCCAATTTCAACTTAACAAAATCATTATGACAAGATCTTTACCAATTCAATCAAACTAGATTAAATTTCATCTACACTAATTATTTTGTCATATCCAATTACATTTAATCATATTAGCAACTAGATTTAAGTTATATCTCCACCAAGGATTCATAAAACCTAGGTCTAATTCTATCATCAATTATATATAACTATAACCGTCAAGCTAATGCTTAGGTAAGATCAATTACAAATACTTATAGATCAAATACTAATTACAACATTTATAAATCCAAACCTATTTATTAAATTTCTACTAACAAAACATTATAGTAAAATCAATGCCAAATTACAGAATAATGATATCAAATAGTTTGATAAACTTTTGTATTAATCTACAACTACATTTCTTTTATTTCATAATTCAATAATTCCATCATATATATATATACTCCCACTACTCATCTAAACAAATTATGTATCTTAACTATGCATGGATTCATATTTAATTTTATAATTATTAATGGATACATATACAAATATTCATATGACATAAATATATTTATATACATGTTCATGCACTTGTGTGTAGATTATTCCTATTCTCCAGGTAAGATTTGGTCAATAATAGATCATTTATTTACCACTAATGTTGAAGATAAGATGTAAACTTGTTATTGATTGTTTGACCATTGAAATGGATGATATTTAAATAAAGTGATGTGCCGCACCCTAAGAATTGTATAATTTAAGGGAGAAGGATTCCAATTGCAACTTATATAATCCTCTGCTAAGGTGTCTATCATGCATAGAAATTGAGTGTACATAAAAATCCTACTTCAATGAAACTTTCATGGAATATAAATCCCATGCATTGAAAGCATTAAAGGGACTTTGGTAAAAAGCAACGACTGTGTAAGTAGATCAATATATTACAAAGAACTATAAAAAAATTCCTAAGGCATGTGCATTACAAAACCAAGAAGACCTTAAAACAATAGGCATTGCTCAACTCCTTATGAGTGACAGGTTTTAGGACAATAAAGGTTACACCTCTGCTTGAGGGAAACAACAAAATCAGATGAACATAAGACTAGTTTCTGTAGGAATGCACCATCTGATACAAAAAGCACAATTCTTGCATTTACAGATCCTAAAAGCTTATGCAACCAATAATCATGTTGGATCTGGCATAGCACAGGAAACTTGATGTTGTCACCACAATCTATAGTATTCATGGGTTGACTTCAAAGCAAGAAGGTTTGTGGCCAGAAATGATCCATGATAGATCCAGTTTGTGCTCATTGGTATGCTTTGGGAAAGACAACTTCTTGGAAAACGTTCAGGATGATGTGGGACATCCACGTACTGATTCAAGTGTGCAGGAAAGATCTTCTAAGCTGAGTTTCTACCTACTTTGGTGAAATCACCGATTGGTGCAAGCTGCGAGAATGTAACTGTGGCAGTGAATTCGTGTTGAACATTGTCCAATCTTAAATCTTTCAAAGACTGTATGACTTACATTCAGCTTGGATTTACAAATGAAAGAGGGCTTACTAAGACGTTCAAATAGCAAGTCTGATTTGGTGGTTTAGTAGGTTAAAGCATAACATTAAGGATGCTGACCCGAAATTGATCCATCCAATAGTAATCTGCTCCACATGGTTCGGCAGAGGTTGTTTAAGTTGAATTATGAGCAGGCTGTTTAGGTGAGGTCAAATCAATG
Source organism: Cunninghamia lanceolata (assembly GCA_027924645.1). Lineage (NCBI taxonomy): Eukaryota > Viridiplantae > Streptophyta > Pinopsida > Cupressales > Cupressaceae > Cunninghamia > Cunninghamia lanceolata. The sequence goes on along the minus strand of BSBN01000373.1, from coordinate 126,655 downwards.
GTGAGAGACCAATTTCTAGTACTAGTAGAACAAGATAAGGTTGTTGGATAAAACTACTCCCAAGCCGTTGAGATTTAACCTTTATGCCAGCCATTGAAAGATAGTATATTTGGATGATCAACTCACTACTAAAGGTCACCATCAAGGAATTACTGCAGTTACAGGATCTACACAAAATGAATTTGTTTTAAAGGCAAGTGCATCTGGAAGATTGAACGCCAAATTCCACACCTTCTACCAGTGTCGAAGGTCATTTTAGAATAGTGAATGACATCCATTGATGCATAAAGAAAAAGGTAACCTTTCTAGATAATACAGTTGGAAATGCTCAGAACAACATGTATGCAAAATGTAAAAGCATTGGCAAGACACATGTACTGTTTGATAGAACGCAACAAAGAGATGTCTTTGAAATACAATGGTTGCAGGATTTACACAAAATGGATTCGTAAAAAAAGACTTTAGAAACTTTTAAGCAAGAGCAATCAGCGAGAGAAAAGCCAGACTACACAACTTTTGCCACATTCTCTCTGCCTGAGCACGCGAGCCAATGAATGATATTATAATATATCTGCCCTCCTCACACAATGCCAAAAGAATGATTGCAGGATATGCTTAGGTGATTGCAGAATGCACGACAATGATGATCACAGGATAGTAGAACGATTCCAAATGTTATGGTTGCCAGATGCGCACAAACGGTTATAGATAAATTGATTGCAGGGTACACACACAAGACAAATTTGCAAGTAAAACCTTAGAGCGTTTAAACAAATGAAAAAAGTCAGGAGTAAGGCAAATTCTGCAATCTTTATGACAATGTAGGTATCTTAGGGTAATCTAAACTTGACATTAAAACACAATTAAAACTGTGTTGAATGCATAGATGTGGTGAATGGGAAACAAATTATATTCAATTGAATCTAAAGCAAATGGAAAATTTGTGACAGGTCTCAAAACTAAAGATAGGTTGGAGGTCAAGAGTAATTTCCAGTTTGCTCTTAAAGAATCTAATACCAAATCCTGAATAAATCGCATCAATGGAGGAAAACACAATTAATCTAATTCCATTAAAATTTCATATGCAATAGGCATAAATCATATACAGTTGCATACCTGAAGTTTGTTAAGCTTTTCTAGAATCTCCTTTCCTCTCCAAATGCAAACCCCCTTCCCTTCTCTTCCAGAAATCTTTCTCCTCCCAAACCAGGACTCAACTCCTCGAATAAATGCAGGAGACATGCCTCTCTTCCCAACAACCCACTTTCTCAAAACAAGGATTGAACTCCTCGAATAAATGCAGAAGACATGCCTCTCTTTTCCCAACAACCCACTCTCTCGTGAGATTCAAAAAAATTAACTATATCAAAAGATTCCCAAATCCTCCAATTTGCAATTGACGGCACACGACATTAATTTTGCATATCCCCAAAATACTGAATACATGATCCTAAGCGACAACCCTAATTTTAACCTTAAAATATTATCTTTATTACTATAAATTTATTTTATCAAAATTTATAATTGTTTATTCCTCTTTATTTATGTATTTTGTTTTCTTTTTAATTTTATTCGTTTACAACTTGTAATTTATTATTTCATTTAATCATTTATCAAATTTATTTATTTATTTACTATTTTCATGTTAATTTTACCAATTATCAAACAATTAAATCATTTATAATTAATAAACAACACATAACTTCCCTAGCAAATGTTTATTTAACTTTGGCTTAAATTTAACCTTATTTTAATGAAGTACTAACCATGCTTAAATCAACACTTTAAATTGGATAAACCTAACTTACTGGATGATACCTGCCCCCATGTAAAGCCACCAGACATGACAAAATAACGACAAATAATCCAACTGATGGTGACGATAGGATACAATACTGAGAACTCATCCTCTTTGAGGATGTTGACTGAGTAGGGAACCTTATGCTAACTCCAATCAACAATTCCATTAGCTAGGGCACGCTCAGACCTGGTAGTTCAGGTGGAGTCGATGCCCGGTACCTACATCCTGCAACAAACAACAAGGTTGTACATATATGTCTGCACCTGGACAGTCAGAGAATCATGGCGCAGCAGGGTACTCGAAGCAAGTAATGTTGCACCGTCCCTGCTCTTGAACAACATTATAATCACATCATTTAAAATCAAGAATCAAAAAATCTAATAAAACATGTAAATAATATTCCATTACTAAATATATCCAACACATCATAATTGAAGTAATCATAATGTCATCATAACTCATAACACATGTCTAAATATATCCATCGAACATAGTCCATCGAGATCAAGGAGAACATAAACCATGACATACTAGTCCAAATGTCTCGAAATTGTAAATATGCAATATAAGACTATCAACTGTTCCAGAACTGATAGATAGCAATATGAAAATAACATCTATCACAAGCCAAAAAAAGTGAGGGGCATTACAATCCATACCAAAACCAAGGGTCGAGGCATAAGTAAGCAAAGCTTGACCAATAACAAACACAAATCATGCCACTGTATGATGATTCACCATTCGGTGATATTGTAAATCATGTTAGGCCATAGGTCTTTGATGCAAGAACATCCCTAGTTCAAGAGAAATCTTGCATCAACCAAAAACATTTGCATTTCAGTTTATTTGCAGTTCAGTTTGTTTCTTTTCATTTTCCAGTTTAGTTCAGGCAGTTCAGTCAGAAGTAGTTTATGTATTTTCGGTCCAGTTGCATTTCAGTCCTTGCAAAGCTGGACTTAGTAGCTAGATTCATTCATCTACATCATATCTAGAATTCAGAGATCCGCACATCATTACCAGAAGGATATCACTATCAGAAGATCGATTGTTTTCTCAGAACAGAGCATCCTGATAGCCTCTGATAATCAGCTAAAGGAGAAGACTTGCGGAGCATTCCTCGACTTATGGAGCTTAATGACACATCATTCAATGATCCTTGGTTCGTGGCTAACCTTCCCCGAGATCTGCACATCATTCCATTCATTTGCGGAGGTGTTCTATGCATTTAGGTTTGACCTATCTGTGTTCACATGTTACAACTCTTCATTAGAGTTTGTGACCTTCCTTGGCTGATGTGGAGGAATCTATTGATCTAGAGATGATATATATTGATGTAATAGATCCTAGGAAAGCAAGTTATCAAGTTATAATCATCCGCATAAGTTCATAGTTTAGAATTTGTGTGAAGGAGCTTCAAAGCTATACCTTGTGCGACTTCTATAATCAGGCCTTTGAGCCCTAGTTGTAAGACCGCATGATGTCGGCCTGATTGTATTTGAATTCTATGATATACTGAATAACTAAATCTGTATTTGTTCCATTTCTTTGAGTTGTTTCTGTTGTGTTTACTCTTGCTGCACGGTCCAGACAGTTCATTCTGTGAACCCTCCTACCATGACTGCACCAAGTGGTATCAGAGAGAAAGTTTGAATCTTTGGGAGCGAATTGAGCGAAGTTGGCGAGGGAATTCTATAAGATCTTACTATGGACAGATCGCTGAATTAAGGTAGGTTACTTGTGTTTTAACCGATTGCCGATTGAGAGGTAGTTTTCACCTTGTAGTCTGATCGCCGAACCTAAGGCAGTTTACACTTGATCCTAGGAAGAATGCCACTGTGAAGAGTTGCTACTATTGGAACAATGGCTGGTAGAATGGATGAGATGATGGAAATTATGAAAACAATGTGAATTCATTTGAATGTTGTTGAAGAAGATAGGCGAAGAGGGTTGACACCGAGACCTAATGTTGAAAGCGATGATGAAGAGGAATTTCAATCTGTTGAACAAATTGGCGAAACCCTAGGAGGTGATGAAGAAGAAGAATCAGATCAAGTAAAGATGATGAGAGCTATTTCAAAGATGGGAAAGCGACCTAGAGTTGATGTGCCGAACTAAATTGGTAATTTGAACCTTGAAGAATTGATTGACTCGATAAATGACATGGAAGAATACTTTGAATATGAAGAAATTGAAGATCCGGAGAAGGTGAAATTTGCAAAGACAAAGTTGAAAGGACATGCTGCTATATGGTGGAAAGAAGTTCAGTTGGAAAGAAACAGAAGAGGGAAAGAAAAGATTACAAAATGGGATAGGATTGTGACAAAGTTGAAGAATCAGTTTATACCTGCTGATTATGAGTTGGAATTGTTGAAAAGATTACAAAACCTGAGACAAAAGGAGAAATCTGTGAAGGAGTACACTAAAGAATTCCATAAAATGATCATAAGGACAGGACATAGTGAAGCAAACAAGGAGAAAGTGGCTAGATATATCAATGGATTGAGGTTGAACATTCAGGAAGAACTACGCTTGGTAAGGATGACATCTTTGGAAGAAGCATATCAATTTGCCCTGAAAGTTGAAGAGAAGCTGAATAAGAGACATGATTAGAGACAGAGAGGCAGAGTAGGTAAATTTCAAAGAGGTAGGACTTATTCCGAAGGAGACAGATCATTTTCGGAGCAGAGTAAGCCTGACAGCCCATTTAAGGAGGACAGAGATAATAATGCTTACCAAAGAAATGACAGAAATTTTCACCCCAGAGGCAACTATAATTCATATCGGAATGAAGGATATAGAAGAGAAGGAAGAGGATTTGATAAGAGAACATTCAGAGGTACTTGTTTCAAGTGTGGAGGTGAAGGACATAGAGCATTTGAATGTAATCAGGGTAGTACAAGTAAGAGGACAAAAAATAGTGGAAGAGTAGCCTATGTTGAAGACGAACCTGTTGAACCAGGTGACCCCTGTTCTATTGGCAAGCTGGAGAAAGGAGAATCACTTGTGATGAGGAGAGCACTATTTCAAACATAGACAAATGAGGAACCACCGTAGAGGAAAAGCTTGTTCATGACAAGATGCAAATCAAGAGGTAAGTGTTGTAAAGTTGTGATTGATAGTGGTAGTTCAGATAACCTAGTTTCAGAGGAGATGGTAACTAAACTGAAGTTGGAAATATTGAAACACCATAAGCCCTATCAGATAACATGGATTCAGGATGATCATAAGGTACTGGTGAGTGAACAATGTTTGGTGAAATTTCATATTGGATATTATCATGATGAAGTCTTGTGTGATATTATGCCTATGGATGTTTGTCATATCTTGTTGGGTAGACTTTGGCAGTATGATAGAAAAGCTATACATGATGGGAGAAAGAATACATATACTATAACATCAAATGGAAAGATAATTACTTTGATTCCTTTGGAGGATGATCCTAAGAGTGAAGTATGTGGAAATGCTAGAATCTGTTTGGTAGATGCAAGAAAATTTCTTGATGGTTTGAGACATGAGAATATGTGTTATGATTTGATTCCTAAGAATCTTGAAACATTGAAGGAGATTGAAGAATCACAACCGGAGGAGATAAAGGAGTTGCTGACAGAGTGTGAAGACATCATATCAGATAATGTACCTGAAGGATTGCCACCTATAAGGAGTATCAGTCATCACATGGATCTTATACTGGGAGCAAGTTTGCCTAACAAAGCAGCACACAGAATGACACCAGCACAGAATGAAGAACTAAATAGATAGATACAAGAGTTGTTGAGAAAGGGTTTGATCAGAGAAAGTTTGAGTCCTTGTGCAGTACCTACAGTGCTTGCACCTAAGAAGGATGGAGAATGGAGAATGTGTACTGACTCTAGAGCAATAAACAAGATCATAGTTAAGTATAGATTTCCTTTACCTAGGATGGATGATATTGTGGATTGTTTGAGTGGAGCAAGATATTTCACAAAGATAGACTTGAAGAGTGGATACCATCATATCAAAATCAAAGAAGGAGATTAATGGAAGACTACTTTTAAGACAAATAAAGGATTGTATGAGTGGTTAGTGATGCCTTTTGGATTGACAAATGCACCAAGTACTTTCATGAGATTGATGAATGAAGTTCTAAAGAAATTCTTGGGTAAGTTTGTGATTGTATACTTGGATGATATCTAATTTTCAGTAAAAAAAAAGAAGAACATTTGTGGCATATTAGACAAGTTTTGCAAAGACTGAGAGAAGAGAAATTGTTGATAAACATCAAGAAGTGTAGTTTCATGAAAGAAGATTTGATATATTTGGGAAATGTGATTTCTACATAAGGATTGAAGATGGACCCTGAGAAAGTGAAAGCAATTGTTGAATGGCCTACACTGGAGAGCATTGGAGAAGTGAGATCATTTCATGGATTGGCTAGTTTCTACCGGAAGTTCACCTAAAATTTCAGTTCAGTTTGTAACCCTATGATATAGACAATGAGAGGTGACACAAAAGATTTTAAGTGGACATCAGGAGCAGATAAAAGTTTCGAGTTGTTGAAGCAGAAAGTGACAAAGCAACCTGTTTTGGCATTACCAGATTTCAATAAGGTATTTCAAGTTGATTGTGATGCAAGTGGAAATGCACTTGGAGTAGTATTAAGTCAAGAAGGTAGACCTGTAGCATATTTCAATGAGAAGTTGAATGATGCAAGGAGAAGATATTCAATTTATGATCAGGAGTTCTATGCCATAATTCAAGCCTTGAAGAAGTGGAGACATTACTTGTTGCCTAAGGAGTTTGTGTTGTATACAGATCATCAAGATTTGCAGTACTTGAGCAATCAAGGTAAGTTGAATCAGAGACATATGAGATGGGTAGAGTTCATGTAGAGTTATACTTTTATGTTGAAGCATAGGAGTGGAAAATCAAACAAAGTTGCTGATGCATTGAGTAGGAGAAGAAACTTGTTAACAGAAATGAGAGTTGAAGTGTTGGGTTTTGATGAATTGAAGAACATGTATGAGGGAGACACTGATTTTGCAGAACCTTGGAAAGCATGTAAGGACCCTGTTGTGATAGATAGGAGTAAGTGGTTGGACTATTTCATTCAAGAAGACATGTTAAAAAGAAATCAGTTTTGCATACGTAAGAGTTCAATGAGAGATAATTTGATCAAGGAGACACATAGTGGTGGATTGGCAGGACATTTTGGCATTGATAAGATAGTGGCTTTGGTGAGTGAAAATTAATTTTGGCCTCAGATACATAAGGATGTTTAGAGATTTGTGCAGAGTTGTAGAGTTTGTCACGTTGTGAAAGGGAGTAGTCAGAATACTGGATTGTATAAACCTTTAAGAGTATCAGAGAGACCTTGGGAAGACATAAGCATGGATTTTGTGATGGGATTGCCTAAGACACAAAGAGGACATGATTCAATCTTTGTAGTGGTTGACAGATTTTCAAAGATGGCTCATTTCATACCTTGTAAGAAGACAACTGATGCAGTGCATGTAGCTGACCCATTTTTCAAGGAGATTGTGAGATTGCATGGATTACCTAAGAGTATAATTTCAGACAGAGATACAAAATTTGTTGGCTACTTTTGGAAGACACTTTGGAAGAAGATGAAGAAAGATTTGAAGTTCAGTTCAACTTTTCATCCACAGACTGATGGACAGACAGAGGTAGTAAATAGGAGTTTGGGAAACTTGTTGAGATGTTTGGTTGGAGAGAAAGCCAGAAGTTGGGATTTGATTCTTTCACAAGCAGAGTTTGCATACAATAATTTAGTAAACAGGAGTATCAAAAGAACACCTTTTGAGATTGTGACCGGAGTGAATCCTGAAGGAGTAGCAGAATTAAGAGATATCAGCATGGAAAAAAAGAAAAGTGCAGAAGCAGAAGAATCTGTAGATCATATGAAGATAGTGCATAATCAGGTGAAGTAGCATTTGGAGGACATGAACAGTAAGTATAAGGAAAAGGCAGATGAGTAGAGAAGACACAAGGATTTTGAAGTTAGAGATGAAGTGATGGTGTACTTAAGAAAAGAAAGATTTCCAGTTGGGACATATAACAAGTTGAAGATGAAGAAGTTTGGACCTTGTAAGATACTCAGGAAATTTGATTCAATAAATGCATATGAAGTAGAGTTATCAGAGATGTTGGGTATATCACCTATTTTCAACATTGTAGACCTTTATTAGTATCATGAAGCAGAATTCAGTGACAACATGGAAGAAGACTTGAAGAAGCAGTTACCATAAAAAGCATCGAAGTAGATTGAAGACATTTTGGATAGTAGAGTTGGATGCAGCACTAGAGGAAGACAATACAAAGAATATCTTGTGAAGTGGAAAGGCAGACCGGAAGAAGATTCATCATGGATTTCTCAAGCTAAGGTGGACCGTCTTGGTTCTCCCCTAGCCCCAGCAAAGTGAGGGACTCACTTTTTTAATAACCCTAGATGTCTGATACAGGAGCATCCCTGGTTCAAGAGCAATCTTGCATCAACCAAAATCATTTGCATTTCAGTTTGTTTACAGTTTAGTTTGTTTCTTTTCATTTTCTAGTTCAGTTCAGGCAGTTCAGTCAGAAGAAGTTTCTATATTTTTGGTCCAGTTGCATTTTAGTCCTTGCAAAATTGGACTTAGTAGCTAGATTCATTCATCTACATCATATCCAGAATTCAGATATTTTCACATCATTACTGGAAGGATATCGCTATCAGAAGATCAACTATTTTCTCAAAACAGAGCATCCTGATAGCCTCTGATAATCAGCTAAAGGAGAAGACTTGCAGAGCATTCCTTGACTTATGGAGCTTAATGACACATCATTCAATGATCCTTGGTTCGTGGCCGACCTTCCTTGAGATCCGCACATCATTCCATTCATTTGCAGAGGTGTTCTATGCATTTAGGTTTGACCTATCCGTGTTTACATGTTATAGCTCTTCATTGGAGTTTGTGACCTTCCTTAGCTGACACGGAGGAATCTATTGATCTGGAGATGATATATATTGATGTAATAGATCCTAGGAAAGCAAGTTATCAAGTTATAATCATCCACATAAGTTCATAGTTTAGATTTTGTACAAAGGAGCTTCAAAGCTATATCTTGTGCGACTTCTGTAATCAGGCCTTTGAGCCCTAGTTATAAGCCCACATGATGCCAGCCCAATTGTATTTGAATTCTATGATATACTGAATGACCGAATCTATATTTGTTCCATTTCTTTGAGTTGTTTCCATTGTGTTTACTCTTGTTGCACGGTCTGGATAGTTCATTCTGTGAACCCTCCTACCGTGACTGCACTAGTCTTTCAACAAAGATCTCCTAGTCCTATTGATGCAATGGGGTAATCTAATTTGTGCATCTACATATCCTATGAAGCTCCACCCATCTAAAGCACTAGAACCTAAGTGATGTGATTCTATGTCAAGAAGAGCATTCACTAATCTCTTGTAGTCTTAACTTATGATGAGATGGTCTTACAATGTGTTGGACAATGGAGTAGAGAAACTGATGTCAAATGGAATCACCCATCATACACCCAAGTTCTCGTCATCCAATATAATCTTGCTACCTACATGATCACCAAGGTATTCATAGTCTAATACCAAAACCACTAGGTTTAGTGAAGCATGGAATACACTTCCAATTATACTTACACACATGATAGATGCACAATGTATCAAGTTTAATTCACAATTAGAGATAATACAATACCAACATCTTCTATAATTACATGTAATCAAGTATGACATGTATTTGTCCTAACCTCTCTTCACAAGAAAATCAATCATAAAACCAAATAGGTATAACCCATAACAAAGATATTACAATACCAACCTAGGTTGGAATTACATGTAACCATTATGATAACCATCCTAATATTTCTCCACATAAGGAAAAACATACACAACATAATAACACAATCTCATCAAAAGATGATATCCACCCAAACTAAGTTGGGGAGTCAAATAAAACAATAATGGAAATCAAAATGTTCCAAATATGACATCAAGACTATCATATACACAAAACTATCTATAAATTACAAACCAAACATGACTTTCATGCTAGAAATTATATCTAAATTGCACAAATCACTTCTAAAAACATAGAAGCACTTTCTAATTAAAATCAATCTCCACAAGATACTTAGGTGAAGTATAAGAAAGGAATTTGAGTTCCAAAATACTCTTTCTAATCACCCATTAAATTTTCCATGTTCTCTCTTCAATTAGATAATTTTCTAGTGCTAATAGAATCACCAATAAAACACAATTCTTAAAATATTAGTGTAGGCACCTAAAATTGTCCATATGTCACCTTGCAACACATTTGTCTTAGCCCCTTTCATGTCTCCTTCTATCACTTAGTTAATTAAATAAATTAGTTTTATTTAATTAACCCCTTTTCCTCCATCACTCAAATTAATTAAATAAATTATATTTATTTAATTAATTTATCCTCACACATCATCCCTCTCCAATAATTAATTAAATAATTTTATTATTTTATTAATTTCCACTTGTCCTCATCCTCATCTCCTTGCCACAAACAATAAATGAGTGTCCCAAAAATCAAACTAAGTTTTCATCTCAACCGTTCTCATTTCATACTACATCTCTCAATCTTAGCCATTCACATAAGGATGCCCTACAAGCTTCTATCTTTCACCTCTTAATCTCCACCATCCATTTTATCTTTCACCTCTTAATCTTAACCTTCTATTTCCACCTCTTAATCTCAACCATCCGCTGCACCTCTTAATCCTAGCCCTTCATCCTATCATCCAAGAATCTATAAATCAAACATCAATCAAGCCATTATCATCCACAATCTGAATGTAAAGTATGTTGTCAATGCATGAGCAACCAACATATCAAAGCATTATCAAATATCATTGGAGCACATCCATCATTTTCATTGCAACAAGCATTATTAGGGTAATATTGTTTGTTATTTTTATTTCATTACTTTAGCTCTTAATTTATGTTGAAAATAGAATAGGTACTTTGATGCATATTGTTCCTTTATTTTAATTATATATTTCTATATACACATTTTGACATGCTCGGTGGGACCCACGTCCCTATTTTTAATGAAAATTTGGTGAAGTTTCATGTGTTTTAAGTCAGATCTATAGGTTAGCACTTTCAATTCTATTTTGACGCTTTTGCTCCAGATCGGCGCACTTGCATTCCAGGTCGGCACTTTTGCTTATGACTTGGTGCTTTCACACATAGATCACCACATTTGCCTACACACCAATGCATTTTCTTTGTTCTGGGGTGCATTTTCTCTATTTTGGGATGCATTTGCTCTGGTATAATCTTTTCATTCTATTCTGGGGTGAATTTTCTCTGTTCTGGGGCACATTTGCTCTGTTCTAGGGCGCATTTGCTCTGTTCTAGGGTGCATTTGCTTTGTTCTGGGACACATTTGCTCTGGTATAATCTTTTCATTATGTTCTAAGGCATATTTACTCTGTTCTGGGGTGCATTTTATCTGTTTTGGGGCGCATTTGCTCTATTTTGGGACACATTTGCTCTGTTATGTGGCACTTTTGTTTGTGAAACAACCCTTCAAACTTCAAATGCTCATAACTTTTGTAATGGAATCAAAATTCAATGAATTTTATTTTGAAGTTACATAAAAAATCACAAGGAATCTATTGGTGCCATATAAATTGTTGTTTCTTCACATATATTTCTTTGTTCTTGCAGATTTATCTTTTTTTGAGCTAACACTTGTGTGTAGGTTCACTTGTCAAAGGCTAAAATCTATCAAACTACTAAATAGTGTGGTGCAGGTTTTCACTTGTCAAAGATTATCATTTGAAACTTTATGTATGCTTTGTTTGGTGAACTTGGTTGTGACTTGAGGTGTGTGTATGTTTTTCTCTTGCGCTTAGTGCGATCTTGGGAATCAAAAGCACCCTTTAGCCACTTTCATTTTCACACTACACTTTGATTTCTAAGGGTAAATTAATCTTGTTTGTATGGATCAAGTGTGTGTGTGTGTGTGTGTGTGTGTGTGTGTGTGTGTGTGTGTGTGTGTGTGTGTGTGTGTGCTCTCCTCTCACATAATTAGGTGATCTTGAGGATAAAAACACCTCTTAATTCAATTTTGTCACCCAAGGTGTGTTAGTGTGTGTATGCTCTCTCCTTGCGTTTCATGAAAACTTGGAGATCAAAAACACCTAACACTAACCTTTCCCATTAGGAGGCCTTCTTGGGGATTTCATCACCCCAAGGGATGACCTCAACCATGTGTTCCGACATGGTATATCAAAGGGGGGAGTGAAATTTGTACCTCAATCTAATCATCATTGTGTCTAGCACAACCTTGGGGTCCCAGGTGATTCTGGACACAAGGTGAAGAGATCGTCTAAGCTCTTGGTCCAGTCTCATACTTGTAGATGGAATAGTGTTCACAAATTGGACCCCACGTACCTTTTGTATATAGGTGGCACCCTTAGAGAACTTGTACAAGCCTAGTTTAAGACCTTTTGATTGTCATACCTTGTGGTGTATCATTGTTGGGGAGGAGAAGTGCTCACATGTACCTCCATGTGTTGAGATAGAGCTAACTTTGGGCAAGGATTTTTGCCTCCAAGGTAAGGGGTGTATAGGTGGTACATGACCTTGCATTCCCTAGCTATCCAATTAGAGGTAGATGGTATTAATGGGAGAGTTATCGTCATTGTGAGTCCACAAGATTTGGCACTTGCCTACTTAAATAAATTAGGATTGTTCGTGTGTTTGGTGTGTGTTCTTTTTTCTAAACTTGTGATTATCCACTTCATCCAAAATCCAAATCCTTTGCAAATTTGTGCATGTTGTGTGAAACCTATTGTTTTGTAAATTTTCCCAAGGTCAAGCTTCAAGCCATCCCTAACACCTAATCATTCATTTTCATCCAAATCTAATCAAGGTCCTAATCCTTAGTCCTAATCATCCTCCATCCATTATCTCCTATAATCTCATCTTAATCACATCCAAATCCCCGTCTAAGCCTCATTCCAATCCAAAACCCACATATAAGCATCCTGAATTGGTTTGACAAAATGGTTGTGATAGTTTAAACATCTATGTCAAACCCCATTCCTCAAACCATATCTCCAATCCAACCAATACCACTATCATACCAACATAATGCAAAACTACAAGAAATTGAATGTATGTATGAGGGATTTGATCCTCTTACTAAAGCAAAATATAGAAATTGCATCGATCATGAACCCTTAGCATATCTCATCATTGGCAATTCCCAAGATCATTCTTATCATCCTATCACATCAACACCACAATCCCATGTGTCATCTTTCTCAACCTCTTACCAACCTTCATCCTCTTATATGAATATGTCATCTCAACCAATCTTTACATCATCTCAATCTAACCTATCAATACTTCAAAATTATCCAAATATCACTTAACCATATACCTCATCTCAATCCACTACATCCCCATCATATACCACTTACCAAGTCAATCCCATGACTTCATCTCCATTGTAGACACCTAAATTTGACTTCAATTTCACCATCACTCACTATACCTTATTCTGCCACATTAATTAAACAATTATTAATTATTTAATTAAGTTAATTTTCCCACTTCCTAGCATTAATTAAATAACTTACAATTATTTAATTAATCCATACTTTCTTCTAATATTAATTAAATAATTTATAAAAATAATTTATAATTATTTAATTAATTAAATCATGATCCTACATTAATTAAATAAATCAAATATTTATTTTATTAATATCACATCTTCTTCTCGATTCCTTTCCTTTTTTAACTCATGTGTATCTAATTAATTTATTTAATTAGATAATCCTCTCAATCATTCTCTCATCTTCTTTTGATTTATTTCCTTTTAAATCAAATAAAAATCAAATCATTTTCCTCCTTCAAATCTTATCTTCTACTTGTTTTATTTCCTCTTTTGTGAAATAAAGTGAAAAATCAAATCCCTTCTTTCTTCTAATAGTAATTAATTAAATCATAAATCTAACATTAATTAAATAAATCAAATATTTATTTAATTAATAAAATCCAAATAACATCTTCTTGATTTCTTTCCAAAATTGAACTCATGTGTATTAATTAATTTAATTAGATAATCCTCTCAATTATCCTCCCATCCTTTTTCAAAGATTTATTTCTTTTTGAGGATTTAAAGCTAAAATCAAATCTCTTTCTATCTTTTCAAATCCTATCTTATCTTGTTTTATTTCCTCTTTGATCAAATAAAGAAAAAATCAAATCTCATCTTTAAAATCAAATCTCTATCAAATCTTATTCCCTTCACATCAAAACTCTATAAATATAGCCTCAACTAAGCCATTTTCATAACACACAACAAAATAAATGACACAACAAAGTAAAGTTATGCTGAATCATGAGCAACCAACATATCAATCATTCTATGAATCAAAGTGTGCGGATTTGATTGAAGGAGAAGGTTTTGTGTTTGCATTTATCGTCTATTTTTCTTTGATCAATTTTCACGTATACATCCATCTACCATATATTCATCCATTCCACCTCAAAACACATATCAACAAAATATATCCAATCCCAATCCATCAACCCCTATAGTCCATCATTCATTAGATCCTGAACCATCAAACCATCCTTCTAATCCCAATCCTACTACATCCACTCCTATTATCCATCCACTCGATCTTAATCCTAATCCTACAACATCTACCCTTATTGTCCATCCATTATATTATCCATCTAATGTTCATCCTAATACATCAACCCATAAAGTTATGAAGGATGTGATCCAATGACTATTAACAAAGAATCAAACACCATCATACAATCCAATGCCTATCCTTGAACCTACCAAAGAGCCTTTAAGCACCATGCATATTTCCTCAATACCATCATGTAGTCCAATGCCTATGAAGCGTATTGAAGAGTCTTTTACCATAAGTTTAAGTGAAATTCCATCATGCACCCATGTTGATGAACATCCATAGCCTATCATGTCCATCCACGCCACTTCCACCTCTATCCAAACTCAAGAGCTATATCAATAATTAAATCTAAAGCATGATCAACCTCTCCCCTCACCAAGTCAAGATCAAACTATCCAAGCTCCTCATGACCACATTACCCAAGTTACCCAAAAACCAACTACTCAATCCACTTCACCTCATGGTTATCCTGACAATGAAAATGAGCATGTAAGTATTGTTGATCAACTTGAGAACTCACATCGATTCATGGCATTTCTTTACAAAAAATAAACTTCCAATCCTATCTAAACCACCACCACCATCCATGACCAAGAAACCTCCATCCATCATCCAATAATATCCCATGATGAGACACTTGGTCCCCAAGAAAACATGGATAATCCAACAAATAACTTGGATCATATCACACCACATCTTAATGGGCATAATGTTAATCATGATCCAAGCATCCCAAGTCCTCCCTTTCCCGATCCCATGCCATCTCCTATTGATCCCTCATTATTTCCTATAGATCCTTCACCATCCCCTATTGACCCTATCCCAAATCCATCATCCTATCTTTTTGGTCCTGATACCTTCATTCGTGGTGGTTCTCTCACAGGAGAGGAACAAATTCTATCCACCACCTAGCCTTCCCCATCTCACGATTGAATTACATATTGTTTCCAAAACAACAAACATCCCATCGCACATCGCATGCTCCAAAACATGAAATATCAAGGCAAAGGCTTAGGCCTCCATGAATAAGGTATCTTGGAGCCCATCCATGTCAAAATCCATTCACGATCACATGGCCTTGGCTATATATCCCAAGAAAAACAATCCAAAAATGTCGGTACTACCTTCACACCTTCTAAATCCACTTCTTTGAATCCCAAAGCCCATGCATCCCATTACATCTCCAAATCATATGTTTCCATTCCTCCTCCATTGTCATACCATTCTCAAAAGCACGTGACCATACATCTCTCTAAATCCACTCTTCCTCCCCTCTTCCCAACTCTGAGTATTCCCATCCTCAAATCCCCACATCCCTTCATCCACAAGTTCACTAATCTCTCCATCCACACATCCCACTCCCTTAAATCCCCTAACATTCCTAATCATGATCAATGAATGCACACATCACCTAAACATGAAGCTATCACAAAACCCATTGGATTCAAAAATAAAAATTTGGATGCCTCCTTACATAAAGCACAAAACCCACACAAGCCTCAAGATCATCATGTCGTAGGGCATCAATACACAAAGCCAAAGCAAAAATCCAAAAGGCTACACAAGCCCACACCTCCAAAAGAAAAATCCAAAACCAAAATGGTGTGGGTCCTCAAGCAAAAAGAAATCAATCCAAATGGAGCATCCAAATCCCACTCTATCAAAAATTTCTCTCCCTCATCCCACACCCAATCAAACACTCCCAAAAATCCTAAGTCCATTTGGGTCCCTAAATCCCCAAATTGGCAATCCCAACATCCCCCATCTCACTCCCATAAATCCACATCTTCGTTACTCCCCACTCCCCATCACAAAATATAAGATTCAAACTCCACCATAGTGTGCACAAATGCTCGTCTTGGTTCCCCTCCACCCCATGGAATTCCCTCATGCACCCATAGCTCCATCTTACATCCCCTTATGATTTATGCTTTCGCATAAGTCCACCCATTCTCCATCATTGCCATCCATAATCCACATCACAATCCATTATCCCCCATCCATCCATAATCCAAATCATAAACCATTATCCCCCATCCATCCATAATCTACATCATAATCCATTATCCCCCATCCATTTCATGCAACCATTTACCAACATCCATTCGCCCAATCACACTTGACAAGGTCCATGTGTGATAAATATCCAAAATGGGACCCCATCACCTTGCTATGGAAACATACGCTTGAGTCCTCCCTCCCTTCTTCCCATCCACATCATTTTATCCTATCCATATCCACATACCTATTCCATTAAATCTACCCATCCTCCCCTCCTACCTTTGATCTTGATAAGGCTAGGGGAAAAATGTTGCAAAATGCTTTAGACATCTCTTGATACACCCAATCCTTTCCACCCAATCCTATCACCCTTATCATTACAAGCATTGTCGCACAAAGTCCTGTGGATACTATCTCGAGTGGGGGCATATGATTCCTATGTGACATAGTCCTTGGAGATCACATCCTCAACTCCCCCATCTATCCACCATGAATCTCCCATCCATCCTATTCCTTCTTGTCAATCCTTTAATCCATCATAAACCCCTCCATCCATCCAATCCTACCTTCATCCTCATCCCTAGACTTGGTTTTCCCTTGTCATTGGTATCTAGCAAAAAGGATATCCAATTGCACTCTAATGCACCCATCTCCAAATCACATCAAAATATCCCATAAAGTACCAAAAAATCCAAAAAGATCCAAATATACCAAAACTCTAAGCAATAAACCAAATGCAAGCCATCCTTAAGTAATCCATACCAATCTAGTCAAATCATCTAAAAGCATACCTTTATTTTGTTCCAACCTTGCTATTAACCTACTCAATCAATCAAACATCATTATCATCAATGGGATATATCATTCCCTAATCCTTGTGTTATTATTGTGATATATTGTTTCCACAACACTATCCTCATCAATCAATCACCGATTTTCATCTTGGCAAGGGCAATAACCTTGTTTGTTTTTGAATCATTAGAGAGAGAGAGAGATACCTAAGGGTCACTATGCCTTTACCTTGATGCATGTTACTGAACTCTTAAATTTGGCCAAGTCTGAAACCCTAAAAGCCTAAAAATTTGATTAAGTCTGAAATATGAGGGATCCTCCAAATTCTAGAATTTGCAATTTAATTCCTATGGATTTGAAACCACTCTCAAACATCCTATCAGTATATACATAAAATATATCTTAAAGTATAAGAAAGGTAAATGATAAAAGGTAAATACTAACTTATACTTAAATGTTTATTTTATATATATATATACCCTTGGTCTCTTCCTAGACATGACCCTGCTCTAGAGTGAAGGAAGTTCAAAGATTTGTATTTTAACTACTTTAAAACATGGATGTGTTATAACACACTTGCATTTTAAAGTAGTTAAAATGTGAGCGCATTATAACGCGCTTGCGTTTTAAAGTAGTTAAAACGTACCCGCATTATAATGTGAGCATGTTTTTGCCTGCTTTGGGAAATTCCAACCCAAAGGGTTGGAAGTACCTTTTAGATGCTAAGGGCGTGTTTTTAACAAAAGTTAGAAAATTTGACCAAATACCATTCATGCTCCCCTATGGTTTACACGTTTTTCAATATCAATACCAAAAAATGGCAGGACGACTTCAAGTTTTTTATTAGCTTTCTAACTATGTATTTTTTCAAAAATATGATAACATTAAGGTTTCCATCTTCAAGTTCTTTTGTTAATGTGTTCTCTTTTCAGAAAACCTATGTGTAGTATTTCTGGTGTCATTTTTACACGTTTATCGAAATTCGAAACAAATTACATTTTTAGATTCTAGACTCAATTCTATACACATTGAATTTTTTTTTGATTATTTTACATAAAAATTAGGGGGAAGCACACTCAAATTTTCATTTTTCAGGATGTGTCCATTTTGAAAATTCATAAAAAATTAATATATTCATAAAATATTAACAGAAAAACTAGGCATAAATTATATGATGTTAGCTAATTTTCCATCGAAGCGATTTGTCTAATACTTAAAAAAGTTGACATTTAAGGGGGAGCACACCGTACACTATGTTATATTTTTCTGACAAAAATATGAGCACTTGGTGTGCACCCCCTAATTGAACCTCTTAATCTCCACCATTTTTAGAAAAAAAATAGTAGTTTTGAAACTAGTCTCAGAGCACTATAAAACTTGTTCTTATCACATCTTCTAATTTTGAGCGTGGCTATCTTCAATTTCTCATGTAAGATTAATTTTTTCTGATTTCAGAAAGACCACTTATGACCCCCTTTTGGTCCCTCATTTCCATGCACATAATTTGGGGTACCCACCTGTGGGGTCTAGGGGCTCATCCCCCTGCAGGGGATCAGGGGGTCATGCCCCCTGGTGGGGGTCTAGGGGTAACACCCTTGGAAGCCACATTTTATATATAAATTACCATTGTAAATCTGGATCATTCATCATTAGGTCACAAATCTGACGGTAGAGGTTATGTTGGCTTTTCTTACCCTAGAAGGCAACCCCTTTATGAGGATATTGTATTACGACTGTGTTGTTGTAGAGAGTTGAGATTGGAAAACCAGGTGCTATTGGATTGAAGATAAAAGAGGAGATTGATAATGTTGTATTGTAAACTCTATTGAAGTTAATATAGACTAGTGCATCTCTTCTTGTGTGGAGTTTTTTCTTGAAATGGTTTCTCCATGCAAACACTATGTTATGTGTTTTATCATCTGTTCCATTATTTCTTTGTGGTGATTTTGTACTATCTCCATTTTGGTTCTACACAGTTATAGTTGTAATCAATTTTTCATTGATAGTTGTTTACCTTCATTTCTAATATATGGTTGCTCACCTCATGCAACATAATGTATTATTTCATCCATCCCTTCACTTTCCTCCATTCCCTCAACCAATCCATTTTACCCATTTTTGAGAGCATACCTGTGTTCTTCCAACCTGCCTATCCTCTTGAGGGGGCATCCCATCCTTACATCATTCCTCCTCACCACTCCTTCAAGTGGCTGGGGCATCCTTCTCCAATCTTCCATACCTTATCTTCTTTAAAATGATGTTACTTCTCTTAGTTGCAACATCATCTCAAAGAGGGGAAAAACGTAGACACCTAAAATTATCCATATATCACATTGCGACACATTTATCCTAGCCCCTTTCATGTCCCATTCTATCAATTAGTTAATTAAATAAATTACTTTTATTAAATTAACCCTTTTTCCTCCATCACTCAAATTAATTAAATTAATCATATTTATTTAATTAATTTAATCCATTTTTCCTCTAACCAAATTAATTATCCTCACACATCATCCCTCTCCAATAATTAATTAAATAATTTTATTATTTGATTAATTTCCACTTGTCCTCATCCTCATCTCCTTGCCACAAACAATAAATGAGTGTCCCAAAAGTCAAACTAAGTTTTCATCTCAACCACTCATTTCATACTATATCTCTCAATCTTAGCCATTCACATAAGGATGCCCTATCTAAGCTTCTATCTTTCACCTCTTAATCTCCACCATCCATTTTATCTTTCACCTCTTAATCTTAGCCATCTATTTCCACCTCTTAATCTCAACCATCCATTGCACCTCTTAATCCTAGCCCTTCATCCTATCATCCAATAATCTATAAATCAAACATCAACCAAGCCATTATCATCTACAATCTAAATGTAAAGTTATGCTGTTATTGTGAGCAACCAACATATCAAATCATTATCAAATATCATTGGAGCATATCTATTATTTTCATTACAACAAGGGCTATTAGGGTAAATATGTTTGTTATTTCTATTTCATTACTTTATCTCTTGAGTTATGTTAAAAATGGAATAGGTACTTTGATGCATATTGTTCCTTTATTTTAATTCCATATTTCTGCATACACAATTAGCACAAATAGATAGCCACTAATTTATTTATATATCATAATCCACAAATTAGGCATGGTTGATTTCTTGTGAGAATTTAACCAACTTAGTTTTTCACCTTCCATAAAAATTTCTAAGGAACCCAATTCATAAAACAAAAGTTATTGAAGATGTAATAGAATGTCTTTTCTCATTATAGTTTTACTAGTTTTTAGAAAAATAGTCAATGCATTTTAATCACTAAAAACAAACCATATAAGATAGAATTATAAAAATTGGAGGTAAAGTTTGTCCTAGTTTGAAATGACATGTATTAAAAAATTAGAAATACTCATATCATTGTTCAAGAGACATGACCAAACTAATGTAGGTTGCTTCTTTTTAGGACAAGTATTTCTTAGTTCCCTAGTTCATAATTTTTTCCAAATTTGTAAGAGTTATAAATATTAAAAGACATATCTTAAGATAAAAAATTGGATCTCCTAAATGTTCATATTTCAATCCTAATTCAAATCTAAACTCAAAACTCATCAATCTCATGATCTTCCTAAGTTTCACTAGGCTTCTTCTTCCCCAAACAACCCTAGTTTTTCAACCTACAACAACTAATTTTCCCAAATTTAATTCTCATTAATTCTAATTGTTTTTTGTTCAGATTTTTTGTTGTTTCAAAAATATAATATGTTCAACAAATTATTTATTTCTCATCATAAATCATAGATTCATTGATTACCAAAAACCAAGTGTTTTTGTAAAAGGAAATTCAATGAATGACGCCTTTTGTTGTTGCTTCTGTCACTTCAATCGATGGTGTTACTCCCTCCCAAGCTATGAATCCTCCTGGCACAGGCACCATTTCCATATGCAAGGGACAAGCTATAGGGAAAGCTTCAGGGTGCGTGGGATTCAGATGAATTCCTAGGCAAAATTTTGACTTTAAAAGGGTTTTGCAATGTGACGTTAGGGCATCAATATCGACTCACAATGACCCTCGCTTGTGGTACCAGTCCAAGGCGACACCCTAGCCTTCTAGGGCCCTGGTTGCCTGGAAGGAGGGTGCATCAGATGGGCTAGGGGCTGTGGATAATGCAGATGGTGGTCACGGTTATGAACGGTCTCCAATTTCTCTACACCACTCGGGGCACATTCCTGAGATCCACATAAATGGACCTATTCATGATAGGGAGGATTTTCTTAAAGACCACGCCCAATATGCAGATTTGTCAAAATATGGCCTAAGCTGTGCGATCTACACACATGGATCACAACTCATTGGAAAGACATATTGGAGGATGAGATCACCATTTTCCCTTGTGCTAGGGGCTTCTTCATCCTTGAGTTTGAATCCTTTGACGACAAGGAAAAGGTGTTAAAAAATGGCCCATGGATGTTTCAAGGTGATTTCTTATGCATGAAGGCTTGGTATCCATCCTTTGACCCCTGAATAGAAATTTTCAATTCTGCCTTCCTGTGGGTTCAGTTACCATACCTTCCTTTCCAATTTTGGGAGTTGGAATGTCTGCAGACCATTAGTAACGGTTTGGGCAAATTTTTATGTGCTTCAGAGGAGACAATCAACTATGAGAGCTCCACCTGTGCTCATATTTGTGTGGAGATGGACTTTTCCACAAGCCTCCCTGTTGAGATCTCCTTATTAGTAGGCAAGAGAAAGTGGCGACAACAAGTAGATTATGAAAAGATCACCTTCAGATGTAGAAGGTGCTTCTCAATAGAGCATTTCATGCCCCAGTGCCCAAGGGGCATGGGAAATCGAGCTTCTCGTAGCACTCCCACTTGGTGGATTAGTGTTGAGCCACATCACTACATGATTCCTTCTACTCCTCAGATGGAGCCAAGACCCATTGAGGCCCCACTACCAGCCGACTCAAATCCCAAGCCTTCTATTCCACTAGATGATCTTCAAGTTTCAATTATGGGGGATCTACCTAGGGACTCTAATAACATGGCCACTTCATAAATCTCAAAAAACTCTTTGGGGAAAGAGGATTCCAAGCTTACGAACTACTTAGATGCCGCTTCTTTAGTCGTCCCAGTGTTGACAGGACCTTGTTTCAAGGATTACATTCAATCAAACCAAGCAAGGACATAAGGTAAGAGGAGTAAGTCTCCCATAGATGATGTGGACCAAGGCACATTGGAGCACCCTCATTCTAAGCATGGATGGACAAAGGTTGAAAGGAAAAAGCATCCTTCAGGAAAGTACCAAAAGTTGCTCAATTCTTCCTTGAAAGGGAGACATCCTGGTTAGATCCATAATACCCCTGTTAAGGGGTATGTTGAGAGCACAGTAAACTATCCATAGTGTGAATAATTTAGGGAAGATTTGTCAGCACAGCTAGTGCTGGTTGCTTTTTGCACCCCTTGTGGCAAGGGCATGCATTCTTTATAAATTTTAGGTTCTCTTTATGGGGTACGGCTCCCTTATGCCTAGCTTACCAAAAAAAAACCAAGTGTTTTCTAAAGCTTTTCATGAATAGAATCCGATCTTGAAAGCTCTTGTAAAAATTGATAAGTTCGATGAATAACAACACAAAACTAGTCACTTTGTGTGGGTGTGCTCAAGTGGCTAGGCTACTTGGTTCTCATGATGGAGACTAAGGTTCAAATCGCCCCAAGGACATGTTACCACTGATTGGCATGTTGATTGTATATCTTAGCATTGTTGTTTCATGTACCTAGTTCATAGCTCTGGTCAAAAGCATTTACCCTAAAAAAACACAAAACCAATCATGAATCTTGAATTCAAATCCACAAAGAAATAACCAAAAATCTTTAACCTTCAACCTGCAATTCTATTATACTTTTCCTTCTCCTTAATTACAATAATTATACTTTTCCTTCCCTTTAATTGCAAATTTAAGGCTTAAATTTGATGGTTGTATGGTTGTATTTGGCTATTTTTTCCATAAAATACAATCAAAATTTTAGTAAGATTGTATCACATGAAAGGGTAGATTTTAGATAGAATGTCAAACATTTTATAGAGTTATTATGATATATGTATTTAGTTTATATATAACTTTTTTATAATAAAAAATATGTCTTAGTATTTAAAGGGCAAGTTTGAGTAGATAGTTGTCATGAAAAATTTGCTTGACAGGAGAGTCAATCGTCAAAATTAGGCCCTCATTACAATAATGAAATTGAATAATGAATTGAAAGAATGAATAAGGAATGCCTCTTTAAAAACTATCAAAGCACAACCATAAGAACATCTTTCCTTTTTCTTTTTTTCCTCAACCCTAATCATGCATCTTCTAATCGTAGGAATACATTTTATAAAACAATTAATTTATTCCAATTAGATAATTATATTTAAATAATCCTTTTTTCCAATGTACACTAACTAATAATAAATAATAGAAATTCCAATATTAGTTTTTCCATTTGAAAACTAAAACTAAAATATATAAAATAATATATTATTGCAATTAAATTAAAAATCATAATTAAATATCTTTTCCATTCTGCACATTCCTAATATTTTAATATTAGATAAAATTAATTAGTAGTTTTGTATTTGTAAACTAAAATAAGAAATCTTTTATTCTTTTCTTTTTTCCAAATTGAAATAAAAATTAATAAAATATTTCCAATTCTAAATAAGGACTTGCACATTCAATTATTATTTTAATTATAAGAATTAAAATAATTGAATGTTAATCACTTTAATTTTATTTCTAATAGATATTAGAATTTATAATTATTAAAATAATTGAATGTTAAATCACTTTAATTTTATTTCTAATAGATATTAGAATTTATAATTATTTAACTAGATAATTAAAATGAAATCTATGCATTAAATAAATAATTCATCACCATGATTATTTATTTTTATTAATTAAAAAAATTTTAAACATCAAATAAATAATTAAACACTATAAATATTTATTTTAAATTAGTTAATTATCTTAATTATTTAATTATTAATTGCCCACACAATTTGATCATTTTAGGATCCTTCATACCAGGACCTAGTTTCCCTTCCCCAATACCCATACCTTGACATACAAAATAATCTCACCACAAAACCTTGGTAGTATTGTTAGACAATATTAAGGATCGTAATAAAATCTCCACATGAGCAATTAGCTATGTTAATTAACCATCAACAATATAATCACACATTGTGCACCATGTTATTAAATCAATAATTTGCACTAAAATAGAAAAAATAGTTTATATCCAATTTGCCACAAAATGGAACATTATTGAATCACAAAGGGACAAAAAATGAGGGATGTTACAATTTCCTTATCACAATAATTGCACAAAGGGAATTCAACACATTTGCATGAGGTATGCCTAGGTTCGCTATAACTATAGTAAGTGACTTGTTGAGTATGGTAGCCACCTTGTCCTCCACCTCATTTTCTTATGCATTTGAGTCATCTAAAGGGTTGACCTTGGTACTATGGCATGGTGTGTTGCTCAAGTTGAGTTTGGGCATTGGTGGTCATGCTACAAATTATGTGCAATGCTTGCATTATGCAAAAGGAGTTAGTGTCATGTGTAGGGCTTTGATAGACATCACATCAATAATTTACAAAGATTCCCTTCAACTTTTAGAGAAGTGGACATGTTGGTTTTCATGAGAATCATATCAAATGGCATAGTCAGAAATGCATGATGCTAAAGGAACATGGTGATGCTTAAGGCTCAAGATCTACCCATCAAGAAATTAGTCACTGTGTGACCTTTACTCTAGTACCCAAGGCGCTATCTAGGCTTCTTTTAACTTTTGTATGTTCTACAAGCTGATCCATTTACATAACCATCTATCCAATCTTTTCTTCTAGCTGCATAGTTGGGATATAAGACTATGGTTCATCCAATGCTTCTAATAGAAAAGCATCTTCAAGGTCCTCTTTGTGAGCAAGCGATGTGTGTTGTACTAATTCCCTTTGAATATGTATATAGTCAAATTGCCAATGGGTTGCCAATAAACCATTCTTTTTTAATCATATTATTATTGTTTTATGGGACATTGGAGATGAGTTCCTTCAACTACTAATCATATTTATGCATTGATTCACCAAGCTACTACTTGATATCTTTGAAGGTATCAATGTTGTGATGTCGCATCTCTGGGTAGTCAAATTCTACAAGGAATTTGGGTTTTAGGTCCCCAAGATCAACCTTTATTCCACTAGGGTCATAGTGCAAGTACTAATCTTATGTGTTTCCATTAAATGTGGCTATAAACAACTACATCTTGTGCATATTGTTTGTGATATCTTTGGCACACCATGTAATCTCGCATACCTTCTAGCATCTTGAAACATGTTTATCCCATGTGAATGGCTTGATGGTAGAGAACATGGACTCAAATTATATAATAATAAGATTCTATATGGTGTATATTATTTTCTAACTATGTTACTAATATATCCATATGGGAACTAGTGGATTGAGAAAACTCTTTGAATTTAAATACCATTTTATTAAAAACATTATTTTTTTAGGATACCTCTTCACCTTCATTACTCCCTCTAGCTTGTTGATGCAATGTGTACACAAAAAATCATTGGGTTTCTTCATTGTCACTTAACAAAGATTAGTTCATTCTAGATCCATATGGGGTTGGCCTTAGGTCACAACATGATTCGTCACCATTATCTAGCACACATACTCCACTTCTTTAGTAGTTATCTTGGGCTCATAAAAATGCATTCCATCATATAGGTTGTCAATCTTCAACCAAACACGCTTGACCCATCCTTCTGCCATCAACAAATGGCACCTCCATGTGATTTACATGCTCAATGCCCCCACCATTGCACTGCTTCCTTTGTGTGCAATGTGTTAGGGGTTGTCCCGCTTCACATTGTCTTTCATATATCTCCTTGTGCTCCACATTAACACTATTGGTCTTCATATTGACTTGCATGTTCTTTCATGAACCAGTTGTCCCATCATCCATGCACCCTTTTGGGCTGAAGGTGACTACTCCATTGCAAAAGTCTCCATGCAATTTTTGACGAAAAGCATTTTCATTAAAAACTTGACTTCTTTGAGAATTTGTACACCAAATTGGTGTCAAGAACTTATGAAGTGCTTCCTTAGTGGATGTATAGGTGGTCACGATAAACTAAAGAATGCATGCGTCCAAACTAGATCCACACACTTTAGTTGAGCAATTGATTCGGGCATCCATGAGACTTAGTGTCGATACTCGATTTGATGTTGTGAGATCTAGTCAATTATGTGCTTAGTGAGCTTAACCCAAAATTCTTTATACATATCATTAAATAGTTTTTTCCCGCACCATTGTCAGATCTTTAGTATAGTGGGGTTCTCATTAGTGATGCTTCCCACTCTACTCATAAACTATTTGTAGATCTCATTATGCATTACTTGCGAAAACATGTCTTGGACACAACACACAAATTTGCAGATGGTCCTCGCAATAAAGTAAAAATGTTAATTTCTTATGTTGTGCATTAGACTATGGTTAACACCTTTGTAGTCTGCATGTTGGATTATATGATATTCTCTTACTTGAAGTATGCTTGTAGAGTTTGAAATCCTTATTGTTATCTATTCACTGTTAGATTATGCCAATGCAATGTTAGATTAACAAAGACATGTGCACAATAGACAAAATAGTAGAACTTTGATGCATTCTCATTCAATTTCTTCTCTATTATATTAATTAAAATCATGGGGTTCTATAGGCTCTTCTTAAATATCATCCACTTCAACAGTCAAAGGTCAATTCTGGCAACTAAAAATAGGACAAATATTTACCACTTTTTGTTGTGAATGAGGTGTAAATTTGCTATTGATTGTTTGACCATTAAAATGGATGATATTTAAGTAGAGAGGGTTTTATAGACACTTCGCCTCGTCATAATTAACTCTAGTTTGCATGTGCATGTTTCAGTGACTCAAAGTTTTACAAGAGTGAAGTGCACACATGCTCAAGTTAATGTGGATGCAACTTTGTGTGCTCATGTAGTTAATTGATACATGATTGTACTTTAGCTCTAGCCAACTATTACAAATGACACAATGTGGATGGTAGGCATTTACGATGCTAATAGGGGGCATGTCATGAGGAGTTTGAACTACAAAACTTGCTTGATGATGATCAAGCCCCCACAAAGATTTGAAAAGATTGGAATAATAGAACATTTGGAATTGTGTAGAGATGTAAATGCCCAGGTGTGTATAAATAACAAATGTATGTTGTAATGCATTACAATTATTATGTTGTTTATATATCCTAATACAATAGTACAATTACAAAATTGAAATATGTACTTTTATTATCAAATTATTAAACTTATCTAATTTATTCTATTTTTTCACCAATTTACATTATAATTTTAATATTTCTAAATAGATTCTTTTAACTCTTTTAATGCATGTCCTTTTCCAACATCTTGCATTATAATCTATAAATTTCTATATAATAATAGATTTATTCTCCAACAATTTTCATTTCATTTTTTTAATTAATACAGGACACATATTTTTTATAATACAATATTTTTTCAAAGTTGGGAGAATCATTTTATATATAACACTTATTATAAAACCCAGTCTACCTACTTTAGTAGATATAAATAATCATTTACTACATTTCTTAAAAAAATAGTCTACAAACTTTAATATATAAAATGAATTTTTCAATATTAAATTTCTTCTTAAATTTATTAAAACACATGTGAAAATTGTTTAATCATAAAATTAATTCAAGACTCTTATATATATATATGAATGAGTTAGTAGTTGATTGGAAAACTGTGACCTTTAAACCTACCATCATAGATTATAGGGTGGCATATGCACAAGACAAACAAAATGTAGGGTAGCCGTAGGTAAGGAGAATATGTTTGTAATCAATTACAAGAGCGATTTCCAAGGGGGCAAAACTTAGAATCTTTTACCATTTCCCGCTTTGGCTTGTCTAACATTATGGAATTATGTACCACAAGTTGCAATCCATCCTTATTAAAATATCACGTAGAATATTCTTCAGAGACAGTCATTTTTGAATCTATGAATCATTTTCTGCATCATGTGATTTTTGTTCTTAGTTTTTAGTCAAATTAATTGAGTGTCTAGTTTTTAGTCAAACCAATTGACTGATACAGTTTTTTCCCAGCAATTGTCTTTGGCATGCATGTGGAACATTATGGAATCTTGTACGACACCTATTTAAATATAGAATTATATCATGTAGAGATTCTCACGTCGCCGTCATTTTTGAATCCATTGAACGTTTCCCAAATTCCTTGGAGATTCCCTGCCATGCACGATTCTTAGAAAACTTGTGTATCAAACATGGAGAGTGAATAATAGTAGACCAATTTCATCCCTGTAAGCTCTGCTAAAACTTCTTAAGGGAATACCATGCTGAGGACACGGAGTCTCCCATCTGGGTTGGGTTCAAGTCAGGTTGTAGCAGCTTTCAGAAATTCAAAACCATCTGGTTATTGCAGAATTCATTTGGGTTCTCTTTCAAATGATTTGTCATCAACTCGTTTGGACAGCAGCAAACGCTGTTGTCCATTGCTTAATACAAATGGCATATTACACAGTGCACCAACCCACCAGTCAATCAAAGCTATATCAAATGACATGGCTTTGGAGATTGGTATAGAGGAAGAAGAGTCTACAAGAGATTTTGGAGTTTCAGGGAAGTTTTTGACTGCAGTGGGATTAATAATGGGCACTGCAGTTGGGCCAGGAATATTGGGTTTGCCTGCAGCAACACTAAATGCTGGTACCCTGCCTTCAACTATGACCATTTTGGGCTCATGGGTGTATGTTATTTCATCCATCTTGCTTGTGGCAGAGCTTTCTTGTGCTGTTATGGAAGACAAAGGACTGGATGAAGTGAGTTTTACTGGCTTAGCAATGCATACATTGGGAGACAATGTGGGAATTCTTGTTGCAGTGGTTTATGCAATTTTGAACTATGCTCTTTTGGTTGCTTGCATTGCTGGCCTGGGTTCCCTTGTTCAGACATGGATGCCCTTTTTGTCCTCCTTTGTGGCTTGTGCTGTGCTTCCTGTCATAGTTGGGGGGGTTATAGGATTAACATCCTTTAAGGTAATTGATGGTATGAATAGGGTTTTGTGTGTTCTTATGGTTGCATCTATTTCTGCACTTGTGGGAGTGGGGGTATTTGTAAAGAGGCACTGTATATTGGATTCTTTGAACCATGCAGTGTGGGCTCCAGGTGTTCTTTTGCCTGCTGTCCCTGTAACTGTGCTCACACTGGGGTTTCATGTCATAACGCCTTTTATATGCAAGGTTGTAGGGAGAAAACCTCGGGATGCCGTTAAGGCTATTAGCTGTGGCGGGGCTGTGCCTCTTGCAATGGTCTTAGCATGGAACGCAGTTATTTTAGGCCTTCCTCATTCAAGCACCCATTCTAGGACATTGGATCCAATAAAACTTCTACTGTCTCTGAATTCCTCTGCCGTACCTGCAGTGCAAGCATTTGCCTTTTCAGCCCTCGGCACAACACTGATTGGTTATGCCCTCAGTTTTCCTAAACAGTTGTATGATACTCTATGCTTGATCAACATGGTTGCCCGAAAGCATTCTAAAACATATCTGGGGAACTTTCCCAACAAAATGGAAGCTGAAAAAATAGTGAGAAATTGCAATGGAGCTGGAAAAGTTGCACAAAGAACCAGTACTGCCAATGGAAGTGGCAGAGAGGTTAGCTTGGATGACCTGTTGGAAGGTCATGAACCTGGTAGAATGGGCGTCCGTGGAGTACAAGAAATAGCTTTGAAAGATTCTTCTAGTAGTGGGTATGGAATGAAAATATCTGCTTACACCAAGCTTAACTGTGCCCAACATGATGGAAATATATTGAATAGACGTACCTATGGAGAGGACAACAATTATTTTTCTACAAACTCCTCTGGTAAGAGCCTGAGAAAAAAGTTAACACTATCTGGCATAAAAAGTGGCAGCACTCGAAGTAAAAATGAGACTTTGTCTACTGAAACAGAACACTTGTCAAGTCTCAATCATTCAAAATCAGGAGAAGCCTTGATGTTATGGCTTGTTCTAGGCCCTCCCATTCTTATTTCAACCTTTTTCCCCAAAGCTTTTGCAGCAGCACTTGATTTTGCAGGGGTCTATGCCAACTGTTTCTTGTTTGGCATCTTACCTCCATTGATGGCATGGATCTATCGCTACAATAATGTGAGAAGGTATGTTCTGAACCACTTTATGCATATATGGATATGGCTTGGTAAACATTCTTCAATGGATGATAGAACTGTTATCACCTTCCTGTTGAATGTAACTGTAAGCTGCTTTATGGGTTTTATCAACTTCCGTGTCACTTTTCATTAGTGCTTTGAACTACAAATCCAAGATAGTGTTTCTTATGCTTCTTTAATAGTAATGTGCTGCAGAGAGTGATAAATAAAAGGTCTTAGAGTCCAATTTTGTCATCTAAAACTGCAGGAAATCTATACTTGGTTTTTAAAATTACTTTAGAGACAATTAGATACTGAATCATCGCAATTTTTTATAACTGCAGTTGTCATATTCTTGTTCTTCTTTCTTAAAAGAGAACTTATTCACCCAAGGAACACGAGACTAAATTAAGATGCCTTATTATTTTTTCAGTATCCAGTAGTTAAGCTTACAAATATATGTATCTCTAAACGTAATGCACAAAATTCATGTTTTACAAGGCATCCAATTTTTAGCCTTTGTCATATATACTTTTGTGCCCTTCTGTAGGCTTGGCATTGTACTCATGCAACAATTCTAATGTTTCTGTTTGAAAGCCACAATATTAATAAGAGAAATGAAACTTGTTCACTTGTGACAAGCAAATAACGGTCATTGTCTTTGCCTTGGAAAAGTGAAGCCACTATTAATGGTCATCTATTTTCAGGTCTTTAACAACCATTCATCTGCAGTACTTTCTGATTCAACAAAGATTATCCTTAAGAAATCTAACGGATCATCTAGTGCCATTCAAAAGATGTATACTGAAGGAAAATTAACAACTATTCAACATTCTCTTTCTTGTTCAAAAAGAGGAGGCATTCAATATTTTGTTGTCGTTGCAATCAGATATCCTTGACTAAAAAGGATAAAGTTGCAAGTGGCTCAAATCATTCTTACCACAATGGTCTAAGATCAGAATCCAGAGTTATGGTAAGATGCAGAAAAAATTTCATAGCATTATGTTCAAAGTTGATGTTTTGGGAGAAAACCAAGCTTTCTGTAGATTTTCTGGCTGAGTTTTCTATTGCTTATTGACAAGGGTTTGGGACGCCAACCACTTAGTAATGTGTTGGAAAAATTTGTCTACATTGTGGAGAAGAGTCATGCATCCTTCTCCAGCCATTTCCAGAAAAATCTATCCTAGACACTAAGAGAAAGTCCACCCAACTTATTGACTATGAAGAGAAAATAGTCCAACAAACTTATAAAAGGGAAGCAGTACTAACAAAATCTTTAAGCTATAACAACAACAAAAACACAATACACCTGATTTTACCTGGGAAAACCCTTCTAAGTAAAAAAACCCAACACAATAACCTTCTCTTATTCCATGAACTGAACCATTTACAATATAATAACATACTTCAAAGTTCTGCCAGTGCAAGCATAGACAAGCACATCAATAGGTAACTGCCTAAGTGGTTTTACAATACCATGGGTACCAAAACCATGGGCCAATAAAAACATAGTTCCACACATCCAGGCTTGAGTGTAAATCATGAAAAATATACAACAGACTAAGCAAATAGAATTCTGTTTTGATTAAGTGCGCTTGGCCGGGGCCTAAAAATTGTCCATAATTCATTGTTAAAGATTGAAAATGGTGACAGTAGTTAAAATAATAAATTTAAATATAACTGATTGTGGTTTGAAGTGATTATGTTAAGAATTGACTCTGGTTAGAGGGTGTGGGTAATAAACTCTAATTGAAAATTGCCCATTCTTAATCCCCGTCAAAGTCTACTTATGCATTTGCCATCAAACCTGTTATGCTGTTTAAATTGGTAAGTCGAGGACTGTATTGCATCAACTTATCTGCCAGAAGTTACTGCCAAAATAAGATATATTTTCCCACATGTTTTTAACTAATCTTTGGTTTTCAATTGAAGCCTAAAACCTTATACATCAAGCTTGAAAGGCTATTGTGTAGTTTGAAACTTGGTTCAATATTAAACATCATATGAGGAAGGTATGCAAGAGTGCAGGGATGATTCATATAGAAAAGCCTAAAATGGAAGTCTGAAATGGACATGAAACCAAATCCCAGATATTTTACATCCACCAAATTGCACTTTCTTTAACGAGGTGCCGCTAGAAACAATACAATCCATGCAAGAGACAGGAACCCAATTCTTCATTTTAATGAACATTGCTCATCCTTGAACTAAATGTTGATCTGCTGTGCAGAAGATGCGAGAAATTGTGGCTGTAGGAAGCAGACAGTAATTAAGAATTAAATGGGTCCGCACTTTTTACAAGAGTTTTGAATTCAAGCCTAAAAATTGATGACTAACATAGTTTCTCAAGAGCATTTTCCATTTCCTCCTGCATCATTGTAGCCCCTTTGTTGAACAAAGCACTTGCTTCATTTTATTTTTCAAAATTAGATCTCATTATGCATGTCTAATGTGATTGATTTCTGTTGATTTGTTTCTATGCTCTATTAGACCTGCCTCATTGATTCCTGTTAATCTGTTTCTATCTCCTTTTTTGTACTAGGTTCTGTCAAAACATTATCCTGTCCCTCCACTGACATGAAGTATGTTATGCCTTCCCAAATGTTTACATTTAAATCATCATTTTTCTAGCTTCTTTGCTTCAAATTTGAATCCAGTCCAAAGGGGTTTTGGTGTAATGGTAAAGTGGTGCTTTCATAGAGTGATTAAGTTCAAATTTTAATATTGCAATAAGGAGACTCATAACTAGGTGGGCATGCATGTAGAATAACATGTCCAAGAGGGCTATTCTTAAACATCATCCACTTCAACAGTCAAATGTTAATTTTGGCCAATAAAAATAGGACAAATATTTACCATTTTTAATGTGGAGGAGATGTAAAATTGTTATTGAGTATTTGATCATTAAAATGGATAATATTAAGTAGAGTGGTCCAAGACTAGAGCCTTTTCATCTCTGAAAGCATTCACGGTCCAGTGATGTTTCCAGTTATCCTTAACAAAATTGACCAAGCTAAACTCTATTCTCTGTGTAACGATTTAGTGACGAGACAGAAATTGCCATGATGACGACCTTCATAGCTAATGGTCATTTCTATGTTTGATGGTACACTCTCCTGCTCCTCAGCAGCTGGAACAAGTGTGTACAAAATGCGTCCAACTAAAATGAAAAAGAAGAATAAACCAAATACATGTGGGTTAAGTTTCTATGTTCTTCACTAGCCAGAGTTTCTTGATTCAGTTTCTTTATGTATTGCAGGTTGAATGTCTTTTTAGGGAGAAATTCTATATCTGCCTTCTGGCTATTATATTCGCTTTTAAACATTACCATATTCTCATTGATAACATATTTATATTCACATATGAATTAGTTTCTTGTTTTAGTTTCATTTTTTATAACGATTATGGCATCATTACTAACAAAATAGTTTTGACACTGCAGTGACAAGGATATGGGCAAGAGAAGAGCTGTTTTAGTTCCTGGAGGAAAAGGACTACTAATGGTGCTCTTTGCTACTGCAATTTTCCTTGGATTTAGATTGCCAAGTTAGATCAACATGTTAACATAACATTGCCATTGAATCAAAAAAATCATTTTAGAAATTTTTATGATTACAAATTTTCAACATTGGGTTGAACAAAAGTGGTCATGGAATTTCATTACTGCTGAGGCATTATAATCCTATCCCACAAAAAAGTTGAACAACTTGTACTATCTGTCATAATGAAAATTTTATTCTGCCTTGTGTCATTTCTTTGCTAACTTACTACCATTCTCCTCTTCATGAAGTACCACTGTTTTGTTGACATGGTTGGACAACCATACTAGTTTTTCATGTTT
Organism: Cunninghamia lanceolata; assembly: GCA_027924645.1. Taxonomy (NCBI): domain Eukaryota; kingdom Viridiplantae; phylum Streptophyta; class Pinopsida; order Cupressales; family Cupressaceae; genus Cunninghamia; species Cunninghamia lanceolata. The sequence continues at coordinate 92,230 of BSBN01000373.1, read as the reverse complement.
GATTTCTAAAATTTAAAAACAAATGAATTCATGTCAGTTCTAGAGTTATATTGGACTTAAAAGAAAATTAAATTAGAAAACCCACTTGTATGTATATGCATTCATCCCCCCACCTAGCTCCGTAAAACAGAGCAGGCAATTAATCTATGTAAACTTACTTTTGTATTTTCGAGGACAATTATATTATTGTAAAGGAATATAAACATTCCTTATGTGGTTTAGAATTTCATAACATTGTGTAATTTAAAAATTTGTGGGTTAATTTTTCTGAATATTTGTAATAGTTAAATGTGGGAATGTAATTAAAAATAATTGTACTTAGTTCTATAAGTAAAGGAGTGACCCAAATGAATATTTTAAAATTTGTAATACTCGGGAGTTGGAATAGTGAATCTCAGTTTGATATTCGCCTTAGGGTTAGATTACTCTTTTTACTCTACAAGGTCGAGTCTAGGGATTGTGATGCAGAGCATCCACCACCAATAAAACCCTAACATATAATTATCAATGTATGTCTATGCATTTCCAAATATGCACACAAACTTTAATTTATAAAGTCCCCTTTTTGTTTGCCATCGGCAAAACATCCTCCATCGGCTTCACAAAATACCTAAACCCGGTCACTGTAGCACTTGCACATACAAATGCTTACCTGCTGCGCCCGCGAATCCACATGCATTAGTTCATACTGAACACTCAGACATACAACGCCTGACCTCCAATCGCCGGTTACTGCCACCCGTTCTATCGGTCACCACTTGCATCTTAAAACTTGTATCTACGCGTTGTATATTTTCCATATACAACCGATACATACAAACCCTTACCTACTCTGCCGGTGCCCTTACCTCCTACTGCCGGTCGCACCTTGTATCCGCAGACCAACAATCCATCCAACATACATTCGGGCTACCACCCTGACCAGTCACCTTTTGCATCAACCCGATGCATCTATTTCGTTGTATCTTTACCGCATACAAACCAAAATATACATTCGCCGAATATTCCTTCGGATATGCCTTCGATGTATGTTTGACCCGCTGACTGCCTTTGTATATTTTTGATGTACATGTCCGATGTACATTTAACACATACAATCTGTCCAATACAATTGACAGATACACAGGAACTGTATCCAACATACAAAAGATGGATACTCACAAGTTGCATAAACCGATTCACTTTGCAACATACAAAACCCGACGTACATTTGCGGGATACTAAGAGACTGTCTCACATGCAACTGCAGGATACACACAAATAGTATCCGACATACATTTGCAGTGTATACAGGAATTGTATCTTCAGACTTGTACCTCCGTGACATGCATTTTCAAATGTACCTTTGACCAACCCTTGACTTCTTTGTATGCCGATAGGAAATCTTGAACTTTCTCTCTCCTATGTATATGCGATAGACTTGTATATCTCACTGTATGTTTCAACATACAACAGCGATGAAACAAAAGCGATATACTCGCAACATGCGAAAGCGATATACTCACAGATTGTATATCTCGCATACAAAAGCGATATCTACATAATTTGTATATTTTTGAGAACTTCACAGATTTTCACTGTTTGATCCACGCAATCTCCAACGATGGCCCGATCTGTTTCCTGGGCGGCTTCTCAGACCCTTTTCGATCTACACGACCTAGCACATACCCATGCTAGGGTTTTCAACACCTCTCAACCACGAACCTGTAAACATGCATGCGAACAAACATAAAATGCAAACTAAACCCTAAACTACTGTACATAGCCATTCCTCCGATTCACAGAATCAACCGGGGGAATGGATAATCAAATCCTTCCGGCCTCAGTATAGATAAACAATTTCACAGTGAATTCAAATGCAACAGGATCTTATTAACTTTCAAAAGATGCGATTACAGTACTCTATTTTCCAACAGCACAATTCAACTGATTGATTTCAGCTACCACAAAACCTAGATGCCTTCATCCATCAAATCCTAGGGTATTTATCTAGTTACCACTGGTAGTACAGACTTGCCTTCAAGCAGCTAGGAACCAATTGATCTAAAAATAGCATATCTTGGTCAAATAGACCTTATTACATTGAATGTCCAATTAGGACCTTATTGAAAACATAAACAACCTTAAAACTAACTAACTGCCTCATGTAGGCCACTGTAGGATAGGTGCTCCTGCACCAGATTGAGGTCAAGTCTGTGATTGTGGATTCATCCTTAACTTACATCATCCTTAACTTACAGACCTAGCTGTCTATGAAATCTTGCTTTTTTGCTTGCTTGTTTTGCCTTAGCTTTTTTTCTGCTTTTCAAATATACAAGGGCTGGCCATATTTATAAATACCTTGGTAGCACCATTGTTATGTCACAAGGAGACATGTTTTCCTAGGCCAATCCACATAAATGTGTACAAGATAAAAAAATAACACTCTTCGCACATGCACACACACCCACACACCCACACACACATTTTGAAGTTTTATAATATTATATACAAATTTGTACATTTCATTGCAAAATTCTAATAGAAACAATTAAATAGTCAACACAATTTTTTTTATCTTAGACAAAATTCTAATAGAAACAATTAAACATTTTGTTGCATATGTTGTCATTTATGTCAAAGAAGTGATGCTCAGAGGAGTTGTGATGTGAAACATACATTGATGTCAAAGGATCAGAGGTGTTGTGATGTGAAGCATTGATGTTAGGAGTGATGATTAGAGGAGTTGTGATGTGAAAGATATGGTGATGAAAGACATGAGCATGCTCTGTATGCTCTATACATAGTTGTACCTTATCTTCTGAAGTTCATGGATAGGTGAAGGTTGTCAAAGTGCTTTGATTAATGTCATACATTGATAATATGAAGTCATGTCTATTGCATTATTACATGTATTGTCACTTGTTGAAAAGCATTGCATGGGATATGAAGAAAATTGTCTAAGTCATCAGAAGGTCAAAGGCATAGGGAATTACACTGCAGGAGCACATGAGATTGTACCATAGATTAAGATATGGCCTCGTGGCTTGGAGGTTAGCAAGAGACAAATAAGAGCTATGCATGATCCAACTTTCAGAGCATAAAAGCTATTGCAGAGTTTTCTAGAGTTAGTAGAGTAAGAACAAGTCTTATTGCTGTGTCAGGTTATCAGAGATAGAACAAAAAGCCACCCCATTTCACCACACTTTGATGTTTGGCTTTGCTATTTGAAAGATAAGTTAACATGGTCAACATATATGCTCAGTTCAGGTTTCAAGTGTTTTGGAGTACCACAATTGTGTTTTTCAATGTTCTATGTCAAGATAGTGGTGTTACAATGTTGTTGCAGTCTCAAATGTATAGAAGAATGCTCTGCATTTCTTCGCACTTGAAGATATAGCCTGGTGGTTTGAACCATATGTGAAAAATGATGTCTTGCTTAACATATCCAAATTTTAGAATGTAAAAAGTACCACAAGTATGTTTAGCTATGTGCCAAGGTAAGATTGTGAGACAAGCAAGTGTAAGGATAACATGCTTCAATGTCTGATCACTTGCGCCAGCAAAACGATGCTTGAACCAGAAATAAAATTTTATGAGGAAGATGGCTAGGACCCATAGTGCTTATTGTGTGAACTGCTTGTTATTTTGCTTCTCCGGTACCACATTGGGTTTGGAGCTAATGTGTGAAAGGATAAGTGTTTGTAGTGCCGACATGGTATATTTGAGTGATTGTACCTTGTGTTTGGAAGTATGCGTTAGCATAGAAATGTGTACAAAGGCAAAATGGATCTAGTAGATCCTTTGGTATGAACCGCATAGTGGGATTTCACTCCTACAAAACTGCAGATGATTTGGGAGCCGACAAGCAAGGCCATTACACATTTCAAGATACACGTTACACTTAGGCCGATAAAGATGATGTTTTGAAGACTTGCGGAGGATAATATGAAGGATAGAAGATTGTTTTAGTGTGCGAGAGTGTGTGTGAAAAACATAAATGATCCTAAAATCGAGAAGTAACTCTAGAAGTTATGATGCATAATCCATAATAGAGGTAGTATTGTGTTGTGTTGAGGTGTTTTAAAGATATCAGAGATGTTTGAGCATAGGTGTTGAAGTCATAAGTCAATGTCAAAGTTTTAGAGGAGATGATACCACAGAGGTGATTGAACCATTAGAATCAGTCAAGTGTTTTGGTACAGAGATTAGTGCATCATCTTGTAAGTGTTGTAGCACTTTAGGGAGTTGGTGCTTCCTTTGGGTTGGTGCCCATAAAACTTTGTATCAGGGAGTTGGTGCTTCCTTTGGGTTGGTGCCCATAAAAATTTGTATTAGGGAGTTGGTGCTTCCTTTGGGTTGGTGCCCATAAAATTCATTGTAAATCCTTTTTTATTTGTGAGTTTGGATTTGGACAGTAGATCCAAGCAGCTTGCTCACCGTGGTTTTTCCCATCTTGGGTTTCCATGTAAATCTGGTGTCATTTGTGTATGTGCTTTTATGATTCATTTGGTTTAAATGTCTAGTCTGTATTGAATGCATTTAAAAGGAAAGTATTTGAATAAGTACTGATTCACCCCCTCTCTCAGTACCTTTGTGTGTTCAACAATTGGTATCAGAGCAAGGTTCCTGGGTACATCCTAATAACTGAAGGTAGATCTTGGATTAGAACACATGGCTTAGGAAGGATCTGCTTCTAACAGAGCACCTCTATTTGATGAAACTAACTGCCTTCTGGAGTGTAAGGATGGAAGCCTATCTTATTTGGAGAGTTGCAATCGATACTTATATTGATCCTACTCATCCTCTTATAGATCTGGCTAAGAAGAAGGCCCATGAAAACAATGCTAAAGCTAAGAATGCTATCTTAAGTGGTATAACCAACTCAGAGTTTGTCAAGGTAATGAAGTGCAAGATGACCAAGGATATATGGGATAAAATCAAAAATCTCTATGAAAGAAATGACAGAGTAAAGCAAGCAAAATCACAAACTTACAAAGGAAGGTTTGAGAATCTAAGAATCAAAGAAGAGGAAAGCATTGCTAACTATTTACTTTGAGTGGATGAAGTTGTCAATGGAATTAGAGGGATAGGCAAAGAAGTGAATGACTCAGTAGTTGTGAATAAAGTTCTGAGATCTCTCACTCACATATTTGACTCAAAAAATTCTGCTATTGAAGAAGCCAAAGATCTGAACACATTTACCATGGATGATCTAATTGGGTCCCTCACTGCCTATGAGATGAAAAATGAAGTCAAAGATACATCCAAAAGGGAAGCTGCTTTCAAAGCTGCAAAGAAAGAAGTAACATTTAGTCCACACAGTCAGTTTGAGGAAGAAGAAGCAAACTTTGTGAGAAAGCTAAGGAAGGGCTCAGGCAAGTATATTTAGGTAAGCTACCTTTCAAATATTTTAAATGTGGAAAGATTGGTCATTATGCATCTAAATTTCCTTTTGGAGAAAATGAAAATAACAACAAGGGTTTCAAAAGGAACAACTTCAAAAGGAACCTCCTTTCCAAAGAAGACTATAGCTCTTCATAAGAAGTAGATCACTACTCATCATATGATGAAAGAAAATAATCCTTATTCATGGCTATGGAAGTCTCTGACATTTCTGACAAGACTATTGATGAAGAAGGATGTGAAGTTGATTTTGACGGTGAACTTATTTATGCTCTTGAAGACTTGAAATGTATAAGGAAAGAGAACAAAGAACAAAAATCCCTAAATGAAACCAAGAGAAATGAATGCTCAAAACTTGACGAAGAAATATTTTCACTCAGAAAAGAATTGGAGAAAGTATACGATCAAATGGACAAAAATATCAACTTTGGAAGAAGCCCTGGAAATCTAGATGACCCTAAAGAAGCATATCTCATTCTAGTCATATCTCAAGGAAGAAGATATGGAAGACCCTTCCATGCAAGGCAGATCTTCATAAATAGGTTCAATCATGCCTTTTTTGGTTATTGTTTTATTTGCAATAAATATGGTCATAAGGCTATGGAATGCAAGTCTAGAATGAATAGAAGAAATTTTATAATTAGGAATTCTCTTGCTTCACTAGTAGATGTCAATGTGATGTGTCATATCTACAACAATTTTGGACACATAGCCAGATATTGTAGAAGTAGATTAGAAAAATTAGAAACTCAGATGGCAGATATTAATAAGCAAGACAAGGAGAGTGACACTTCCAAAAGACATGAAACAAATAATGAGGTTGAAAATTCAATGATTGTCTGAACAAAATTTCATGCCCAAGGGCAAACAAACCCCTGGGTAATAGACAGTGGATGTTCAATCCACATGACAGGTGCTAAAAGCAAATTCATCAATCTTGTAAAGTGGAATGGTGGATCAATCAAGTTTGGTGATAATACATCTGCAAAAATTTGTGGAAAGGGCACCATAAGTATTGATGGAAGATCTAAAATAGAAGATGTTCTATATGTAGAAGGTCTCAAGAACAATCTTCTCAGTGTAAGTCAGATGTGCAGCAAAGGATACAATCTTATATCTCATGCACAAGGATGTGAAATCAAAAGAGCAAATACTGGTAAACTGGTGGTAGAGGGTTCTAGGACATAAAATAACTTATACAACCTATGTGGTGTTGATGGAAGAATTTGTCTTCTATGATAGACAGGTGAATGTTGGTTGTGGCATAAAGGATGGGACACATCAACTTTGACAATATTGTGAAGTGCAGCTCCACTCAGGTAGTAAGAGACATGCCAAAAATTGCAAAGCTTGCAAGCACCTTGTGTAAAGAATATCAGATTGGGAAGTAGACAAGGACAAGATTCAAGACCAAGGAGTATTCTTCTATAAGACCATTGGATTTGATTCATATTTATCTGTGTGGTCCTACCAAGACAAGGAGTCTCCAAGGTGAGAGGTATTTTATGTTGCTTATTGATGGTTACTCTAGGATGACATGGGTTACATTTTTGAAAGAGAAATCATAAGCTTTTAGTAGGTTAAGATTTTCAAGTCTATGGTTGAAAATGAAATGAATTCTAGAATCAAGTGCTTAAGGTCTGATAGAGGAGGTGAATTCACATCAAATGAGTTTGAGGAATATTGTGAAGAAAATGGAATAAAGAGAGTACTTTGCTGCAAGAACCCCTAAAAAAATGGAGTTGTTGAAAGAAAAAATAGGACAGTGCAAAAGATGGCAAGAACTATGCTTAATGATGTAAAGCTTCCTGACAGATACTAGAAAGAGATAGTCCACACTGTAGTCTACATTCTCAATAGAGGACAATTGAGGGTAAACAACACCAAGAGTCCTTATAAGCTGTGGAAAGGCAGACCTGCTTCAGTCAAACATCTCAGGGTAATTGGAAGCAAGTCCTGTATCAGGAGAGATGATGAAAACCTAGGAAAATTTGATTCAAGATCAGATGAAGGTATCTTCCTTGGCTATTCATCTAGAAGTAAGGCATATAAGTTCTTAAAAAATATGCTGCAAAAGATTGTTGAAAGTGTAAATGTGAAGGTTGATGAAGATCTGCATCCATCCACATATGGTCAAGAAGACTATTTCTCAGAGGGATCAGCTTGCATAGAAGAAGAGGATGAAGTTGAAGAACAAGAAGAAGAAACAGAAGAGAATACCACAAAGACTCCTACAAAGTATGTTTAGAGAAACCACTCAGAAGATTAGATGATTGGAGACAAGAATGAGGGAGCACAAACTAGAGGAAGATTTGCAAGGACAAATAAGCAAGTAAACTTCTCTTTGTTGTCTAAGATGGAACTTAAAACTTTTATTGATGATAGCAAGGATGAAGGATGGATCAAAGCTATGGAAGAAGAACTCAATCAGATAGAAAAATTAGACTTGGGTATTGGTTCCAAGACCTGTAGACAAGAATGTAATAGGCATAAAATGGGTGTTCATAAATAAACTAAATGAAGAAGGACAAGTTAGAAACAAGGCAAGATTGGTTTGCAAAGGTTATACACAAGTGGAAGGAATTGACTTTGAGGAGACATTTGCTCCTATGGAAAGAATGTAAGCAATCAAGATGTTTCTTGCATTTGTAGTTCACAAGGACTTCAAGGTATATCAAATGGATGCCAAATATGATTTCTTGAATGGTGACTTAGAAGAAGAAGTTTACATAGAGCAGCCTAAAGGATTCCAGCTATCAGAAGATTATAATATGGTATTTAGACTTAAGAAGACTTTATATGGTCTGAAACAAGCCCGTAGGGCTTGGTATGCAAGGTTGGATAAGTATCTACTCTAGCAAGGCTTCAAGAAAGGTACAATAGATAGTAATCTATGTATGAAAATTGAGAATGGGCACATATTAATAGTAGTAGTATATGTTGATGATATATCTTTGGTGGAAATGATGAAATGTGTAAGAAGTTTGTAGAGGATATGTAGAAGGAATTTGAAATGTCTATGATAGGTGAGCTATCATTCTTTCTTAGACTTCAAATCACTCAATCAGATGAAGGTATCTTTATTTCACAAGCATTTGAAGTATGTCAAGGAGATGTTGAAAAATTTTGGTATGGAAGATTGCAAACTAGTGAGTACTCCTATGGTAACAAGTTGCCATTTAAGTAAAGATGACGAGTCACCTCAAATTGATCAGACTCTGTATAGGTCTATGATTGGGGGCCAACTATTAGATACTTAACATCATCAAAACATGACATTATACAAGTTGTTTGTATGGTTGCAAGGTTTCAAGCTGGTCCAAAAGAAACACATGTGAAGGTAGTCAAAATAATTTTTAGATATTTGAAGAGCACTTTGGATTATGGATTATGGTATCAAAAAGGTAATGACTTCTCCCTGACAGCATACACTGATGCATATTGGGATGGTAGCATTGATGATAGGAGAATTACTAGTGGTGGAGATTTCTTTCTGGGAAATAGATTGGTCTCATGATTTAGTAAAAAAAAGGGATTCAGTTTCTTTATCATCATCAGAAGCAGAGTATATAGCTGTAGTATCTTGTTGCACTCAAGTGTTGTGGATGAAGAAAACATTGAAGGATATCAAGGTAATGTATAATGAGCCCATTCCTATCCTATGTGACAATACAAGTGCCATAAATATTTCAAAGAATCCAGTGATGCACTCTAGAAGCAAGCACATATCCATCAAGTATCACTTTTAAAGAGAAAATGTTACAAATCAAGAAGTAAAATTGGAATATGTACCTACAAAGGATCAGGTTGAAAACATATTTACAAAAGCACTTTCTAAGGACACATTTGAATATATCAAGCATAAGTTAGGGGTTGTTGCCCCTCCTTCTAACTAGATGCACATATGATGCATCTGTCCAGGGGGAACAGTTCAAGGTATATTTATTATCCTTGGATTGATGGTGGCTACCTCTTGGGGGAGCAGGTAGACAAAGAGACTACTAAGGATGACAAGAATTGTATAGACAAGGGGAGATTATATGTGTTGCCGATATAGAGGAAGACCACTTTTCCTTTTCCCTTGATGTCAAAGGGGGATCGAGATTAGTGTTGCCATCAATGACAAAGGGGGAGATTATTGCATATGTTGTCATTAATGTCAAAGGAGTGATGCTCAGAGGAGTTGTGATGTGAAACATACATTGATGTCAAAGGATCAGAGGAGTTGTGATGTGAAGCATTGATGTTAGGAGTGATGATCAGAGGAGTTGTGATGTGAAAGATATGGTGATGAAAGACATGTGCATGCTCTGTATGCTATGTACACAGTTGTACCTTATCTTCTAAAGTTCATGGATAGGTGAAGGTTGTCAAGGTGTTTTGATTAATGTCATACATTAATAATATGAAGTCATGTATGTTGTATTATTACATGTATTGTCACTTGTTAAAAAGCATTGCATGAGATATGAAGAAAATTGCCTAAGTCATCAGAAGATCAAAGGCACAAGGAATTACATTGTAGGAGCACAGGAGATTGTACTACATTGTACCACAGATTAAGATATGGCCTCGTGGCTAGGAGGGTAGAAAGAGATAGATAAGAGGTATGCATGATCCAAGTTTCAGAGCATAAAAGCTACCACAAAGTTTTCCAGAGTTAGCAGAGTAAGAACAAGTCTTGTTGCTGTGTAAGGTTATTAGAGATAGAACAGAAAGCCACCACATTTCAGTGCACTTTGATGTTTGGCTTTGTTGTTTGAAAGATAAGTTAAGATGGTTAGCATATATGCTCAATTCAGGTTTCAAGTGTTTTGGAGTACCACAAGTGTGTTTTTCAATGTTCTATGTCAAGATAGTGGTGTTACAATGTTGTTGCAGTCTCAAATGTATAGAAGAATGCTCCACATTTCTCCGCACTTGAAGATATAGCTTGGTGGTTTGAACCATATGTGAATAATGATGTTTTTCTCAACATATCAAAATCTTAGAATGTAAAAAGTATCGCAAGTATGTTTATCTAGGTTCCAAGGTAAGAGTGTGAGACAAGCAAGTGTAGGGATAACAGGTTTCAATGTCTGACCACTTGCCCCAACAAAAAGATGCTTGAACTAGAAAGAAAAGTTTATGAAGAAGATGGTTAGGATCCATAGTGCTTATTGTATGAACCCCTTATTATTTTGCTTCTCCGGTACCGCATTGGGTTTGAAGCTAATGTATGAAAGGATAAGTGTTTGTAGTGCTGACATGGTATATTTGAGTGATTGTGCCTTGTGTTTGGAAGTATGTGCAAGCATAGAAATGTGCGCAAAGGCAAATTGGATCTAGTAGATCCTTTGGTATGAACCGCATAGTGGGATTTCACTCCTACATTACTGTAGATGATTTGGGAGGCAACAAGCAAGATTGTTAAATGTTTTAGGATGCACATTACACTTAGGCTGACAAAGATGATGTTTTGAAGACTTGTAGAGGATATATATGAAGGATAGAAGATTTTTTTAGTGTGTGAGAGTGTGCGCGAAAAAGATAAATGATCCAGGAATTGAGAAGTAACTCTAGAAGTTATGATGCATAATCCATAACAGAGGTAGTATTGTGTTGTGTTATAGAGGTGTTTTGAAGATAGCAGAGATGTTTGAGCAGAGGTGTTGAAGTCATAATTCAATGCCAAAGTGTTAAAGGAAATGATGCTACAGAGGTGATTGAACCATCAGAATCAGTCAAGTGTTTTGGTACAGAGGTTGGTGCCTCATCTTGTAAGTGTTGTAGCACTTTAGGGAGTTGGTGCTTCCTTTGGGTTGGTGCCCATAAAACTTTGTATTAGGGAGTTGGTGCTTCCTTTGGGTTGGTGCCCATAAAATTCATTGTAAATCCTTTTTTATTTGTGAGGCTGGATTTGGACAGTAGATCCAAGCAGTTTGCTCACTGTGGGTTTTCCCATATTAGGTTTCCACATAAATTTGGTGTCATGTGTGTATGTGCTTTTATGATTCATTTGGTTTAAATGTTCAGTTTGGATTGAATGCATTTAAAAGGAAATAATTTGAATAAGTACCGATTCACTCCTCCTCTCAATACCTCTATGTGTTCAACACGTTCAACACAATTTTTATTAATTTAGACAAAGGAAAAATAAGAGGTTCTTGGAGAAAAAGATGAGAGAGAATAAAGTTAAAGAAAACATAGTCTTTTGAATGCTGGAGTTGTTTGTTGTTCAATTCTAGAATAAAATGACTTAGGAATTAGAATCTAGAATTTGCATCTCATCTCTATCTTCTTTGCTCTTTAGCTTTGTGTCAAGAGAACATACACATGCAAATTTGTCGTCTTTGGTGTAGTGGCATCCATTGCTATGATAGTGTACTATTATGGAGGCATCTTGTATGATTGCAAGTTTGTCCTCTACAACATGTAACATGCAAAAAAAATTGGAAATAGCACCTTTGAGGGCTTGTCTTAAGGATATTAGACCAAAAACCTTACTCAATGATGATGAAACTCCACAAAAATTTGAAGAAATAAATGTTAGGGTGTATAAATAACAAATATCTCTTGTAATATATTAAAATTATTATTATTATTATGTTTATATTTTCTAATACAATATATACAATACTTAAAAGATAAAATCCCTACTTTTATTACTAGATTATTTAACTTATCCAACTTATTCTATTTTTTTACCAATTCAAATTGTAATTTTTACGTCAAGAGGCCTTCTATAGTGATATCAAGGACTAATATTTATAAAAACTAACATTTATTTTTTAAAAAACTAAAACTATAAAATAGCTCTTAACTAAATAAAATAGTTCTATAGTTATACATTCCCTTTACTGAAATGGATGAGCTAACTTTCCCATCTAACAGTGGATAACGACTATTCTTAAACATCATCTACTTCAATAGTCAAAAGTCAATTTTGGCCAATAAAATTAGGACAAATATTTATGTAAAGTATGCATTCTGAAACAATAATTACTGAAGTAAATAATCCACTTATTTACATTAACTCAAATAAAAAGATAGATCTTATATATATCAACAATAATGTCAAATTACACCTTACAAATCCACATGCCATAACTAGGTGTTAGCATTATAAAAGAAAATAAATTGTACATCATAGGCTCTCATGCCATAAGTCATCTCAAAGAATAATAAGGTACAATAATCAAGTACAATACAAGTAATGAATAAGAACTGAATCATTGTCATTGGCCATCACTAACCCACATGGTCATCTGCAAGCTGAGAGACAGGAACATGGCCCAGGCACTTTTCCGTCCAACCACAAAGCAATTACACTTCCCCATAATCCTTCATGACATGAAGGATACCTGACCCTGCATGAAACACTTAGCAACCTGGAAACAACTGGCAAGAGGGAACACCTGATGTAACCTGATGTCTAAATGCATGTCTAACTAGAATGCAATATCTCACAATCAGGATGTGGAAGAGAAACATAAATTAATAAAGTTTGCTAGACAATCTTTCATCTATTTCAATGAACATGGCTTGGCCCAGGCACTTATACAAGTGTAGACAACCAAAATTGTCCATTTCATAACATCACCTAATCATACATGACTTGTAAAAGATATTGTAATATTTATCCTAGGTCATTACATTTATCCCACTTACATTAACCCACTTGATCACCTTCCCAATGAATTAAATAAATCTCATTTATTTAATTAATCCCTCTTCACATGTCCCACAAACAATTTAAATTAACTATTAAATCAAACCCCTCATCATGACATGTGTCACATGACTACAACTCTTCTCATGCACACATAATTTAAATAATTTTATTATTTAAATTATGAGATTCCCCTCACATCCTATTTTTAGTTCCACTTATTTGTGCATCATATGGCATTTTCTATTCAAGATAAATAAAAGAATCCCACTGATTTCCTCTCATTCTATTGTTAGCCTCATGTCATAACCCAACTAATGTGTGTTATAGGCACTAAAATCAACTTTTAATCCTAGCCCTACACATCACACATTTGACCTTTAATCTTGGCCATCGAATCAAACTAGCCCCATCTTATAAATCTAGCCTCACACATGCCATTTGAGATCCATCTTCTTCTAATATCCTCACTCTACCAAAATTCTTCTAATCATCTCATCTCTATCCATCTGTCTTCTTCGATCAATCTTTCATCTCAACGTTATGCTGCAAAAATGAGCACCCAACATCGCTCCAACAATCGAACCTTCAAAATCTTGCATTCGCATATGAGGTGGAGAAGAGCAATGGAGGTCAATCAAGAACATCATGGAGATTTTAGTTTGCATTTGTATTTATTACTTTGATTTTCATGTTGTCTTGTTCTCTATTGTGCATTGTTAGGGTTTTTATCATTGTTTATTCATTTACCTTGATTTGCAATTTTTACCCTAACTACATCTGGCATGCTCGGTGGGACCCACTTCTCTTGATCATTTTTGCAAGTTTTTGTTGTAAAAATTTACGTTTATCTAACCCTTGTTTGTCAAGTTTTGCAAGTTGATTGTTGCAGGTAACCTCCTGAACAAAAATTGACTACACCATTGTGTCTGGGAGGCCGTTTCCATGATTTTTGACTATAAATTTGATAGGTTTTGGTGACTGTAAAAAAATTTAGAATATTTTTGGATTTTTTTAGTTTGCAGGCCACACTGTATCGATCCGTACCATACAGACCCGCCGTACGGCCTACACATATCTTCATTCCTATCGTTGTTTGGTTTTGTCCAAATTTCTTTATGTAAATTTTTCGTTGGTCTACATCGCCTATGTCTTGTTCTCTGCCCACTGGTTTCTACTTCTGCCACTGTTGGAATGTTCCTCTGCTTATCCCTTAAACTGCAGTCACCACCGATCCTCTGCACACTTAATATTTAAGCTTAAGGTCACCACCCATTTAAACTAAGGTCGCTGGTCATTTAAACTTATGTCGCCACCCTCTGTGAGCACCACAACCTTATCTCCACCATCCTATACTCCCGGTCGCTACCCTAGTGCTTCCCTGTCGCCACCTAGGTTGAAGTCTTCTGCCACCCCCAAAGTCCCTCCTATCAACCTTATATCCACCATGCCTTTCCATCGACTAAACCCTCGATCCCGGTCACCACCATCCATTTATCCTTATTCCTCCACCATCATAAGCTGTCGACATCCATCTTAATCACTAGCTTCTGTCGACTTGTAATTCCCAAAGCACCCATAGACTATTTGGTTTAGCTTTAAACCATTGGCATTATATTTAAATTATTGGCATTGGCCTTAGTATTTACTTTGGGCTCAGGTCGCATGGAATAGGGGGCTGGCCTTTTGGCCTCCGTTCTTTTTATATTTTTCCATCCTCATAGCCCTTGGTCATATCAACGACCAAGGGCTCTACTCCTTGTAAATTGTAGATAGTGACCTCCAACGCTAGACCTTTACATGTGACCATAGCGCCTTAATCGCTAGCAGTTAGGCTAAATAGTTAAGCTAGCCTTGTTCTTTCTACATACCTAAAGGGGGCATTTTTTTTCTTTTATCATAACTTCTGCATACGGGCTCCAAATAATGCAAATGAGGACTCATCAAAAAGCTGACAGGACAAACTTCATACTGGAGAAACTTTTATCAGGTGACTATACCATTTTATAGGCTTTTTTATCAGTCAAAGTCAAACTTGCTTTCAAACTTCAATCGAGCATATCTTGAGCAAAATTGATCCTTTTTCAACAATTTTTTTAAAAAAAGTGCATAGAATTACGTGTACTTTATGTTTATGCTATCTATTCTACTATATCAAATCATTTTAATTAGAATTTTTCATATTTCATCTTTTTCACATTACGGTCTTCTATGCAAGTTTACTTGGTCTTTTTCAATTTTGTGGCTTGTAGGTGCATAAAAGGAGTTGGAGAAACATTTGGATTACTCAAAACAATAACTTGGAAAGTGAAAATAATTAGGTCTACTCATTCCATCTTTCATCTCTTAATCATTGTTTGCAAACACATTTGGATTTTGGGCTTAAAACAAATCTTGTCTTTAATCACATATCAAAAATCAGGTCTAAAATTAACTATTGTCTTCCTACACATTTGATTTGGGATCTAAAAAGAACAAGTGCTTGAACTGCTTGACACAGATCTCATTTTCTAAGGACCAATTAATAACTGCGAGTGTGAATCAAGGGTGTGTGTGTATGCTCTCTCCTCGCACTGCAAGGTGATCTTGGAGATCAAAAATACCTCACTTGGTTCACTTTTGTATACCTTATCTTAGGAGGCCTGCTTGGAGACACACCACTCCAAGGGATGACCTCAACTGAGGTTGAATCGAAAGACACCCTCATTAGGAGTTGTAAATCTTGTCACTCTTGGCTAAGCCCCAAAGAACTCTATACCTTTGGGAAGTGAAGGTGATGGGTGGGCCACCCATTTCTCCCGGCTATGTGGCAAGATTTCACTTTCATTACATCCTTAGTCAACCTTGTGCAACCTAGCTTAAGACCTAATTGGCCATACCCCACTTGACTATCATTAGGGCTTGTTGATGTGTCTTCAATTGTGTGCTTAATCATAGCATTTAATCTTAAAAAATGAATTTGAACATTGTGTTTGTTGTGTGTGTTCATGCATTTACCTGTGAAATTTTGTGTTTGATATTACCCAAGTCAAACTACCAATAAACATTTGCCACATCATCTAATCTTTCCAATCCAAATAATCCTAGTCATTAAAGCAATCACATCCTAATCATTCTAAATCCTCATCAAAATCTTAATCAAACATTTGCCAAAAGTGACACCATGACAACATTAGAAGACATAATACCCAATTCCAAAACCTCCTCCAAAAACTTTACCAAGAACCACAACCCCTAAACCAAGGAATCATTCAAGAACTACAAGCGATCATCAAAGAAATTCAACCTCAAGCAAGCCAATCACCTCAAATGTAACCCTCATAGCACAAGCCCAATACCTCATAGCCACTTGTCAAACCCAATAAGCACATCATCCTCTATCCATTCAACACCAATCAATTCCACCTCATTCCTATATGGCATCACCCTCGTCACCATACCAACCTAATCCATCTACATATTATGACAATTCCACATCACATTATCCCATATCTTCCCATAACAATCCCATATCACCTTATCCCGTATCTTTCCATAACAATCCCACATCACCTTATCTCACATTTTCCCATAACAATGCCACATCACCATACCCTACTTCTTCCAATATCAACCATTATCCACAACAATCCATACCCCAAGATCTTTTACCTACATATCCTACCATTTCATCTCATCATCAAACCCATTCAAAAGAATATCAATGGCCCCCACAACATGAACATGCAAGTCCAAGTGGCCCTTTGTACATAAATCAAGTGAGCCCAAGTCCACTTTTGCAGCAAGACCTAATAGACTTAAGTCCACCTGTGCTACAAGACCTAATAACCTTTGACAAGGGAGATACCAATCTAAACCTTTCATCCTATGAGAATCCCCCATCACAATCCACTCAAATGCCAATCCATGAGGTTACAAGTCCTATCCTAACAACACCATGTGATCCTACCCCTAGTCCATTGATCCATCGACCTTTTAATATATCCAAGCCTACTATCCCTCTATCCAATCCAAACCTCAATATATCCAATCCCACTATCTCTCCATCCAATTCAAATCCTAATATGCCAAATTCTATTATCTCCCCACCTAGTCCTAATCCATCCAATCCAATTAGCTCTCCATCTAGCCCAAGTCCTAGTCCATCTAATCCCATTATCCATCCCACAAGTCCTAATTCTAAGCCTATAACACCATCCTCCCTTATTGTTCATCCACTATATTGCCCATCCACCCATACACTTGCAAAGGATGTGATCCATTGGCTATTAGCAAGGAATAAATCATTGCCATGTCATGAAAGTCCCATTCATGAGCCTATCAAAGAACCCTCAAACACCTTGCTTATTCCTACAATCCTATCCAAGCCTATTGAAGAGTCTCCCCCCATGAGTCCACATCAAGACCCATCATACCCTCATGTGGTTGACCAAAAGCCTATCCAAGAGTCATCCCATTCCATTCAAGCAACCCAAGAGCTATGTCAAGAGTATAATCCAACACAAATGGAAACATCAAGCCTTTATTTAAATCAAGATCAAAATATCTCTAAGTTTAACTCATCCATGACTTATATATTGCCTACAGTCAAGATATTAGCTATGATCATGACCCTATTCATGAGAAAATTTATCCCATTCATAGCCAAATTAATCCTATTTATGCTCACATTTATGATCAAGATTCTATATATGATCATGAAAACCACAATGAGCCTCTTAGCCAAACTTTATGCAATTCATGATCATGATGTTATCACTCCACCTATCCTTCCTCCCATGATCATCCATGAGCAAGATATCCAAAATCCCATGACATCTACTTGTCATGATGAGACACATGCCTCCCAACCAAGCATAGAAGATCAAACCAATAGATTGGATCTACATGCACATAATCATGATCCTAATGATCCTTCCACATCCACTATTGATCCTATTTAAAATTCACCATCATATCCTATTAGTCTATCCACCTTCATCCATGAGTGCTCCTTCATAGAACACCAACAACCATTATCCTCTATCTCACCTTCTCCATCCAATAAGGAGCTTGTGTCTAGTTCCCAAACTACACCTAGTTCTCTTGTCCATCACATGCTTCAAAACATGAACTACCAAGGTAAAGACTTAGGCCTTTATGAACAAGGTATTTTGGAGCCCATCCATGTCAAGGTCCCTCCACGTTCATATGGCCTTGGATACACACCCCAAGGACACCAATCTAAAGATGTTGGTACTTCCTCCATGCATCCTAAGTTCACTTCCTCCATCCCTTTAAAGTCCACCACTTCCTATCATAAATCCTATCATACCCCTAAATCATATGTTGCCATTCCACCTCCATCATCCTACAAATCACAAAAGCATGTGACCATACACCTTCCACCATCCACTTTACCTCTACTTCTTCCAACTCGTAATATTCTACCATCCACTTTACCACCACTTCTCCCAATGCCAAATCCATCCATTTATACATTCCCTCACACTCCTAATCATGACCAACAAATGCACATGTTGTCTAAATATAAAGCTTCCACACATTCCACCCATTCTAAGGGATTCAAAAATAAAAAATTGGATGCCTCCTTTCATAAAGCCAAAAATCCTAAGGATCCTCATGCCTTAGGACATCAATGCAAAAAGTCAAAACAAAGTACATTCAAAAAGCTATCCAAACCCATACCTTCACAAGAAAAGTCTGAAACTAAAATGATTTGGGTACCTAAGAAAAAAGAAAGCAATTCAAATGAGGCATCCACCTCTCAAAAATCCCAATCATCCCCTTCCATTCAAAATTTTCATTCCACTCAAAAGTCTCAAATTCCTCCAACCCACAAGCAAAGCAAAAATCATAAAAATACAAAGTCTATGTGGGTCCCTAAATGCTTACATCACCCATCCCCTAAGAAAACATCTCCATTGCTTCCTACACCACCTCCTCATCAAAAGCTTCAATGTTTATCACGGTGTGTGCAACCGTTGGTCATGGTTCCTTTCCATTCCACAACTCCACATACCTCCATCTCCCCATCATTCACCTATTATCCTACATATCTTCCCCATCACCCTCCTATGGTCCATGATTTTGGCTAAACCTCCCCATTCATCTTTTCCATAAGTCCTATATAATCCACATTATAATCCACTATTTCCCTCCACTATCGCACCTTTCATAATCCACTGTCTACCTAATCCATTTTCCTCTCACGCAATCCCTTACCAACATCTATGAGCCTAATGACATTTGACATGGTCCATGCGACGACATCCATCTAGCGAGACTATCACCTTTTATGGAACTAGACACTTGAGTCCCTCCTATCCTTCTCCTATCCAAAAATTAAAAAAAATTGAAAAATAAAAGAAGTCAAAAAAGTAAAAAAAAATTTAAAAAAATAAGTAAAGAGAAATCCCTTTGTCCAATGGTGAAAACCTGGTAAACAGGTGCCCTTGATAAGTACCATGATGAAAACCTAGCAAAAAGGCATCATGTGTAGGTTGATCTTCTATCTCACTTACACTTGGGGGCACCTTGTCTCATCCACACTATCTATCCTATCATATTACCTATCATTTTCCACCATATCCTATCTTACCATCATTATCCATTACCCGCATACCTATCCTATTGAGTCCATTCATCCTCCCTTCCTCTTTTGATCTTGATGAAGATATAGGGGCAAAAACAAAAAAATGTTGAAACATGTTTTGGATATCTCTACCTCATCCCTTCCAATCCATCTTATCACCATCCTATTGCCATAGGCTTTGTCATGAAAAATCCTAAGTATTGTACCTAGAGTGGGGCATGTTATTCCTATGCGACATAGTCTTTTGAGATCACATCCTTTCTCTTATGCATACATCCATCCACTATAGCCTATACTTTTATCTATCCATCTGTCATGAGCCTTTTATCCCTTATCCTATCGCCTATCCTTTTATTCGTCTATCTAATCCAATCCTACATTATCCTTGCACCTAGACTTGGTTTTCCCTTGTCATTGGTATCTAGCACAAAGGCTAACCAAAAATGTCATCCAATACCATCTCAAAACATTTTCAAAAATCCAAAAACAAAAAAAATCAAAACATTCCAAGAATCCAAAAAAATAAAACATTTCAAGAATCCAAAAAATCAAAACATTTCACAAATCCAAAAAAATCAAAACATTTCACAAATCCAAAAAAATCAAAAACATTTCAAAAATCCAAAAAAATTAAAATATTTCAAAATTCCAAAAAAATCAAAACATTCCAAAAATCCAAAAAAAATAAAACATTCCAAAAAATCCAAAAAAATCAAAACATTTGCAAAATCCAAAAAAATCAAAATATTCCCAAAACACAAAAAAATCAAATATCGAACAAAAAATCCAAGCAATAAGATCAATCACATCATCAAACCATCTATCACATCAAATCCAATCAAATCATCAAGTCACATCAAGCCAATCTATCAATCAAAATCACATCAATCTAATCCATATCATCCCATCAATAACATCATATATCATCAAACATCCAATCAATCTCAATCAATCCATAACCCGATGAATCCATCCACCTTCATCATCACCACCAATAAAACACAAATCAGAACTACATCTTACCTCTATCGTTCAGTGTCTTGATCCCGTGGATACAGAGTATGTAGGCAATCTGGGATACGAAGGAAGTGCTCAGATTCAGGCATAGGCGATAGCCCATTTCCATCTTTCATCCTTCTTCTAATTTTCGCTAATCACCATCTTTATCTATCTCATTTCTTCTATCATCTATCTCCCACACCTAAAATCCAATCAATCATCACTTCATTCCAATCAAATCACTTCCTCAAATCATCAATCCATCACTTCTTCCAATCAATCTCATCATCAATCATCCATCCAATAAATCTCAAATGCAAATCAATCCTTAAAACCATACCAACCAAGTTAATCAATCTTGCTAGATTATTCAATTGCATCAATGGTCTTGATCCTAGCCTTGTTGTAAACCTAATCAATTAATCAATCATCCTTGTGTTGATCTAGGGATATATCGTTCCCTGCAATGACAAGACTATCATTATCATCATCAATCAATCAATTAATCAATGGTTTATAGCTTGAAAGGGGTAATACCTTGTTTATTTTTGTATTATTTGTGCATGCTTGCTTGTGTGTGTTATCACTTTTATCTTGCATTTGCATCAAATCTGAATCACTCCCAGCTAATATTCATATCTTGTACCTAGACAAGGTTGTATTATGCTGGGACATGAGACACATCGTCACCTTGGTCCTTATACCTTGGTGCATAACGTCTAGTGCTATATCAAACATCATGGTTGCTCACTTTCATTGCAGCATAACACGTCATTCATTTCTTCTATCCATTCCCTTATCTTTCTTTCTTGACCATTCTATTTCGTTTCGAGAGCCTACCCGTGTTTGTCCAACCCGCCTATCCTCTTGAGGGGGCATCCTCATCCTATCTTTCCATGATCATCCTATGTTTCCACTATCCCATCCTTTTTCTTCTATCCATACCTTAGCCTCTTTGAAATGATGTTACTCGACATAAATCTCATCATCTCGAACATCATCTCAAAGAGGGGCAAAATGTAGACACCCAAAATTGTCCATTTCATAACATCACCTAATCATACATGACCTTGTAAAACATATTGTAATATTTATCCTAGGTCATTACATTATCCCATTTATCCCACTTACATTATCCCACTTGATCACCTTCCCAATTAATTAAATAAATCTCATTTATTTAATTAATCCCTCTTCACATGTCCCACAAACAATTTAAATTAAATATTAAATCAAACCCCTCATCATGACATGTGCCACATGACTACAACTCTTCTCATGCACACATAATTTAAATAATTTTATTATTTAAATTATGAGATTCCCCTCACATCCTATTTTTAGCCCCACTTATTTGTGCGTCATATGGCATTTTCTATTCAAGATAAACAAAAGAATCCCACTTATTTCCTCTCATCCTATTTTTACCCTCATTCCATAACCCACTTAATGTGCGTCATAGGCACTAAAATCAACTTTTAATCCTAGCCCTACACATCACACATTTGACTTTTAATCTTGACCATCGAATCAAACTAGCCCCATCCTATAAATCTAGCCTCACATAGGCCATTTGAGATCCATCTTCTTCTAATATCCTCACTCTACCAAAATTCCTCTGATCATCTAATTTCTATCCATCTATCTTCTTCTATCAATCTTTCATCTCAACGTTATGCTACAAAAATGAGCACCCAACATCCCTCCAACAATCAAACCTTCAAAATCTTGCATTCACATGCGAGGTGGAGAAGAGCAATGGAGGTCAATCAAGAATAGCATGGAGATTTCGGTTTGCATTTATATTTATTACTTTGATTTTCATGTTGTCTTGTTCTCTATTGTGCATTATTAGGGTTTTTATCATTGTTTATTCATTTATCTTGATTTGCCATTTTTACCGTAACTACAACAAGTAACAGTCAAATCCTGAAAAGAAGAAAAGTCTTCTCTGTTTACCCATATTCGACATCCTAGCCCAAAAGTAACCCAAACACACATAGATCAAAAATAACTACTCTCTATGCATATACGTCAGTAATATCAAGGTGTTGTACTAGTTTTCTTTCGATAATTCAATGATTATACATTTCTAACCAAACTATATCAATGAGGTGATATTTCTACTGTAAAGCATCACGTTTATGCCACAAAAGAACACATATAATAGTTCAAAGTAGATGTCACATATGAAGAGATATGCATATACATAGGCATACATATGCATATATATGTCTAGTATATATGGTATATATGTATATACATATGAATCTTTAAACAACCATGTATCTAATTATTTGCATGAATTGTCATCCTTAAACAAAGTTATCATAGTCAATATGATTATTCACCTTGGATCCTTCATATATACATACATACATACTTAAATACATACATACATACATACATACATACATACATACATACATACATACATATCTATATATATATATATATATATATATATATATATATCTGTAGTAGAAACTAATCAACCTCTCAGCCCATTGGACTTCAAACAAACCTCTATCACAAAATATAAGCTATAACAAAAACACTCTTTTTAGCATACTTTAACTGCCACATGCATAAGACAATAACGATTAGGTATGATAGGAGTTGAATAACCAATTAGAGAGCCGATTCATAATCCTAAGGCCATTTTTATAAAATAAAAATAGGTCAACCAAAAGGTTTTATAGGTCGTAAGAAGTTACAGATAAAACAAACAAGTCAGGCCTAATAGATATTAACTATGGTCATTTAAAAGAACTAAAAAGAAGAAACAGAGGTCAAACATTATACATTCAAGGGGCAGATCAAGATCAAGAGAGGTCGGTCATATAATTACTGTCATAACTTTTCTATAGAAGCCAAAATACAAATAATTAATAGGTCGAGATAACATGGAAAAGGAAGTTTAAAATAGATGTCCCACACAGGCTGAAACTATGGAATAACAACAGACAATGAAGTCTGCACATGCCATTTACATAAAAGAAAAGGCTGAATTCATTATAAGGAAAGCTGAGGTAAGAAATTGGAAGGCTGTTGAAGTATATCAACAGGTGGATCTATTTACTAAGAAGTTGTTATAATAAAAAAAGAAAGAGGTCGCTATTGTGATGTAATAGGCCAACCATAACTGATCTGGTAGCTAAGAAGTTTTTGTAAAGGCTGAAACAAGGAAATCTCACAAACTGGCGTCATAAATTTACCAGTAAAGCGATTATATATAACATAATACACCAGGTGGATAATATTGACGTTAACAGGCCGATACAAACAAAAGAAGGCCATACTACATAATACAGAGGATGTTAAGAATCACGAAGAGGCCAATTAAAACAAAGACAAGCCATAAAAAATTATAATAAAAAAGTTATAAAAATACTATCAGATCGATAGAAAACCAAAAAGAGGTCTATTTGTAGGGTAGAACAGGCTGATTCTATCTATCAGAGGCTGAACTATTTAAATAACAAACAAGCATAAGGCTGATGAAATCTAAATAAGGGTCGTTGAATAGTTTAAATGGTCATTTGATAAGGCATACATGCCACTAAAAAGAAAAGTTAGTTAATTAACAAGAACT
The DNA here is from genome assembly GCA_027924645.1 of Cunninghamia lanceolata. Classification (NCBI taxonomy): domain Eukaryota; kingdom Viridiplantae; phylum Streptophyta; class Pinopsida; order Cupressales; family Cupressaceae; genus Cunninghamia; species Cunninghamia lanceolata. The sequence continues at coordinate 68,005 of BSBN01000373.1, read as the reverse complement.
AGGCCACTAAAAGAATAAAAGCAGGCTGCTAGCACTAGCACTTGCAGCCATAGGAGGTTCAAGGAATACGCTGATAGGAATAACGACGAGTTTAGATTTGCTGCATGAGATAATCCTCTGAGCACTATAATGCTCATTCTGGCGTGAGACAATCCTCTGATCACTATAATGCTCATATATAAAATCTTATCAGCTAAATAATTTTAAAGGCATATTAAATGTAATAATAGGTAGTTTAAAGAAAAAGGAAAACAAGATTAGGCTAATGAAACAAAAAAAAGAGGTCATTTCTATAAGCACCAAAATCACGTACAACCTCCACGAGGACCCCTATGATGAATCACAATCCTTGTCATGTACATGTAAGCGTGAAATATCATCCTCTCAGCAACAATTTTCTTGGTGACATGTCTTTTTCTTTCGTCTTGTGTTGTTTCCCCTTTGTCATTTTCTCTCTCTTTGTTGTCAACGCTTTTCAACACTTTTTGACACTTGTCGATTTGCATTTTCTGAGCTTGCGACCCTGTTCCTAAGCCTTGTGTGTGTCTTGTAGGTGAGTTTTCACCTCTCCTGAGTGTCTTTCATCTTCTCCACTCCCTATAAGTCTTCTAGAGCCCCCTAGCTATCTCCCACTTTTGGTTTTCAGTTTCACTCAACAAATCCAAATCTCCCCCTATTATTTCCAGATCTCCCCTCGGGAGATCCTACTTTGCAAGTGGAGATTTGGATTTTCACATATGACTGACCTATTTCTGGAGGCAGATCCCCTTCTTTTCTCCTCCTCTTCCATCTCCCATCATGCACTTCAACCCAAGTTCCCTTCTCTAAGGGTCGCCCATGGCTCGCCCCCTAGGCAACCCAGGGTTGCCCCTCAGTTGACTTGACTGGTGAAAGGGGTGACCCCTGGGCGACCCTGTCGTGTTTCCATCTATGGATTCTAACTCAAAAAAGCTCCATTTTCACCTATTTTTCTTCTTGTTTGCATGGATTTTCGAGTCTAATTTGGAGTTAATTATTTCATGCACCCACACATGCATAATTAGCTCTATTTCATAATAAATTAACAACTCATGCATTGCCATGCACTCCTTTTTCTTCACTTCTTCTTGACTAATAAGATTTTATTGGGTAGATCACTCCAATTTTAGCCCAGATCACTCTTGAATCCTCTGTGTTAACTCTCCAATCAAATTGAGTTAACTCTTCTTCACCTCTCATCCCTTCTTCTAACCTATAAATACCCCCTTCCTCAAGCACAAAGGGAGGCAATTTCATTTGTGCACATAGCTCTTGCAAGTTATTGCTCTCCACATTCAGTATTCTCATGCTCATACAAGACATAGGAGCCGTTTGTTTCATTTGTTGCTTCATCTAGCTTTCACATAAAGCTCATCACACATCCATACACTGCTCATATTAAGTCATCATGCTCACCAAAGCTCTCATTGAGCTCTTTTTGCAAAGCTTCAACAACTTCTTTTGCTTCCATTGTCATCTTGTCGCCAAGAGGATTCCTTGTTGCTACAAGAGGATACGAGGTTGCAATCACAAGAATTTTTGAGGCTAGTGGAAGCTCATGTGTCTCCAGGTTCCTTTATGCTTTTTTTCAATTTGTAGTAATTAGATCACTAAAATTGCTCTTGGGATTAGTAATCTTGTTGCTTTTTCCTTGATAGGATAGATAGATCTTGCATTCTTAGAGTAATTTGATTTCAAAGTTCATAGTTTAATTCATTTAAAAGAAATTTCATTTCCTAGATTAATTTGTTCCAAATATTCAGAAAACCCCAAAAACATAGCTTAAATTGCATTAGGTAAATTCATTATAGCTTGCATTCATTCTCAAATTCCTAGTTTAAAAAGCATCTTCAATTCCAAAAACATTAAAAAGAAGCACAAAAAGAAGTTTTGCATTCATTTAGTCTTGCATTCATAAAAATCCAAAAAGAACAAAAACATTGGTAACTTAGAAAATTCGCAAACCCTTGATTCCATCACAAGGTCATTCAAAGTCAATGGAAAGTCAAAACCTTAGGTCACACAAACCCTAAGTCAAACCCTAGGTCAATTCAAGATTATCTCAATTCACCTATCCCTTGTCTTGGTTCACGAATGTGCCCAGGATTAAGAGGTGAGTAGGTGAGGGAAATCCTCGATGAGATAGAGGAAATCCATCCGAGACCACAACAGGATCCACTTGTCTTACAACAACAAGAAGAACACATACAATTCTTAGTATGGCAAGCATTCATCCAACAGTTCGAAAGATAATGTCAACGTGATCAAGCAATCAATGAGAATAATAGCCTACCCACACAAAGGTGGAATATCAGAAACCCTAACAGGAGAATAATGACTAGTGACCCTTCGGGTCATACCGTTATCTTTACAACCATGATAATTGAACAACACATCTACACAAGTGCACAACAACACGAGCTAGACCACCCCCGTGTCTCGCCTCCTCTTGACTAGTTACTTCCATGAGAGCAAGAGTGATGTGGCGGTTTACCCTGTGGCAAGGAGGGAAGGGTTTGTGTGTGCACCAAAATCTGACTCGACAGCCCCAGGCAACTGACGTCATGATTTTGAGCTTACGATTTTAGTTAAAGAAATTTGAATTCTTACAAAGAAAGGCTGATTCAAACATTAAAAAGGCCAACTACAACCTAGCTACAATAAGGAAAGAAGAGTAGGTCGATTCGATAACAAGGAGATGGCAGTAAGGAGAGGTCGATCAAAACAAAGAAGGCAGGCCATTGGAAAAGAGGTAGGCTAATTGACCAAGAAGGTAAATCAGGTAGTTTGCAAAAATACATGCTAAAAAAGTTTAAAGGAGGCTGACAGACATCACTTTGAGGTTGAAATAGTTTACATCTCAATGCAAAAACATCTCAATCCACACAAGCTATGAAAGAACAAGCACATTTTGCCATCCTGTAAACATATAAAAATAAATAAATAGAGAAGAGTACCCGGAAACCATTTACTTTCCTTTCTCCTCTATTGATTATTTTTTCCTTTTCCTTCTTGTATTCCCCTTTCCCTTGCTACTCTCTATTGCTCCTTCCCATCCCCCTCGTATTCTTTTTCCCTTTTGTTTCAATGCCTTCCTCTCCTCTAAAAATGGTGCCTTCAAATTAGATGAACTTTCCCCTTTTTTTTCTCCTATTTTTGCATGAGTATAGATGTGCTCCCCCCCAAAACGTTTTCCACTTTGTTTTTATTTTAAACTTTTTCCAACTATAGTTCTATTATTTGCATGGAAGAGTGTACTATTATTTTTAGATATTTAAATATATATTCAATATTTTTATATTTTCAATATACACATATTTATTTTTAGTCTAACAAACATATATTTTCATGCAAGAGTATATTATATGGATATATTTTATTAATTTACATTATATATATATAACACTTTAAATAATTAAAAATAATCAATTGCATTCAACTTATACAATTCCGTTAAATCTAAGTCGAAAAAGAACGCATGAATACAAAGCTAACTTTTACAATTTGAAATGAAAATTCTGAAGCAAATGAAATCACATAACTATCTAATCTTCATACATCAATCACATCTTTTTAACTGATTTAAAATGCCTAATAAAACTACTTCACCACATAACGATACATAAATAAATCCACTCAATGAAGAAATATGAATGATGCAAGATATCATGAAACAAAGTGAGTGTGTGTATGCATTAGGTTTATCCATCATGCCAACTCTTTCTGGCAGCTAGGGCACTTCTACCTCAGCCATGTTCTCATCTTCAACTTTTCTTGCACTCAGTCGCACTCAATTTCTCATCAATAGGTTAGTTTAAAAAATCATAACTGAAGCTTGAGAAAAGATAATCCAAACATATTAATCCATCATCATAACTATATTCAATTTTATGCATTCATGAAATGATGACAATTTACCTTTTTTGCACATGTCATTTCTCAATAATCAACAATCGTAATTAAATATCCAAATGTCTAAATTATAATTAAATCAAAAAGGTCAAGATGTGACATCCTTCCCCACTAGGAAGATACATCGTCCTGATGTCTTATTACACACATACTGAAATAATAGTAGTATCTCACTATAACAATCAGAGTATCAATAAAGTATCACCAAATCAAATAAAAGTATCTCTACTATGCAAAAAAAATCTCTGCTTAAATCCTCAAATGAGGAAAAGAATAGTCTATCTCTTCTGCATTCTCCTATGTGGCACTATCCACAAAAATAGTCCTTCCTCAGACACTACTCGCAACAAAAGAACTCAAGGATCAGGGAAAGCTAACTTAAAAGGTTATAGGAACCACTACCACATCTTCAACATGCCTCAACTCTAGACATGATTTCCCTACATGAGGTACTTTCTCACATTCCACTCCTAAAAGAGATGGTTTCTCTAACACTCTAGATCTATACTGCCAAAACTAGGATCAACCAAAATCTAACCACATCCTCTAACACATGCACTTCCATCAAGCAAGGCTTGGCAACCTGTTACTCACTAGGATCACATCTAAGGTGGCAACGACACACCAACTAGGTGCAAGACTACTTGCAACACCATTTCATCTCTTAACTAAACTAGACCAAAAAGGTCAATCAACACAACACTCACCAAATGCGATTACTAACAGAAAGTTTCAATCCAAATGAGTTCTATACATATCTCATTCACATAGACACAGTGGACATCTAAGCTCATACAAAAATTCAAATCACATCAAGTGATCCATAGCGACACAAAACCATTCCAAAACTTTCTTCATCATTTCACACAATATTCACTTGCATCTAACAACAAACCAAGGAATTCAATCTATCAAAGTTCTAGTAACATGCACACCAAGAACTAGTATATTCTCTGCATTTTACTCCCATATACAATCCATCAGAGGCCCATCATGGACATGATAAAGAACATAACATGATACATGACCAACAGTTTAAAACATTCAAGCATAGCCACCAATAATATATAAATAAATAGAATACCAAAGTGGAAGAAAAGTCAATTTCAACAATAAGGCATAAAATGACCTCAATTTCAACAGTAAATCAAACATAACCATAAAGGTCACAAGATAAATAAATATCAAACTTCAATGTCTATACTTATTCATAAATAAGAATAAAAATTCAATGTTGGCCCTTACAACATTTAGAGAATTTAGAAAAGTCAAATAAATAAAATATCAAAATTCAAAAGTTCCACATTACATGAACTACGTGACTAATTCTAGCCACTAGAGAGGGAGTACAATGATACACTACACTTAGATTCCAAAATCTGAGGCGAGTAAGAGAACACACTCAATCACACCAAACAAACAAGTCTTCTAAGACTCCAATCACATCTATAACATGAGATCATTTCTACTTAACCATTAAACAAACATAACTCAAGATGCCCAATAACACAAGTTGCATCTCATTCAAGGGAATCACAATCATAAAACATCCAGTAACCAAGATTAAGCTAGGACAAGATCAGGTTCACCACCAAGATATCTAACACATAACTCTCACAACAAGAGCGGTTAACATTTCTTACCAAACAAGGATTCACCAAGCATATGGATAATGCCTTAATGCAAAATTCACATGAGACCAAATTTCTTCACAACATGACAAAAAACATACTAAATGCACACTAAGCAATGGGGAATTCACAACTCAAGGTCATAAGATGCAGTGTTTGCTAATTCACTCAAGATTCTAATACCTCAACATCACAAGACTATGTAAATGACCCTTTTCATAACCCCTTTAACTCTTCAATAATGCAATACAATAATTTCTCCCAGGTTCCTGCATGAATCCTAGAGAAGAATGCAATCCGGGAACATAAGTCATTACCTAAATGATCTATTTTAGCAATGTGATGCAACACTATCTTTCTTACAACCGTATAATGAATCTATACTCCTAGGACATGCTCCCAATAAGACAATGCAATATGAATTTCAAGCAAGCATTACCAGTCACCGTGCAGAGGTAATTAATAAAAAATATGATAAGGATTACGGGGATATGCTACTCTTGCAACAAACATACACGCAACAAGGTGCACAATGCAAGGTACATTTAGACTAGCATTACCACAACAATATTCTTCGCATATCAAGCATATGATCAAAACATCCTCTTTCACATACTAATACATAACTCTTAAAAGAGTAAACTAAGTTCAATCACACTCAAGAACATAGTATTTCATTTCACACAAAGCTTCCCATAATTCCCCTATCCAAAGTGCTCACACAAGCACAAACATGACCCTACAAAGATCACTTGAGCACTCTCACACACTGCAAAGGCTAATGCCAAGCATTCAAGCAACTTCTTGGCAATCACCAAGATCTATCTAACTACGCAACAATGTATTCCTCACCACACACATGTAAGGAAGACATAACAAAAGAAGGCACATGCTACTCATAGCACACAAACACACAAGGACCCACACATGCTTGAACACAATGAGCAACACAACACCCCAGAGCTCCCAATGCTGCAGCTTGCTCTCTGATACCAAATGTAAAGTACACATTCTGAAACAATAATTACTAAAGTAAATAATCCACTTATTTACGTCAACTCAAATAAAAGATAGATCTTATATATATCAACAATAATGTCATTACATATTACAAATCCACGTGCCATAACCAGGTGTTAACACTATAAAAGAATATACATTGTACATCATAGGCTCTCATGCCATGTAAGTCATCTAAAAAAAGGGGTACAATAATCAAGTACAATACATGTCATGAATAAGAACTGAATCACTGTCGCCGACCATCACTAACCCGCATGGTCATCTGCAAGCTGAGAGACGAGAACATGGCCAAGATACTTTTCCACCCAACCACGAAGCAATTACACTTCCTCAGAATCCTTCATGACATGAAGGATACCTAACCTTGCACAAGACGCCTAGCAACCTAGAAACAACTTGTGCAGTCATGGATGGAGGGTCCAAAGAATGAACTGTCCAAACCATGAAACTAGAGTAAACACAATGGAAACAACTCAAATATAGAATGCAATGGAAGATTCAAATGCTCAATATATTAGATAATCAAAATGCTTATATGCCAGCAACATGCGGGCTACAACCAAAGGGCTCACAGGCCTGCTTTCTGAGTTACAACAGATATGCAAGGTATGACATTAAAGTGCCTCCCGGAACAAAATTATTTTTCTAAACTATCATAACTACTACCTGACTTCCTAATGCATCTAAGAGATCTATATATATCATCTTCAAGCTCCTAGAATCCTCCACATTAGCCACAAGAAGTTATAAACTCCAATGAATGATGAAACATGTAGAAAACATGTAGGTCAGCCTACAACACATGGTATTGCTCTGCAAATGAATGAAACTTGGTGCAGACCTCAAGGAAGGTCTATCTGGTCCTTTTTTGTTGTGTATGATGTTCCATTAGGCTCCAATGGTCATGGAAGTGCTTTGCAAACCTTCTTTTCTCAACTGACTATCAGAATGCTCTGCTCTGTGAAAGCTTATGATCTTCTGATAGTGGTAACTTTCTGTAGACAAATCCAAACCTCCTAAAATCTAAATACGATGTAGCTGACATGGCATAGAAGCTAATTCCTCCTCCATGAGATCTGATATGAAGATGTGGTAAAATGTAGTAGAAAATGCTGAACCGTAAATGACTGAACTATAATTGAAATGAAAGAAAAGAATGCAAATATTTTTGGTTGATGCAAGATTGCTCTGCAACCGGGGATGTTCCTACATCAGACACCTGGGGTTGTTGAAAAAGTGAATCCCTCACTTTTCTAGGGCTAGAGGAAAACCAAGGTAGTCTACCTCAACCTGAGAAATCCATGATGAATCTTCTTCTGGTCTTCCTTTCCACTTAACCAAATACTCTTTGTACTTCTTGCCTCTAGTGCTGCATCCAATTCTACTATCCAAGATGTTCTCTATCTACTTTGGTTGTTGCTATGGTAACTGATTCTTCAATCCATCTTCAATTCTATCACTTGATTCTCCTTCATGATATTAATATAGGTCTACAATGTTGAATATAGGTGATATACCAAATGTCTCCAGTAGCTCCACTTCATATGCATTTCTTGAATCAAACTTCTTAAAAATCTTACATGGTTCAAACTTCTTTATCTTCATCTTGTTATATGTCCCAACTGGAAATCTCTCCTTTCTTAGATATACCATTACTTCATCTCAAACTAAAAATTCTTTATGTCTCTTCTTCTCATCTGCTTGCTCCTTATACTTAGTATTCATCTCCTCCAAATGCTTCATGACCTGATTATGTAGTGTTTCCATGTATCCTGCAAATTCCTCTACCTCTATACTTCTCTTATTCTCCATACTGATGTCTCTTAGCTCTACAATGCCTCTAGGGTTTACTCCTATCACAACTTTAAATGGTGTCTTTCCTATACTCCTATTCACTAAATTATTGTATGCAAACTCTTCTTGCAGCAGAACTAGATGCCAATTTCCTGCTTTATCTCCTACTAAACATCTCAACAAATTACCCAAACTCCTATTTACCACTTCTGTCTATCCATCTATCTGTGGTTGAAATGCTGAACTGAACTTTAGGTCTATCTTCATCTTCTTCCATAATGTCCTCCAAAAATACCCAATGAATCTTGTATCCCTATCTGAAACTATACTCTTAGGTAATCTATGCAATCTCACAATCTCTTTGAAAAATAAGTCAGCAACATGTACAACATCATTTTTCTTCTTACAAGGAATGAAATGTGACATCTTTCAAAATCTGTCCACTACTACAAATATAGAATCATATCCCCTCTGTGTTCTTGGCAAACCTAATATGAAATCCATGCTTATATCTTCCCAAGGTCTCTCTGGTACTGTCAAAGATTTGAACAACCTAGTATTCTAACTATTTCCTTTTGCAATTTGACATATTTTGCAACTTTGAACGAATTTCTTTATATCCTTATATATCTGAGGCCAAAAATAATGTTCACTTACCAAAGCTACTATCTTGTCAATCCCAAAATGTCATGCCAATCCACCACTATGTTTCTACTTGATCAAATTATCTCTCATTGACCTCCTAGGTATACACAATTGATTTCCTTTGAACAACATATCCTCCTGAATGAAATAATCCAACCACTTACTTCTATCTGTCACAATAGGCTCCTTACATGCTTTCCATGCTTTTGCAAAATCAAGATCCTCTTCATACATTTTCTTAAGTTCTTCAAATCCTAATACTTCTACCCTCATCTTTGTCAGCAAATTCCTTCTTCTGCTTAATGCATTTGCAACTTTGTTTGACTTCCCACTCCTATGCTTCAATACAAATGTGTAACTTTGCATGAACTCTACCCATCTCATATGTGTCTGATTCAATTTTCCTTGACTGTTCAACTATTGTAAAGCTTTATGATTAGTGCACAACACAAATTCCTTAGGCAACAAGTAATGTCTCCACTTCTTCAAGGCTTGAATTATGGCATAGAACTCTTGATCATAAACTGAATATCTTTTCCTTGAATCATTCAACTTCTCATTGAAATATGCTACTGGTCTCCCTTCTTGACTTAACACTTCTCCTATTACATTCCCACTAGCATCACAATCAACTTGAAATACTTTGTTAAAATCTAGTAATGCTAACACTAGTTGCTCTGTCACTTTCTGCTTCAACAATTCAAAACTCTTATTTTCTCCTGATGTCCACTTAAAATATTTTCTGTCACCTCTCAATGTGTCTATTATTGGTGTGCATACAGTACTAAAATTTCTAATGAACTTTTGGTAGAAACTTGCTAATCCATGAAATGATCTTACCTCTCCAATGTTCACAGGTGTTGGCCACTCAACAATTGCTCTAACTTTCTCAGGGTCCATCTTGAATCCTTCCGCATAAATCACAAATCCCAAGTATACCAATTCTTCCTTCATGAAACTACATTTCTTGATGTTTATTAACAATTTCTCTTCTCTCAATCTCTGTAATAGTTGTCTAATATGCCACAAGTGTTCCTCCTTTGTCTTACTGAAAATCATAATATCATCCAAGTATATAATAACAAACTTACCCAAGAATTTCTTCAAAACCTCATTCATCAACCTCATGAAAGTACTCGGTGCATTAGTCAATCCAAAAACCATCACTAAGCACTCATACAATCCCTCATTTGTCTTAACTGTAGTCTTCCACTCATCCCCTTCTCTAATCCTGATCTGATGGTATCCACTCTTCAATTCTATCTTTGTAAAATATTTTTCTCCACTTAAACTGTCCATGATGTCATCCATCCTTGGAAATGGAAATCTATACTTAACATTGATCTTGTTGATTGATCTAGAGTCTGTACACATCCTCCATTCTCCATCTTTCTTCAGTGCTAGTACTGTAGGTACCACACATGGGCTTAAGCTTTCTTTGATCAATCCTTTCCTCAACAACTCCTGTATTTGTCTATTCAGCTCTGCATTCTCTTCTGGTGTCATCCGGTGTGCTTCTTTGTTAGGTAAACTAGCTCCAGGTACAAGGTCCATATGATGATTGATACTCTAGATTGGTGGCAATCCTTCAACCACATTATCTGGTATGATGTCTTCATACTTTGTCAACAATTCAGTTATCTCCTCTGGCGGTGGTTCTTCTTCTTTTCTAGTAACAATTTCTACACTTGGGGCTCTGCACTTCTTTGGAATCAAAGAAAAACACATATTCTCATGTCTCAATTCATCCAAGCATTTCCTTCCATCAACCAAATAGATTCTAGTAGTTCCACATACTTCACTTTTAGGCTCATCTTCTAAAGGTATCAAGATATGTTTCTTCCCATTTGATGTTATGGTATAAGTATTATTCCTTCCATCATGTATATCTTTTCTATCATACTACCATGGTCTCCTCAACAATATATGACATACATCCATCAACATAATATCAAACAATGCGTCATCAACATAAGATCCTATATGAAATTTCACCAAACATTGTTCACTCAGCAGTACCTTGTGCTCATCTTGAATCCATGCTATCTTGTAGGGCCTAGGGTGTTTCAATCTCTCTAGATTCAACTTAGTCATCATCTCTTCTGAAACCAAATTATCTATACTAACACTATCAATAATAACTTTACAACATTTACCTCCTGATTTGCATCTTGTCCAAAACAAACTTTTCCTTTGCGGTGGTTCCTCAGTTGTCTCTACTTGAAATAATGCTCTCCTCATGACTAATGATTCTCCTTTCTCTGATTTTCCAACTGAACTAGGTGATCCAATAGGTTCCTCCTCCGCATAAGCTACTCTTCCACTGTTTTCTATCCTCCTGCTTGTACTTCCCTAATGACATTCAAATGCTCTGTGTCCTTCACCTCCACACTTAAAACAAGTTCCTATGAACGATCTCTTGTCAAACCCTCTTTCATCTCTCCTATATCCTTCATTGTGGTAAGAATTATGATTCCCTCTGCTGTTGCAGTAGAAACTCTTATCATCTCTTTGGTGTGAATTGTTATCTCTGTCTTCTTTCTTGTATGGGCTACTTTCCTTGTTTTTCTTTGCATATGGTCTTTCTCCTCTAAAATATGTTCTACCCCTTTTAAATTTACCTCCTCTACCTCTTAGTCTTTGTTCATGCTTCTTATTCAACTTGTCTTCAACTCTTAATGCAAACTGATATGCTTCCTTTACTATTGTCATCCTCACCAAACGCAGTTCTTCTTCAATGCTCATCCTCAATCCATTTATGTATCTTGCCACTTTCTCCTTGCTTGCTTCACTATGTCCAGTCCTTATGATCATCTTATGAAATTCCTTAGTATATTCCTTCATAGATTTCTCCTTTTGCCTTAGGTTTTGTAATCTCTTCAACAATCCCGATTCATAGTTAGCAGGTATGAACTGATTCTTGAATTTTGTCACCATCCTATCCCATTTTATGATCTTCTCTTTTCCTCTCCTATTTCTATCCAATTGTACTTCTTTCCACCAAATAGTAGCATGTCCTTTCAACTTAGTTTTTGCAAATCTTACTCTCTCCGGATCTTCAATTTCCTCATATTCAAAGTATTCCTGCAAGTCATTTATCCAGTCAATCAATTCCTTAGGATTCAAACTTCTGGTATAGTTTGATACATCCACTCTAGGTCTCTTTCCAATCTTAGAAATATCTTTTAACATTTTTGCCTAATCTGATTCTTCTTCTTCTAGGGTTTCTTCATTTTGGTTAGCAACTTGAAATTCATCATCATCACTTTCATCTTCATGTCTAGGGTCTAGTCCTCTTCTTCTATCTTCTTCTACAACATCCAGTCTAAATTTCATTGTCCTCATCATATCTATCATTTCTTTCATTCTTCTAGCAACATTGGCCATAGCAGGCATCCTTCTCGGTGGCATCTCTTCCTAGGATCTAGTGTAACTACCTCAATTTGGCAATTTGACTACAAGGTAGCAACTACATCACAATCGATACTTTGTTGACAAACACAAGTAGACTACCTCATTTCAGTGCTCTATTCACTACAAGATCTTTCAAAATGCCTTCACTTCCCAAAGGATTCAAAACTTTGTTCTGATACCACTTGGTGCAGTCATGGATGGAGGGTCTAAAGAATGAACTGTCCAAACCATGTAGCTAGAGTAAAAACAACATAAACAACTCAAATATAGAATGTAATGGAAGATTCAAATGCTTAGTATATCAGATAATCAAAATGCTTATATGTTGGCAACATGTGGGCTACAACCAAGGGGATCATAGTCCTTTTTTCCAGGTTACAACAGATATGCAAGGTATGGCATTGGAGTGCCTCTCAAAATAAAATTCTTTTTCTGAACTATCATAACTACTACCTAACTTCCTAATGCATCTAAGAGATCTATATATATCATATTCAATCTCCTAGAATCCTTTGTGTCGGCCACAAGAGGTTACAAACTCCAATGAATGATGAAATGTGTAGAAAACATGTAGGTCAGCCTACAACACATGGTATTGCTCCACAAATGAATGAAACTTGGTGCGGACCTCAAGAAAGGTCTATCTGGTCCTTATTTTCTGTGTATGATGTTCCATTAGGCTCCACAAGTCATGAAAGTGCTCCACAAACCTTCTCTTCTCAACTGACTGTCAGAATGCTCTGCTTTGTGAAAGCTGACGATCTTCTAATAGTGGTAACTTTTTGTAGACAAATCCAAACCTCCTGAAATCTAAATATGATGTAGCTAACATGGCATAGAAACTAATTCCTACTCCACAAGCTCTGATATGAAGATGCAGTAAAATGTGGTAGAAAATGCTGAACTATAAATGATTGAACTGCAACTGAAATGAAAGAAAAGAAAAGAATGCAAATATTTTTGGTTGATGCAAGATTGCTCTACAACCTGGGATGCTCCTACATCACAACTAGCATCAGGGAACACTTGATACAACTTGATGTCTAAATGCATGTCTAACTAGAATGCAATATCTCACAGTCAGGATGTGGCAGAGAAAAATATTAATAAAGTTTGCTAGACAATCTTTCATCTATTTCAATGAACATGGCTTGGCCCAAGCACTTTAGGTAACGGTCAAATCCTGAAAAGAGGAAAAGCCTTCTTTGTTTACCCACATTCGACATCCTACCCGAAAGTAACCCAAACACACATACATCAAAAGTAACTACTCTCTATGCATATATGTTAGTAATATCAAGGTGTTGTACTAGTTATTTTCTTTTGAGAATTTAATGATTATACATTTCTAACCAAACTATATCAATGAGGTGATATTTCTACTATAAAGAATGGCATTTATGCCATGAAAGAACACATATAATAGTTCAAAGTAGAGCTCACATATGAAGAGATATGGATATACACATGCATACATATGCATATATATGTCTAGTATATATGGTATATACGTATATACATATGCATCTTTAAACAACCATGTATCTAATTATTTGCATGAATTGTCATCCTTAAACAAAGCTAACATAGTTAATATGATTATTCACCTTGGATCCTTCATAAATACATACATACATATATATGTCTATAGCAAAAACTAACCAATCTCTCAGGCCATTGGACTTCAAACAGACCTCTATCATAGAGATATAAGCTATAACAAAAACACTCTTTTTAACATACTTTAATAGCTGCCACACACAAAAGACAACAAAGATCAAGTACGACATGAGTCAAATAACCAATCAAAGAGTCGATTCGTAATCCTAAGGCCATTTTTATAAAAGAAAAATAGGTTGACCAAAAGGTTTTACAAGTTGTAAGAAGTTACAGATAAAACAAACAGGTCAGGTTGAATAAATATTAATCATGGTCATTTAAAAGAACTAAAAAGAAGAAACATAGGCTGAACATAACATTCAAGGGTCAAATCAAAATCAAGAGAGGTTGTTCATATAACTACCATCATAGCATTTCTATAGAAACCAAAATACAAATACTTAATAGGCCGAGATAACATGGAAAAGATAGTTTAAAATGGACGTCCCACACAGGCTGAAACTATGGAATAGCAATAGATAACGAAGTCTGCACAAGCTATTTACATAAAAGGAAAGGTTGAATTCATTATAAGGAAAGCCGAAGTAAGAAATTTGAAGGCCATTGAAGTATATTAATAGGTAGATCTATTTAGTAAGACATTTTTATAATAAAAAAGAAAGAGGCCACTGTATTGATGTAACATGCCAACCATAACTGATCTGGTAGTTATGAAGTTTTTGTAAAGGTCAAAACAAGGAAATCTCACAAACTGGCTGTCATAAATTTACCAGTAAAGCCGATTATATATAACATAATACATGAGGCGGATAAGATTGATGTTAACAAGCTGATACAAACAAAAGAAGGCCATAATACATAATACAGAGGCTGTTAAGAATCATGAAGAGGCCGATTAAAACAAAGGCAAGCCATAAAAAAAATTATAATAAAAAAAGTTATAAAAATACTATTATATCAATAGAAAACCAAAAAGAGGCCGATTTGCAGGGTAGAACAGGGGAATTCTATCTATTAGAGGCTGAGCTATTTAAATAACAAACAAGCATAAGGCTGATGAAATCTATATAAGGGTCATTGAATAGTTTAAAGGGCCGTTTGATAAGTCATATAGGCAACTAAAAAGAAAAGCCAGTCAACTAACAAGAACCGAGTCGCTGAAAGAATAAAAGTAGGCCGCTAACACTAGCACTTGCAGCCATAGGAGGTTCAAGGAATACACTGATAGGAATACCGATGAGTTTAGAAAATTTTCTAGCATGAGACAGTCCTCCAAGCATTATAATGCTCATTCTGGCATGAGACAATCTTCTGATCACTATAATGATCATATATAAAAGTTTATCAGCTAAATAAGTTTAAAGGCATATTAAATGTAATAACAGGTAGTTTAAAGAAAAAGGAAAACAAGATTAGGTTGATGAAACAAAAAAAAGAGGCTGTTTCAGTTAAAGAAAGCTTAATTCTTACAAAGAAAAGCTGATTAAAACATTAAAAAGGCCAACTACAACTGAGTTGCAATAAGGAAAGAAGAGCAGGTCGATTCGATAACAAGGAGATAGTAGGAAGAAGAGGTTGATCAAAACAATGAAAGCAGGCCGTTGGAAAATAGGCAGACCGATTTATCAAGAAGGTAAATTAGGTAGTTTGCAAAAATATAGGCCAAACAAGTTTAAATGAGGCCAACAAACATCACTCTAAGGTTGAAACAATTTACATCTCAATGCAAAAACATTTCAATCCACATAAGCTATGAAAGAACAAGCACATTTTGCCATCTTGTAAATAGATAAAAAGAAAAAGAAACAGAGAAGAGTACTCAGAAACCGTTTACTTTCCTTTCTCCTCTGTTGATGATTTTCTCCTTTTCCTTCCTGTATTCCCCTTCCCCTTGTTGCTATTTGCTGCTCGTTCCCACCCTCCTCGTGTTCTTTTCCCCTTTTGTTTTAATGCTTTCCTCTCCTCTAAAACTGACGCCTTCAAATTAGATGAGTTTCCCTTTTTTTCTTTTGTTTTTGCATGAGTATCTGCACTGCCCCCCAAAATGTTTTCCACTTTGTTTTTGTTTTAAACCTTTTCCAACTATAGTTCTATTATTTGCATGGAAGAGTACTATTATTTTTAGATATTTAAATATATAATCAATATTTTTATATTTTTAAAATATACATAGATTTATTTTTAGTCTAATAAACATATATTTTCATGCAGGAGCATATTATATGGATATATTTTTATTAATTTACATTATATATATAAATAGATAACACTTTAAGTAATTAAAAATAAATTGATTGCATTCAACGTATACAATTCCATTAAATCTAAGTCGAAAAAGAATGCATGAGTACATAGCTAACTTTTGCAATTTGAAATGAACATTTTGAAGCAAATGAATGCACAGAACTATATAATCTTCATACATCAATCACATCCTTTTAACTGATTTAAAATGCCCAATAAAACTATGTCACCACATAATGATACATAAATAAATCCACTCAATGAAGAAATATGAATGATGCAAGATATCATGAAACTAAGTGAGTGTGTGCATGCATCGGGTTTATCTGTCATGCCAACTCTTTTTGGTAGCTAGGGTGCTTCTACCTCAGCCATGTTCTCGTCTTCGACTTTTCCTACACTTAGTCATACTCAATTTCTCATCAATAGGTTAGTTCCAAAAATTATAGCCAAAGCTCAAGAAAAGATAATCCAAACATATTAATCCATCGTCATAACTATATTCAATTTTATGCATTCGTGAAATGATGACAATTTACCTTTTTCACACATGTCATTTCTCAATAATCAACAATCATAATTAAATATCCAAAATTCTAAATTATAATTGAATCAAAAAGGCCGAGATGTGACAATTTACCACTTTTTGTTGTGGATGAGGTGTAAAATTCCTATTGATTGTTTGACTATTGAAATGGATGATGTTTATATAGAGTAGTGGAGGAAGCTATTCTTAAACAGTTATAAGGATGCAAGATGATGGGAATACTGGAGACTGTCGAAGGGTCTCTTCACGATTTGAGTTTTCGCATAGGTGACTGATCTCCTCCAAATTCTTATGCACAGGTGACTGATCTCCTCGAAACTTTTATCTCAAATTCCTAAAATTCTATGATTTATGTGGTCGATAGATTGAATCTGAGGGGTGCTATTTTGTGGGTGTATTTTGCACAAGTACAAGGCATGGGAAAAGAGAGCATGACTAGCCAAGGAGACGTGGGCTGCTGGTATGTCAATGTGGAAGATGTGTGTGAAACAGGGTGCATTGTAGCCTATCAAAGAGTGAGTCATAATGCTAACTCCACCTTTACAATTCAAGTCTATTGATTTCTATTCCGAAATTTCTGATTGTGTTTTTCTTTTAATTATCACCATTAACATGAAATGTTCTTTGATTATAGGATTGTAGCAAGGCATGTATAAAGGCCTGTGTGAGACCAAGTATTTCTGTGGGCAAATTCATCACCACAGTTTCAACAGTAAACAAATAAATTTAGGACAATGCTTATGGATGTTTTAAAATTTGGTTGGTTTTCTAGCTTGGCCAACACAAATCATATTTAGATCATTGTATGGATGCCACTATAACCATGCTATTGATTGGGCATGAACATCGTGCCAATTTTTTTGATAAGATTGAAGTGGAAAATAGTGCAGGAAAGTTTCGATTGTTTGCAAAAGTATATGGCTCTTGGATTCCAAACCTGGAATTTTATTTTTTAATAAGATTAATTATTTATTTTAATCTATATTTAATTGTAATTTATTATAATGTTTGTCATTGATCTTTGGATAACCATTCCAAATAAATATATTGTTTTGGGCTCACTGACATGGATGAGATAACTTTCCCATCTAATGGTGAAAAATATGTTATAAGGATGCAAGATGATGGGAATTATGTAGATTATCAGATTTCGGTTATGGTTTGGATGACATGTTTGCTATGTTGGGCAAAGGTTTTGATGAATTGCTTCCCAAATATCACCTCATATTCATGCTTCTCGCTTTATATATGTTTCCCAATATGTCTCCCCACGAAGTTGTTGAGAGTGGCTGGCAATAAGTTGCAACAAAGAGATCAAGTATATTGAGAAAGCAGTGAGTTGAATATTTGTTCTTGAATCTTTTTAGTTTATAATTTGGGTGTTTTTCAATTGAAAAATCATTGAATGCTTAATTTATATATGGTTTTAGGTTGAGGCTCTATGTAAGAAAGGTTTTGTTGAAGAATTTAATCGTGAAATTTTCATAATTGACATACAAATTGTATTCACTCAAAGCAAAGTGTTAATGGGAAAATTGGATTGATCAATAATGATACTAAAACCCAAACATCAATGAAATATGAAGGAAAAGGATTAATAATAGCAAATAGATAAGTTTACAACCTTTACCTTTTGACTTCCATTGTTCGCCTATCTGTTCTCGACCTTGATGATGAAGAAGATTGGCCCTCAGGGAGCTTGCTTCCTTGCTTGTTGACAGTGACAAGAACGGAATGGCTGTGATACTTGTATGATTGAAGATGAGCTTCAGACACACTAATGATGGAGAATATAGGATGGCTAGAATGAGGAGAAGAAATTGGGCATTATGATGATGCCAGAAGAAGATTTCCTAGAGGAAATTGGGCATAGATTTGATGCTAGAATGAAGTCCCTTAATTGCTTAGAGAATGGTCTCATTTATAGATTTTCTAAAAAGGGAATGGAGGGTGAGGATCAAAAGATGAGATTAATGGCTCTCATTTTTTGTGAATCTTTAATTCATAATGGATGAATTAAATTTTCTTTTTTGAGAAGAGTGGGTTATGACAATTGAATTAAGAATTCAATAGTGGAGGATAGTGAGTTATGACAATTGAATTAAGAATTCAATAGTGGAGGATAGTGGGGAACAAGTGAATTAAGAATTCAATAGTGGAGGATAGTGGGGAACAATTGAATTAAGAATTCAATGAGTGGAGAATAATGGGGAACAATTGAATTAAGAATTTAATGAGTGGAGAATAGTGGGAGACAATTGAATTAAGAATTCAATTTTGGATAATAGTGGGGGACAATTGAATTAAGAATTCAATTTTGGATAATAGTGGATATTAGCTAATTAAATATTAAGAATATTTAATTATATGTGCAACATGGTGAGGTGGAGGAGATGAGGTGGATTGATGAAGTGGATTTTGTGAGGTGGATTTAGGATTTGAGACATTAGAAGAATTTAGGGATTTTAATTAAATAAAATGATTTTATTTAATTGTAGGATAATGAACCAATCAAATAAACTTATAATATTTATTTAATTGACAAAAGAAAATATGAATTAAGATAAATATTAGAATATTTACTTAATTCAACCTGAGCCAATTTTAGGTGTCTACACAAAGCAAAAGAAATGGTGAGATGGCTATGGTGGAAAGGCGATTGACGTAGTACATGCATATTAATTTTAGAAGATGCTACAGGGTTTGAATTGGCTAAGTTGGAGTAATGCATTTATCAAAGTTCATCCCGATTGCCCCCAAGTACCTTCAAAATCTATTGGTGCTTCAACTCATAAGTGTGTAGAATATGAGCAAGCTTGCCTTAAGCAGGATGGATAGTCTCAAAAGCATCACATTACATGATTGCAAAGACATGGTAGAACTTGACGGGATTGAAAACTTACTATGCCTGGCGTGGGTTAAGATAAGAGGGGTAAATTCAATGTTAAAGCTTACAATGGAACTTCAGTTACATTTTACCCTTATATGGTGTGATTTCAGATTCTTTCCTACCTACCACATGTTCTTCCATGCTAGGATAGGCAACTCATGTATATCAAGACAATTGTAGGATTGCTCCACCACATGATAGATTGGGATGACATAACATATGAAAAAATAGTTAATGAATATCTCTTTGTAGGAGTCATATTTTTATTTCATGTGTTTATTTTTCTTATGGGCCCACAGCCATGTGCCACTCATAAACCTGCCTTTGAGACCTAGAAAGGGTAATTTTACATGGAGTTGTACACACAAACATAAAGAGAAGAACAATATAGGAGGGGATTCCTGTTAGAAATGAAGTCGAAGCCACCGAAGGTGTCCACAAAATCCCCCCACTATGCCCTACCATTGATCTTTTTAAAGATTGCATAGAATAAGTGGACATACTTATTAACACTGTTGTTATATGTAGGTTTATTAGCCCTAAAATGTGAAGAAAATAGATTTGAAAATAGGTCAAAGAAAATTGGAAGGTTCGATGTGTGCTCAAATTCCTCCTGAAAGGTTTCTTTAGTGCAAGTTTCTTATCTAAATAAGATAGCGACTCAATCCTGAAAGGAAAGTCTTAGAGTAACGGAGAGGTTCCACTTTACATCTGGCAATGGTCTCTACTTTTTGATCTGACCATTTATGATGCATATGATGGACCTAGATGGATCAGATTGCACAATTTTCCATAAGAATTTTGGTTTGAAGGGTGTTTGAGGAAGATTGGTAGATCACAGGGCACTCTTATAAATTTAGACCTTGAATTGCTAGATCAAGACTCATATCTGTATGCATGCATCCAGAGAGCTACTATCAAATAATTCCCATCAAAAATCACCCTATGCTTTGCACATAAGAAATGGATGCAATCCTTGGAAATATAAGAAAAAAGATTTTATTGTCTCTCATGTGGGAACTGAAGACACGCTTGCGATGATTGCCCTAAAAAATTAGAGAAGAGGATTGGCTAAAGGGAAATGATGGGAAACAAGATGATCAAGTGGCCATGCCCCATCCCCCCACCAGTTTTGAGGTGGGCTCTCCTTCGCACATGAACCTCCCAAAAGAGAAACTAAAAAAAAACTGTCATGTTCCAAGCTCCAACACATGCAAGGAAAGAGGTGCAACCGATGTTGGGTGATGCACCCAAATGAAGGTGACCACCCCAACTTTGACACAATCACCCACACTCAAAATATCCAAAGAACCGCTTCCTTCAGAAAGGCAAGAAACTTCAATGATCCTAGAGGCTAGGGATTTGCAGCCAAAGAACTTGACTCCGAACTAGACATGCAATAGGGACTTCCCCATAATGGAAGATAGAATCACTATCTGAGAATTCTTCTCAAGGACTAGAGGAGGTATTGCCTCCTCAAAACCCTAAGGTCTCCATAATCCGGGATAGGGGCCAAGGTGCCCTAGACAGGTTGGCATCTCAAGTTAATGCCAATTGAGACTTAATTTTCTCTTTATTATCTCAGGACTTCACACATATTATCTTCATTACTCTCTTCAGATGATCGCGTAATAAAACTTTAGAAGTGATTTCCTCTAGTCTCTTCATGCCAAGTTCCTTACAATCGAATGGAAACCATCTAATCTTCACACGTGGGAAGGACAATTAGAATGAGTGTGTTCACAAAGAAGGACTGCACTGACAAGCCCTTACAAATTTAGAAGTTAGATATTGGAGGTGTGGGACATCTAACGTGGTCAAATGATTTAAAGACACTCTCAAATGAAACTAATTTTGATCCAATGACAGATTTTGGTGGCAATTTGTACTGATAAGATTTGTTCGACACATAAAATCTTTTGACCTGGTGGACACACAAAAATTTTTTAGTGTTAGAAATGTCTGGTCCTCCCTCTCAACTTGGAAAATCTTTTTAGTGTTATAAATATTTGGTCCTCCCTCTCGACTTGGAAAATGGGATCATGAATTGGCAAACTTTCAAAAGTGGGTGCATTTGGAGCTACTCGTAGCCTCAGTTCCCCTACCCATGAATCCTGAGCATGGTTGGGGTTGGATGCTGGAGGGGTGGGACCAGCTGAAAGAAAATAGGGTGGTGGATTGGTTTAAATGAAAGGTTGGGGGGCACCTACAAGCACGAGGCCCAATACCTCGTTAGGGGTATTGAGGAGGCTGAGGTCATTAATGTAGTTCTGGAGTTTGTTCCTTCCTTCCCCCCTTCCTTCCCACTCCTTCCTTCCAATTGGGCCCCCCCACCCTATCTACCTTACTTCCCACCTTACCACCTTCATTCCCAACCTATCCACCTACTATTCCACCATTCCTACACCTATGATAAGATTTGTTCAACACATGACCAGCCATGGGTAGGGGAACTGAGGCTACGAGTAGCTCCAAATGCACCCACTTTTGAAAGTTTGCCAATTCATGATCCTATTTTCCAAGTTGAGAGGGAGGACCAAACATTTCTAACACTAAAAAGATTTTCCAAGTCGAGAGGGAGGACCAAACATTTCTAACACTAAAAAAATTTCATGTGTCCACCAGGTCAAAAGATTTTATGTGTTGAACAAATCTTACCGGTACAAATTGCCACCAAAATCAGTCATTGGATCAAAATTAGTTTTAGCTAATCTACCTCCAACTATATTAGCAACAGGTTTACTCTAAAACTAATGTTCCCTCTATTTATTCACCTTCGAAGAAAGCCATTTTTGCGACTACCTCTGGCCTTAAGGATTGCTCCCATGAAATTTGCACCAGTTCAGAGCTATCAATGCCCTTGTGACACCAGTGACATGCTTACCAAAATAAGGCAAATGTCCATAGCACAAAATTAAGATACCTTGCGGGAACTGGTACAAGTCATTAATCCAAGGTTCTCGGCTAGCTTCCATGTCCACGACCATTTTCTCTTGGGGCAGTTTATCACCCAGTTCACTCTGGTCCATGGGCACAAGGGCCTCACAAGAATCATCGTGAAGCAAGTGGTGGTGCTGCACCTCTAGCATGTTTCTTTAGATGTAGTTTCAGCCTTCAACAAATGATTGACATTTGGGAGCTAGGGAGGCATTTTTTAACCGAGGAATGTGCAGGGAAATGAAGACATGACACATATCATCTCCCTCTTCCGTGAAGGAGTTATTCATGATAATATGGAAACCTGTGACTTTGTGGTGGGCTTCCTGGATCCTCCCCTAATGGAAGATCAATGGTAGAGACTAGGATAGTTTGCAGCTAGCACCAGATACCTCCTCCACCAGCTCCCAAAGTGATGGGTTGCAGCTCCTGCTGCTCTATATTGTAAATTTTTTATATGAATACATATAGTTCCTATATAGTTTTGTCCTCTGCACCCTTATGCCAGCAAGGTATGTAATCTCTGTTCATTTTTGTGGGAGCATTTCCCTTAACTGCATATATATATATATATATATATTAAAAATAAAAATATTTATGTATTTAAAATATTTAATAAAAATTGAGGACGATAAATAAATGTAATTGAATGTTTTTAGACATACAAACATAGTAATAAATTATTCAAATGTATGTTTAGTTGGTCCATAATGATTAGTCAAAAGGGTGGGAACTATATGATTGACCCAAGAAAAGGGAGTGCTAATATTAATGTGAGAGGAATGTATTAGAATGGGTGTAAGGGTAAGTGTAATAAATTTGGCTTATATATATTGTGGATGAGAATAGGATAATATGAAATGTGTGGGAGTGTGTAAATAACATCTATCTAGCATACATGATGCTCCCATAGTGTATTGTCTATAGGCATTTGGTATTCTAAAAGAAATTACATACATGGATTATCAACATTAGTTTTTTCCAATTATTGACAAAAAATAATATTATATCAAAAGGTTAAATTTGTATTAATTTTTAATTTGGAAGGGAAGAATGAAATACAAATGATAAAAAACTTTAAATCTCTTATTATTAGAAATATAGTATTCATATATAAAATGTATTAAATGCTATACTTAAATCTTAGTAAATTTTAAACTTTTAGAAAAAAATATGGTAGGTGGGTTGTTTTTCAAATGCTAACTAGTTTTAGCTATAAAAATTAATATAAATTTTAGTCTCTTGAATGGAAAAGTACTTGCCTCCATTAGAAGTGGGTTTTTATTTCCTTTTATCTCCCTATGTTCCTTCATAGCCTCTTGAAGTATGCTCATGTGAATACTCTAGCCTCTTTCAAGATTATTTCTCATGGAAAATCTAGCTCCAAAGCTTTGTATAAATTCAACATACTTGTTAATTTTGTATATTGGTAATTATTTGGGTAATTATTAAATACTTATATGTTAGTTATTAATAGTTTCATTTGTAAACATTAATATATATTTCAAATTTTTGATGTCTTTATATTTAAAATTTAAATGTCAATTCTAAATAGTTATTCTTTCACTTTCTTTAAAAATCAGACACCTCTCCTTGGTGCATGGTGGGACATGTCTTTACATAATTATAATGTTAAATAATAGTTTTTAATTCATTTTACTAAACATTATTTTTATTTTTAAATATATTATATATTTAAATTAAAATATTAAATTAAAATATTTATATGTATTTAAAATATTTAAAAAATATTGAAGATGATAGATAAATGTAAATGAATATTTTTAGATGCACAAACATAGTAATAAATTACTTAAATGTGTGATTAGTTGGCCCATATTGATTATTGAAAAGGGTGAGAACTATAGGATTGACCGAAGACAAGGGACTACTAATATTAATGTGGGAGCAATATTTTAGAATGGGTGTAAGGGTAGGTTTAATAAATTTGTCTTATGTATAGTGTGGATAAGACTAGGATAATATGAAATGTGTGGGAGTGTGTAAATGGAAACATCTATCCATCATACATGATGCACCCATAGTGTATTGTGAATGTATGGATGCATGTGATTATAGTTCATTAATTTTTTGGAATAACAACTAAAAAATTTCCCATCCACTAATAACTAAATAACCAAATAGATCATGCTATGTAATTAACAACCTAATTTACTTCTATTTAGGGTAAAATGTGGATTAATCAATTGAATATTAAAAACCCAAACATCAATAGAATATGAAGGAGAAAGGAGATTTAAATAACAAAATAAATGATACTTACAACCCTTCACCTTTCGTCTTCCATTGATCACCTTTTCTATCTTGATCTTGATGGAGATGAATATGGCCCTCAGGAAGCTTGCTTCCTTGCTTCGAAGTCCTCAAGATGACAAGATGAAGTTGGCTATGATACTTTGTGTGATTGAAGATGAGCTTCAACACACTATTGATGGATGATAGATGATATGGAGATGGGGGTGCCAAAGGCGCGCTAGTGTTTCTGCAGCATAAGTTTACTCAAACGATGGATATGAAATGAAGAAGAAGAGGGTTACATTTATAGAAATATGTGAGAGCAAATCAACGGTTGAGAAGAAATACAAAGATCAAAGGTTGAGAATGGTTGAGGAATGTGCGTGAATAGAAAGAGGACAAGTGTCCAAGCTCCATCATGTAACAGGTGAGTTAACAAAATTGATTGAATAGTTAACATAATAAACCAACCAGTTAATTGAATTGATTGGGGAGTTTGACTGAATTGATTGATCAGTGAACTCAAATAATTAATTAGTTAATAGACTTGATTGATGAGTTAACTAATTTTGACTAGAGGATAAATAGGACATGTGGGTGAGGGAATATTAGCTAATTAAATATTTAAAATATTTAATTACATGTGCAACATGGTGAGGTGGAAAAGGTGAGGTGGAAAGATGAGGTGGATTGATGAGGTGGATTTATGAAATTAGGACTTAGGATAGAGGGATTTAGGATTAATTAAATAATGTAGGATTATTAATTTATGTGAGACATTAGAAGAATTTAGGGAATTTAATTAAATAAAATGATTTTATTTAATTATGGGATAATGAACCAATCAAATAAACTTAGAATATTTATTTAATTGACAGAAGAAAATAAGAATTAAGATAAATATTAAAATATTCACTTAATTCGGCATGAGCCAATTTTAGGTGTATACATTTTGCCCCTCTTTGAAGCAATGTGTTTTATCACGTTGTTTCAAAGAATAAGAATTTTTCTGACAATAATACATGCCCCAGTTTTCCCCTGGTACAAGTTTGACGACAAGATGCCCCCTCGGGAGATTGGATGGGAAGAAGGTAGAAGGGCGTGAGACGGACAATCTCACGAAGAAGAAGGTTAGGTTTGAAGAAAATGGGTGAAGAAAGAGCCGAATGATATGTGAAGCAAGATAGAATGATAACACACACAAGCAAGTTCAACAAGTATGTGCAAATGATACAAGAACAAACAAGGTATTGTCCCTGTCAAGCTGTAAACCACCTGATTGATTGATTACGATATACGACAGTGTTGTCATGGTGGGGAATGATATTCCATAGAGCAACATGAAGGATAATGTCTGGTTTCAGGAAATGAAACATGTTGTGTAAGATGCGTGTATTGGTCTGATTTCGACAATGTTACATCCTGTATAAGATAAATGTTTGATTATAATTGATCGAGTTGGTTTACGACCAGACAAGGATCAAGACCATTGAGGGCACTTGGATAATTTGACAAGATTGACTTCGATTTGATTGGTATGGATTAAGGATAGACTTGCATTTGGATCATTGTTCAGATTGACTAGACAAGGATGAAAGATATGATGATAGATATAAATTTGATTAATAGAAGAATGACTCGACAGAAGAAATCACAAGCTTTTCTTTGTAAACATTGATACGCTACATAGAATTTTATTGCATGGGATATGGATATGGATATGGATACGGATATGGATACGAAATGCAATTGGATACATTATGGATATGGATATTTGTCATCATTAGAGCACAAGTACTTTGCTTTCATCATTGGGCACTTTTTGGTATTTTTCTCTTTTTGAAATGTTGTAAGAGAATATAAGCATCTAGGTATAAGTAGACCGAGATGACCTGAGTATTCCTTACATGGATTTTGTTATAGCACGTTGATACAAGCATCTAGTGAAACTTGAATCTAGATGACTTGAGTACTTCTTGCATTTCAATAGACAAGGATTGCCCTTTTTCATGTTTCAGACCTCGAAGTCCTTGATGATCTTTTTGCTAATCATGTCAT
Organism: Cunninghamia lanceolata; assembly: GCA_027924645.1. Classification (NCBI taxonomy): domain Eukaryota; kingdom Viridiplantae; phylum Streptophyta; class Pinopsida; order Cupressales; family Cupressaceae; genus Cunninghamia; species Cunninghamia lanceolata. The sequence continues at coordinate 41,016 of BSBN01000373.1, read as the reverse complement.
TAGACAAAAGTCGTTACATTACGAAAGTTTAATCCACAAGCAGTAGACAAAGAAAAGATTATGCCCCCATCATAGCATCTCTAGCTTTTGGCATCCTTGAGTAGCATAGGAAGACATAATGGCAAAATCCCAGACTTTGTAAGTTAATCTGTTCACAAAATATTCTTGCATTAGATGTGTCTTTTTGCCATAATTGATATAGAATTAGTTTGAGTGTTTCGGTATGGTGTTCTGCTTTGGACAGGTTGATGTCTTTGTGTCAAGAATTTTTTCTTTAGGAAGGTTGTTTTTGCTGCGCTTGTTTGTCTAGTGAAAGTATCACAATTCTTTATTGGTATCCTCTTAGAACATGCGGCATTCAAGAATCCTAATCCGTAACTAGGTCAAGGAGTTGCCCCTAGTTTAGATAAGGATCGACTTATTATGGGTGATAAGATGAACAAATATGGAGAGACGGACCCTAAGGGACTGACCTAGTGCCTCAGGGGCTTATTGCTAAATGCCTTGCCTACGTGATGACACAGAGGCAACGTAGCTCAGGGTGAACCTGATGGACCTAGGACCTAGGCGATGGCAAAGGACACATAAATAGAATGGACTCAGATTGATAGAAGGGGACGGATGGGACAGTGGAGTGGAGTGAAAGGGAGCCTCGGGGGTGCATTAAGAATGGCCTTGCCTATGTGATAAATCAGAGGCGACGTAGTTCGATGACGGTTCAAAGGACTAGTTCAAGATGAACGATATGGAAGACACAAGAGACACAAAGTCACAACAGATGGAGGAAGTGGTTTGTCGTAGAATAACACCTGTTTACCAGGTTTTCACCACTTGCTTTTTATTTTGCACGAAAGCTAAAAGTACACATGATGCCTGTTTGCCAGGTTTTCACCATGGTACCTATCCTAGGCACCTATTTACCATGTTTTCACCATAGGATGATTTTTTTTTGGCTATTTTTCCATTTTTTTTGCTATTTTTTTGCTATTTTTATTTTTTTAATTTTTTTGAATTTTTTTAGGACTCCCTTGCATTGGGGTTTAGGTGTAGAACTTTCGAAGATGCATGCTATTGATAGGATCATCAAACAGTTCACCATCAGATGTAGCCAGTTGATATGCTCCTGAGCCATAAGCTACAATGACGACATAGGGACCTAACCAGTTGGGTTTGAACTTTCCTTTATTTTCTCTATCTTGCTGATTTCTAGGGTTCTCTGAGGACGAGATCACCAACTTGGAATACTCGGGGCTTTAGCCTATGATTGTAGCTTCTGGACATTCGTTGCTGATATGCCTTTAGATGGTTAAAGGCCTATTGCCTTCTCTCTTCGAGCAGCTCCAACTCTTGAAGTCTAGTCACTCTGTATTCTTCATCAGATATGAGGCCTTTTAACAAAACTCACAAGGATGGGATTTCGACTTCAATGGGAAAGATAGCTTCAGATCCATAGACTAGGGAGTATGGTGTTGCACCTGTGGGTGTACAGATGCTTGTACGGTAGGCCCACAGTGTGAGATTTAATTGGACATGCCAATCTCGGCCGGCATCATTGACAGTCTTCTTTAGGATTTTCAGGATGGTTTTATTTGATGCCTCCACCTGACCATTGCCTTGGGGGTAGTATGGGGTTGAAAAGTGGTGTTGGATATGGAATTTGTCACATAGTTCCTTGACATCCTAATTTTTGAAGGGTCATCCGTTATCTGTGATAATGGACGAAGGGATACCATAGTGACAAATGATATAGTTCAGGATAAAGGAGGCAATTTGCTTGCCTGTGATGTTGGCTAAGGGCACAGCTTCAATCCACTTCGCGAAGTACTCAGTGGCAGTGATTATGAATTTATGTCCGTTGGATGAAGGAGGGTGAATCTTGCCCACTAAGTCGAGTCCCCACTGACAAAAAGGCTAAGGAGTTGTTAATGGTTGCAACTCCAGTGTTGGTGCATGTATCAAGTTCCCATGGACTTGACACTTTTTGCACTTCTTTACAAAATGATAGGCATCTTGTTCCATAGTTGGCCTATAGTATCCCGTGTGTATGAGTTTCTTAGCCAGGGTAGGACCACTAGAGTGGGTCCCACATAGACCGTCGTGCACTTCGCTCAGGGCGGTTTGATATTCCTCACTATCGAGACATCTAAGGAGAGTACCATCGAGACCTCTACGATATAGGGTGTTGGCGACAATGGCATACCGGGATGCTTGACGGATGAAAGTTCATTTTTGGTTACTAGAGAGGTCAGGTGGGAGGGTATTCTCTTTAAGGTAGGCAAAGATTTTTCCGTATAGGGGGGAATCAACTCCGATAATGTGGCAAATGATATGGGATTCAGGGGTGTCGTATGCAGGGCAAATCACTGGCTCTACCAAGAACTCATAGCATGCTTGATTAGCAGGAATATCGAGGAGAGATGCAATCGTTTCCATTGCGTCCACAGCTTTGTTCTCTATCTGTGGTATTTGCTCAAAAGAGATCTAGTCAAAGTATTCTTTGAAGTCATCTACCATCCGTTTGTAAGGGATCAATTTCTCATCTTTTGTTTGGTAGTCATCATTTACTTGATTTATGACCAGCTGTGAATCATCATACACCTGTAGTTCTTTGATATTCCATTCTACTGCTAGCTTGACACTGATGACTAGGGCTTTGTACTCCGCCATGTTGTTAGTGCAGGGAAAGAGTAGTCTGTATGACTTTGGAATAGTGTTGCCACTAGGGGTAACCAACAAGATACCTGCCCCTGATCCATGCTGAGTGTAAGATCCATCGAAGTACATTTTCCAGATTGTTGTAGTGATATGAAAGATAGATTCATCTGGAAACTCAAAGCTCAAAGGGCTGTCATCTATGAGAGGTGCATCTGCCAGTTGATCTGAAAGTACTTGACCTTTTATTGCTTTCCTGTCCACATATTCAATGTCAAATTCGCTGAGAAGCATGACCCATTTTGATAATCAACCTGGTAGGGCAGCCTTATTGAGTAAGTATTTGAGTGGATCAATCTTTGCCACTAGCTTGACAGAATGTGACAACATGTAATGTCTCCACTTTTGCGAGGTGAAAACCATAGCGAGGCATGTTCTTTCAATGGGTGTGTATTGCAGTTCATACCCAAAAAGTGTTTGACTGATATAGTATATTGCTTGTTCTTTCCCTTCAGAGTTTTGTTGTGCAAGAAGAGCTCCTAGAGCTGTTGGTGTAGCTGAGATATACAATAGTAGAGGCTTACCCTGAATTGGTGGCATCAACACAGGTGGTGTCATTAGATATTCCTTTAACTGTTGAAATGCTTGTTCACATGAATCATTCCATTTGAAAGGGACATTCTTATGTAGAAGATGAGAGAATGGGTGGCACTTGTTTGCCAACTGAGAAATGAACCTTATGATAGATTGCAGGTTTCCCTGTAGGGACCTTAGCTGAGTGAGATTCTTGGGAGGCGGCATTTCTATGATGGCCTTCACTTTAGCTGGGTTGACCTCAATTCCATTTGTAGACACTATGTATCCTAGCAGCTTACCTGAGGTAACTCCAAATACACACTTCTTTGGATTGAGGCATACATTAAACTGTTCTAGTCTTGTGAAGATTTTCTCTAGTACTACGAGGTGTCCTTCTCTTGTGAGTGATTTTGCTAGAATGTCATCAACATAATCTTCCATTAAAGTGTGCATCATGTCGTGGAAGATTGTGGTCATAACTCTCTGATATGTTGCACTGACATTTTTCAAACCAAATGGCATGACACACCAATAGTAGGTGCCCCAAGGACATGTAAATGTAGTCTTGTGTTGGTCTTTAGGTGCAATTTTTATCTGGTTATATCTGGAAAAACCATCCATTAGTGACAACATGGTGTGCCCTGCCATGAGATCTACAATCATGTCAATGTTTGGTAGGGGGAAATCATCTTTCGGACAAGCTTTGTTCAGGTCCCTAAAGTCATTACATAGTCGTACTCTATTATCTAGTTTAGCCATTGGTACTATGTTTGAAATGCACTCAGGATAGTCTATTGGTTTGATGAATTCGACATCTAACAATTTCTTCATCTCTTCTTTTACCATGAGGGCCACATGTGGGTGCATCTTTCTAAGTTTTTGTTTGACTGGATTAGCTCTTGGAGCTAAAGATAAGTGATGCATTATGAGATTTGGATCTAACCCAGGCATGTCGGCATATGTCCAAGCAAAGTTGATTTGTTTTTGCTTGAAGAAGTCAGTGAATGCTAGTTTTTCTTGTTTGGTTAGAGCCTTTGCCATGTGGATCATTCTGGGATTATCACCTGTGCTAACATTGATTGGCTCTGCTGGATCTATCAAGATTGATGATCTCTCCTGATGTGTAAGATTGGGTAGAGGGTCAAGCCTTCCATCCTTCGGCACCTCAGAGAGGTTTTCACCTTTGGATACGTCTTTATTTTTACTTTTTTTATGATCTAACACTGCCGCAGAGCGGTTTTCACCATTAGATCGTTCTTTCATTTTCACATTTTTGAGACTAAAAGACTTGGCACTCTCTCCAAAATAGGCCTTCTCGTCGAGTTCTATAACATAGCCAGCTCTGTGGTCCCCTGCGGGTATATGATTTCTAAGCTCAAGGTAATCTATGATGGCTTCATCATTTTCAAAGGTATCAAACTCAGGGGTAGTACCTTCTAGGTCCCAGTCTATAAGTTTAGGGTGCACTAACGGTAAGGGATCATTGGGTTGCTTAGGTTTGATGGTATTGATGGTTAGGATAGAGTTGTTAAAAGCATGGACAAGGTCTGGGATGGTACTCTCTATTAGCAGATCTGTCAAGGGTGGTATCATACTTTCCTCACGACTGTCACTATTGTTATTATGCGGGTCAGACTCTAGCAGTCTAGCCCTTGGACCTCGTTCCTCATTTGCGTGGGTTGGGTCATACTCGTGGACAATGTCTATGCCTTTTTCATCACAAGATAGCTCAAAGAGGCTATCCCATTCATACTCGTTAGAATCAGTCTCACTCCCCAGTTGCATTCACTGAATTTGCTCAACCAGATTGCTAGTAGATGTTTCTTGTTGTTTGCCTTTGTTCTTGTTTGTTCTATTAGTTTTTGATGTGCCAGTGTAACCTAGACATGTAGTGTCTCGGGATATTAAGGTATGAGGTTGGATGGGTTTAGTGATATCATCTTTTCTTGAACTAAGTGGACCGTGTCCTTCATACCCCATTCTTTGTAGCATTTGGAATCCTTGACCATACTTTGTAGTTGGTATAGTGGGATGGTCGTGTTGTGTTGATGAACTGTCTTCATCCTTATATAGCCATTGCAGGATATCTTTTTCATCGCTCTCCTCTTGAGGCTTCCCCATTTGACAAAATGTCCTTTGGTAGCTTTCTCTGCTGTGGGCTTGCTCAGGATAGGTCTCCCGTAAGATTTGGGAGATAGGGGGAGTTGTGCCAAACAAAAGGATTGGGAAATTGTGTACTCACCCAAGCCCTTATCCTTTAGTTGGAGTTTAGGTTGAGACGCTCTTGAAGAGGAAGCAAGTGAAGCTGGGTCAACATGAGATGAAGATGAAGCAGAGGCACGATTATTAGGAATCACCACTTCAGGTTTAAATTGAATGGAGTTGCAGTATTGATATGGATTGGGGTCACCTTGGATGGTGATCTCTTGATCTTTGTGAGGGAATTTGATACATTGATGGTATGTTGATGGAACTGCTTTTAGAGCATGTATCCATGGTCTCCCAAGAAGGATGTTATACGCTAACTCCATATCACGGACTTGACAAGCCATATCTTTTACTATAGGTCCCACTCTGATTGGTAAAGTAACAATTCCCTTGGAAGTTCTCTCCTCCTCATCATAGGCTTTGATAGTGATTTTCTTTTTCGGATCTATAGCTTTCTCTAAAAACCCCAATGCAAGGATTATCTTTAAGGTGCAAATATTCAAACCAACTCCTCCATCGATTAGGACTCTTTTGATCTTGTGTTTGTGTATGAAAGCTTCGATGTTAAGAGAGGCATTATGGGGTTGGGTTATTGACATATCATCCTTTTTAATGAATGATAAGGAGTAAGGTGAGGTAATGTGACTGACCATGGTTTGAAACTGTTCTTCAGCTAGGTTCATTGGAACGGAGGCTTCCGCTAAGGCTTTGTCAAGTATGGCCCTATGGGACAGGGATAGACGCAGAAGTTCTAGGATGGAGATATGTGTAGATGTCTTGATTAGCCGATGAGGTGGAGGCTCCTCTAAGAGTGACTTTGTCACTGTGGGTGGTAACGTTACAATCTAGATCCTTGTTTATAGTGATCACGTTGATATGTGACTCACTCTTCGATATGTGGTTAACAACATAGTCAAAGGCGACGTTTGTGTAATTGGCATTGTTATTTCCATTGTTATTTCGGTTGGAAGGTCCTCCCTGCTCGTAGTTGGGAAGAGGATCTTTGAATGCTTGACGATCATTGTTAGAGGTATGTCCATCAATGGATATTTTGTTTTGCTCTATCAAATCTTGGATAGTATGCTTTAAGGCAATGCAATCGTTGGTTTTGTGCCTCCTGTTTCGATGAAACTCACAGAAGTTGTTGTCATTCCACCAATGAGGTTTGACCTTTGGTTCATATTCCTGCATAGTTGGAAGTGTTATGATCTTGTTTGTGATTAGCTTCTATAGGGCAGTTTGCAATGATTCTCCCAAAGGTGTGAACTTTCTCCTAGGTTGAAAGTTGGTAAACCGTGATTCAGTGTTCCTTGGTTTGTTTTGAGGAGCCAATAAATTGAAGATAGGTTGTTTGGGTGCTGCATTTTTGGCATCCACCACCCCATCATTCACAATGTTTTTGTTTTTCATCCAGAATCTTGGTTTATCATTGCTAGTGTTGGTACTAGGAGTGTCTTTATATAGCTTGATTTGACCTTTGGCAATTAGAACTTTTTCAATGATGAGACCCATCTCAATGACCTTGCTAAAGGAAGTAGGACATTGGATTTGAATCTGATAGCTCAGGCTGGTTTGTAAGTTGTGTACAAACATTTCCAGCATTTGCTTTTCAGGCATTTAGTGTGGACATTTACTTGCTAATTGTCTCCATCTTTGTAGAAAGGCAGCAAAAGATTCCCCAACTTTTTGTTTGGTGTTACAAAGATCCAATATTGAGGTGTTGTGCTCAATATTGTAAGAGAAGTGGGTGACAAATTTTTCTACAAGTTCGTTGAATGTTTTAATGCCAGGTGGTAGTCTAGAAAACCACTCCATGGCTTGTCCTCCCAAGCTTCTTGGAAACAGTCGCATAAGGTAAGTGTCATTGTGTGCGACCTCAAGGCAAGCAGCATTGAATTCCCTAATGTGGTCCCTTGGATCACCCGTTCCTCGATATTTATCAAATTTTGGCACCTCAAATCTAGAGGGGAAAGGTATCATGGTCAAGGTCCTATCAAAAGGATATGGTGAAATATCCTCTAGGGTGTAATGTTTGGTCGATGCTCCTATTTTCATGTTTGTGAATAGTTGTTCTAAAGATTGAATCTTCTGGTTCACTAGACTTAGGGCATCCATGGAATCAGTGGTTGCTTTGCTTTTGTCTATGGGTACTTCCTCCTGTCTACTTCCCTCAGGGTTTCTTTCTTCCTCAGTTTCTTTTAGAGCCTCTACGTCATAATCTTTGGGTAGCTTGACTCCTAGATTTGCTAGGTGTAAAAAGAATTTGGTAGGCTCTTGGGCAAGTACCTTTTCTAGTAGATGTTGAAATTGTGGGTTATGTTGCGTTTGAAGGATCTCTTCCATAGAAATTTCTTCATCACTATCGTGACCATTTGGAACACTTTTCTTAGCCATTTCAATCTATTTTTGTTTTTGTAACCATGTTAAGACCATGCAAAAGGTGATGAGAGATGGTATGGAGTGAGAAAGTCTTTGAGCAAGGTGTTAGAATGGGACCAGATTATGAGCAAGGTTCTCTTTATATCTAGTTGGTGTCAAACAAAGCAGGGTGTACAAAATGATAGTTAAAGTAAGGATGATAGAAACCCATTTACTTGATGGGACTAGTCTTACACAAGCCACTAGTGGAGTTCCTAGAGAAAGGATAAGTGATCCTTGATGGTGGAGACTCACTAGGTTTGTTTGAGATTTTGATGTGATAAAAAATAGCTAGGTCTTAACCTTATTGAATTTTGGAAGAATTTTGCGAGACTTTGGATGCAGTGTGGAAAAAGTAGTTTAGGTATGGATTTACAAGATCTTAACCAGGTTTTGGAAAAACTGAGACAGTTTGAAATGGCTTTTGAAAAGTTGAAAAATTTGCTCTTTGGAAGGTACTGATTTACTCTCTGGAAGGGATGCACAAGAGTAAATGTGCCGCGACAGAGTTCAAATGCGCTAAAAGTTGGATCAAATGCGCGATTCTGTGGTTTTTCAAAAGCACCACAACAGAGTTTAAATGTGCCGTAAGTCGGATCAAATGTGCCACGGGTCATGGCAAATGTGTAACTCTGGATTTCAGTTTGGTTTCTTAGAATTTTTGCAAAATTTTGGAACGTTTTTCGAGATTTTCCTGTTTTTGGTTTGAAAACCCAGTGTTGTTGAGAATTGATTTTCAATTACGGCAAAGACACAACAAACACACAGAAGTTTTCATGATTTTTATCTTTTGTTATTTTTTTTTGTATTTTTGGACTATTTTGACTCAAAAACAAGTACACCCTAAGCTGGATAGGACAATATCTGTTGAATCCTCTAGCTATGCAAATTCAAAGCGTGTAGCTCCAAGATCTGGAAGCACCGGCTCCCCTCCATGACACTCACTTCTCACGCATACCAGATCCGGGTTTCCTTAGGTTCGTACCCCCATCGAACCATAGGATTGTCTCTACTACCTCTACTAAGAAGCACATGAATCGAGGCCGCTTCAAGGGCTCCACCCTTTGCATCAATAAATAGGGGTTTTGGGTATATTACATAATTGGTTCGTAGTCAAGGCAACCGTTTGAGTGGTTACACGTGCAGTGACACTACTCTCCGTTATGGAGTCTCCCAGCGTCAAAGGGTTACGCCTTAGAGGGTTTTGGGGGAGGTTGGCCGTCGGTGTAACACAACAACACTCGTTGCAGGAGGTTTTCACCTCAAGCACATTTATTTTAAGTGGATTGGTAGGGCTTGGCTTTAGCCTATTTCCACTCAGGGTCATTCCCACTTGGACAGGCATGCATCCAAGGGTAGGCCCCTCTAAAGGTTAAATAATTGGAATAACAAGTCTGGCATTCTAGTCACCTAGTAAAGGGGAGAGCATAAGCCTATTGTCATTCGATAAACACAGAAGACACTGATTAATCCAAACCTAGTTAAAAGTAGAAAAACTAAATGGGCTATTCTACTTGTGCACTCACGCAGTTGTTAACTTTGAACTGGTTAAAAAGATAGCAATGTTCATTCCCGTTTGTAAGATAGCAATGATCTAACTAAAGAAGATAGCAATATGCAGATATAGCAATGGTTCAATTACTCTCTTCCTAGTTATGGACTACATAAAATTTGCATGTATGCATTTTTACTTTCCTAATTAGAGTTAGATTAAAATTGTATGCAAGTTGCATGAACAATGGGTTACTCCTTCCTAATTAGAACTAGATGAAAATTGTATGCAAGTTGCATGAACAATAGGTTACTCCTTCCTAATTAGAACTAGATGGGAATTGTATGCAAGTTGCATGAGAATGCCTAAATTAGTCCTATTCAACACTTAGTGAAAAATGATTGTCTTCAGTGGATGTTTTGCACCAAACTGGATTAGTAGTCTCTTGATATCCACCTGTAGTTGACAAAAACAAAAATTGAATCAAGAAGTTTGTAAATCAAATGGTTAGGTGAAAAACACATAATCTGGAAAATTTTATGAAAATATAATTTTTGACAACAAAATAGATATGAAAATTAGAATCTACATGAAATTCTATGCTGTTTTAATTTTTTTTTTTTATGAAAATTCGTCAAAATATGTAAAAGTTATAGTTGTTTGAAGTTGTCAAGGTAAAGATGATTTTGACTGATTATACCTATTGATATTAACCCGGTGGGCTAAAAATACCTGTACCATTGTGAAGTTCATCGAGTCAGCTTTCCAACGACTATAATTTTATGAAAATCTGACCTTTCTGCAAAAAGTTATGCGAAAAGGAAAAAAAAATGCCTATTTTTCCCTCATTTAACATTTGTTTTTTAAAAAAAAATAAGAAAAAAAAAGAAAAAAGAGATTTGTAATATTAAAATTTAAAAGAAAATTAAGTTATAACATTAAAAAAAACCTAACCCTAAATTTTTGTGCTTTTTTGTTTTTTGTTTTTATGGTTATTTTTTTTATATGTTTTGTATTGTTTTGTTTTTTTGGTTGTGCTGAGTGTGCAGAGAGGTGGAGGGCAGACGAAGGTGTGTTGGTGCGCAGGGCGGCGGCGTGTAGGACGGATGGCATAGGCAAAGGGATGACATAGGGGTGGTCTGGGCGGAGGGTTTGGGGGACGCAGCAGAGCAGGAAGAGGTGCTTGGGTGGATAGGGGCGACGCTGGGAGAGGGGGACGGGAGGGACATAGGAGGGGCGGGGAGGGACAGTCGGGTTGCAGGGGGTTCTGGGCACGGGGTGGGGCAAAAGGGTGGCGAGAGGGTCGGGGGGTTGGGAGGTGGTTGGGGGTAGAGGGAGGAAGGGGTAGGGACGCAGGGGGATTTTTGAGGGGGGGTCGGTGGAGGGTTTGGTGGTGGCTGGGGGATAGGCTATGTGTAGGGCCTGCGTGCCTTGCACAATTTTTTTTTTTAAATTTAAAATAAATAAAATGAAAATAAAAAAAACTGTGTAATTTTTTTTTTTTTCTGTGTGATTTTTATTTTTGTATTTTTGTTTAAATTTTCTGTATTTTTTTTTAAATTTTTATTTGTAAAACAAAACAGAAAAATAAATTAATTCTAAATGTTGTCTACAGAATTTTTTTTTTGGGATTGTTTTTATTTATTTATTTATTTTTTCCAAAAAATAGGCCGAAAAGTAAAAAAAAATTCAAAAAATTTTAAGTAATGAAAACTAGACAAATTATATGTTATTTCTTACCTTCAAGGCCTTCCAAACTCAACGGTGAGCTCAGTTTGTGCGTACGAGGTTGTTTGTGAAAGTCGATTCCTGAAGTTTTCCCTGAATCTATAACAAAAAACCTCTAAAACAAACACTCACAAATAAGAAGGGTCAGATCACGGTGGCCGCTAGAATGTTTAGGGTAAAATGTGGATTAATCAATTGAATATTAAAAACCCAAACATCAATAGAATATGAAGGAGAAAGGAGATTTAAATAACAAAATAAATGAGACTTACAACCCTTCACCTTTCATCTTCCATTGCTCGCTTTTTTTGTTTTGATCTTGATGGAGATGAATATGGCCCTCAGGAAGCTTGCTTCCTTGCTTTGAAGTTCTCAAGATGACAAGATGAAGTTGGCTATGATACTTTGTGTGATTGAAGATGAGCTTCAACACACTATTGATGGATGATAGATGATATGGAGATGGGGGTGCCAAAGGCGCGCTAGTGTTTCTGCAGCATAAGTTTACTCAAACGATGGATATGAAATGAAGAAGAAGAGGGTTGCATTTATAGAAATATGTGAGAGCAGATCAACGGTTGAGAAGAAATACGAAGATCAAAGGTTGAGAATGGTTGAGGAATGTGCGTGAATAGAAAGAGGACAAGTGTCCAAGCTCCATCATGTAACAGGGGAGTTAACAAAATTGATTGAATAGTTAACAAAAAAAACCAACCAGTTAAGTGAATTGATTGGGGAATTGACTAAATTGATTGATTAGTGGACTCGAATGATTAATTAGTTAATAGACTTGATTAATGAGTTAACTAATTTTGACTGGAGAATAAATAGGACATGTGGGTGAGAGAATATTAGCTAATTAAATATTAAAAATATTTAATTACATGTGCAACATGGTGAGGTGGAAAAGGGTGTGGAAAGATGAGGTGGATTTATGGAATCAAGACTTAGGATAGAGGAATTTAGGATTAATTAAATAATGTAGGATTATTTAATTTATGTGAGACATTAGAAGAATTTAGGGAATTTAATTAAATAAAATGATTTTATTTAATTATGGGATAATGAACCAATCAAATAAACTTAGAATATTTATTTAATTGACAGAAGAAAATAAGAATTAAGATAAATATTAAAATATTTACTTAATTTGTCATGAGCCAATTTTAGGTGTATACAACTTCAAACTCTCATTTTTGTTGGTTTTACACTTTCAAGTCCATAACATCCCATGGACCCAAAATCTTTTAATATTCAACTAATTCGGTGCCTTGCATCCATCAATTAACTCAAGTTTGAAGTTTGGACCCAAGATGCATACCAAAGTCTAGTTTAGCAATGTTTTCATGTCCACTAGTTTTAAACAAGTCAAGTGCAAACTTGAGATTGTTGCAAGTATGTGCTAACCGGTGTTGTCATTGATGTCAACATGAGTGTGTTGTCATTGGTGTCAACTGTGTCTTTTGATATTGCTGATTGTTATTTGATTGAGTTGTCATGTTAAGGTGATTTGAATGACTTGAAGAAGTGATGATGATGATACTATATTGTTCATAGTGTTGAGTTTCCAAGTGCTTTTGAGAAAATTTGCTCTCCAAGTAGAAACAGTGTGTTGTAGAGTATTCTGGCTTGCAGGATACTGTCTGAGTTTTTGCTCCTCATTTCTTCCATGTTGAAGACCGGAGTATGACATTTGGATATGTTTCAGAAAAGTGTTTGAAGATTCTAAATCTAGAATTTGGTTGTTTGGATCACTATGCAGTAGAAGTTATGTTCACCAGTTTGAAGACTGTGCCTGGCAGCATTTGTAGTGTTGTAGAGAGGAAGTATTTTGCTCTACATTCCTCTGTAATTTGGTTTTTGGTCTTGCAGTTTTGGACATGTGTTCATAAGGTCCTTAGATATCTTCATTCCAAAGGATTTGTGATTTGGTGCTCTGGAAAGCAAGTTATTGAGTAGCAGAACTTAATAGTATTGATTGCGAGCTGTTTTCAAGTGAGATTTGTTGTCTTCAAGTGAAACTTGTTGTAGCTAGATTTGATTGGTTCTCAGGTGATTTTATGTTTTCAGTGGATGTCTCTAGATTGTGTTGAAGGCTTGTGCTTGATTTTCAAACTATGATTGAGTTCTTGGAAGCGTGTGCCAAAGTATTCTTGGTGTTTGCACTAGTTTGGAAGACTTGGGTGCTAACACTCTTTGCGGATGTGTTTCGTGGATTGTAGAAGCATGTTGTAGCGTGTGAAGATGTATTTGGGTCTATGCTAAGCCGTGAAGTGTTCTTCCTTCATTCATTTTCTTTGCTAGTTTGTTTAGGTCCAGACCTAATTCAAATTATGTATGTTTGTTGACCTTGGAGACTATTCCAAAAGTTGTAGATTGTATTGCCGACCTTGATGTATGTTCCAAGGTTGATGATAGGTATAAATAAATGTAATGAATCCATGCATAGATGTGGTGGATGTGAAGATGAGAAGATAAAGTGTTGGTGTTGTGAGGAAGGAAAGGTGATATGTATTGCGCTTCAATGGAACTGAACTCAGGCATGTGGTAGATTTGCTATTATATCAGTTCATGGCAGTGAGCCTTCTCAGTTCATGGCAGTGAGCCTTCTTACAGTGAGCATTCTTAAGGGTAGTGAGCCTCCTTTGTAATTCGGTATTGTTACTACATTATATTGTGAGCTAGCACTCACCGTGGTTTTTCTGAATCTGGTGTTCGGGTGATCCCACAATAGTGGGTTACAATTTCCTTGAGGAAGGAAAATTGCCTATGCCTCAAAAAATAAAAATGAATCAGTTTGATCGAATGGGGGTGTTCAAACGAACCCAAAAAAAGGTTTGTTTGAACACCCCCATTCGATCAAACCCCATGTAAGCTCAAGTCATGGGGGGGTTCGATCGAACCCCCTGTCGGCCTATTTTTTATTAATAAAATGGGGGGTTCGTTTGAACAGGGGGTCGATTGAACCCCCCTGTTAAAGTTTTTTTTTTAAGTGTTTTTTAACTATCATTTTTGATAGTTTTACTGCCAAACCCTATGTGTGACCCGAACCCTAGGAGGACCCCAGGAGCTCCTGACCAGCCAAATGTCCTTCCAGCCAGCCACCCTCCAGCTTCCAGCTAGGCACCCTCCAGCTTCCATGTATTTCTAATTTTCTCACTTTCTGGTTGATTATGATGAACAAAAGTTTAAACTAGGGCAATCTTGAAAGTTTCTAAACCCTTTTCAACAAATCCATTTTGTGCATATCCTGCGATCAATGCAGTCCATGAGACCATATTTCTTTGAGGCATTCCGTCAATAGTTGACATTCCTTGTCTATGTTTCCACATTTTGCATACATGTCTACCAGAGCATTTCCAACTATAATATCTACCAAAAATCCCCCTTCCATTATGCTATGATGGATGTCCATACCTTGTTCCAAAGCTCCAATTTTGTCACAGGCCTGTGGGAGGATGCTGGCGAAGGTTGTGGTGTCTAGATTTACACCTTCCAATTGCATTTGCTTGAAAGTTTCTAAAGCCTTTTCAACAAATCCATTTTGTGCATATCCTGCGATCAATGCTGTCCATGAGACCATATTTCTTTGAGGCATTCTATCAACAGTTGACATGCCTTGTCAACGCTTCCACATTTTTGCATACATGTCTACTAGAGCATTTCCAACTATAATATCCACCAAAAATCCCCCTTCCATTATGCTATGATGGATGTCCATACCCTATTCCAAAGCTCCCATTTTGTCATAGGCAGGGAGGATGCCTGCAAAGGTTGTCAAATTTGGCTTTACACCTTCAAATTGCATTTGCTTGAAAGTTTCTAAATTCTTTTCAACAAATCCATTTTGTGAATACCCTGCAATTTGCTTGAAAGTTTCTAAAGCCTTTTCAATGAATCCATTTTGTGAATACCCTGCAATTACAAAATGCTCTGGTAGACATTTAGATATACCTATAAAATACAATTGAAATTTTGAAAAAACTGTATCATATGAAAGGAGAGATTTTGGACAAACTATCAAAATTTATATAGGATTATGATGTTATATATTTGGTTTTTATATAGGATTATGATGATATACATTTGGTTTTTATATATAGGATTAGGCCTTAGAAATTCTCAGTTGACACAAATACTTTCTTAACTAAATCTAGATTAATTATGTGATGATATTGATTGCATTATTTCATTCAACCTAGATTTAATGAGATTTTATTCCTTTACTTGACTAGATACATATAACATTTTAAAAGATTTTTAAATTTAACCATTCAAGCACATGGACATACCATAGTTATGTGCATCACACTAAAGCCTTAAATTCAAGATCTTATTGAGAAAATATGATATAAATATATAGGATATTCATGATCAAACAAATACATATTTTGTATAGGTCCACATAATGATTCTAATCAGAGGGAAACAAATGATAAAGATTCTTCTAATTCTAGTAATAATTAGTATATTGACCTCTAGATGTCCAAATTCTAATGACATACTTGACACATATTACATCAATGTGCAAATGAAACTATCTTGAACATGATGCAAATGAAGACAAGACAAATAAGAAAATACCCACTAAAGAATATCAAGAATAAGAACATGAAATCCAAGTCACAACATATAAGTTGGTTATTTCAAAGAATACATCACAATTGGAATATATACACCTAGAACTTATGTTCATAAAGGAATCCTCTTCATGATCATGCATCATCATCGTCATCTATGCAACATGGCATCATAAATAACAATCCCATTTAGAGGCTCCCTTGGAAATGTAGGCATCAATCACCTAGACAAGACTTGGTGTTGCTTATCCATCTAAATTTTGAATAGTATGTGGAAAGGCACTACTTCAAGCTAAGTGGAGAGATGGTTGAGCTTCAATGACATGGCCACATGTATAGAAAATTTGTAATGTATCTTGGCCAATTGATGGCTAGAGAAAAATTCTAAAAATAGGTAGTACAAATGATGATGAACTAGACTACCAAACAACCCAACCACTATCTCCCTTTGGATGTGGTACCAAATCCCAAATGTGTCTAATATATGCTAGCTAATGTAGAATTGTACCAGAGCAATGTGTGTTAAAAATAATTGTCTTTTAAGCCTTGATGTTTTGTAGGCTCCACTCAATTTTGAACTAGATTGATCAATGGTGGAAAAGAACACAATCTGGCATGGGTTCAACTTGAAGAGAGTAATAGTTGGTGAAGGAAAAGTATCCAGTTTCTTTGACATCATAACACAATCAATTCTCTTAATGAATCTTTTAGATCCACTATGCAAATTGGATCAAGAGTACCAAATTAGAGATGAACTTTGGCAACCAAGACTTAGGTCATAAATGCACAATTTATTGTGCATATAAAAGCACATCTCTCTTTTTTGCTATCCATTGAATAGGAAAATGGCCAAGTGTCTCTTAGACACCACCTCAACTAGGTTGAAGTTGCCATTAATAAACCGCTATGTACTAACTAGTAGAATGTCATATGCAAGCCACCACTAAAGTAGCATCCTTTTAGTCACATCATTTGAGGTATAGATATTGACACACTAAAAGATTGATTCTCAATATTGAAAATGACCCATAACCTACTTTGTTAGATGGGTCACAACCATGGGTAAAATAGTGGGGTTGCCAATTGGCATTAACAAATCTTCTATGTGCCACCATGAAGTTGCTCATTATTATTGATTAAAAAATATTATCTAGCCATAGGACACATCACATTATTGGAAGTAAAAATCCAACAAAAAATTAATCTCTAGAGATTGAAGACAAAGAATGTCTAGGGGGTAAATCTATATCAAAAATCCCACACCACATCCTCCATGAGATGTAATTCATAAGGAAATAGGGTCTAAGGATATTTCCTTTTAGTCCAAACCTTGCAATGCAAAAAATATATTCTACTCAAATATAATCTAACATTTTTTGGAGAAAAGGCTCCAAATTGCATCTATCATTTCTCAAGATCATATTATCCTTCTTCAACATCCTAGGGACGACTATGAGACTGTCTTCCTCCATTTGGTTGCGACATAGTTGGAACTCCCATTTATCCAATGAGAAAATAATACTCACTAGAAGAGAAACTTTCTTAAGAACTACTTGGCTTACTAAACTCTTTGAAGGAATCACCAAAGGAATATCGGTAAGAGTTGATTATGAATCAACTACTTGCTTTGCTTTATTATTGGCCTTAGCTAAGATGATTTTATGGGTTATGTTGATTTTTTTCAAGTGGTGTGTGTGAAGATAATTTAACACAACTTGGTTCGCCTCCTAGTAGAGCGAGCCTCATAATCCAAGTTCTTGGGTCATCTAAATGCTGCAATAAACTTTGATAATCTACACGTGTACATAAGAATATGTCTAAATTTAATATATCAAGTTAATTTAAATTTATTACTTACATGTAAGAATGTAATTTTATTATCTCACTTGATCACTTGCTTGATCAAAATCACATCATGCAGTGCCATTTTGAGAGGACATGTGACTTGATGATATATCTGCTTGCATAAAAATACTACATATTTTAAAAAAAAATAGTAGATGACATAGTCTACATGTAAAATTAAATTGTTTGAAATAGACAATGTGTTGAATTATACTTACAAAACCTTATTTATACCTCTATAGTTGCATTAGGATGGCCATGTTGAACCAATTCTCTACAAGATGACTGATATGTCTCACCAACATCAGTGATGGTGTCTACTTTGGAAGTTGTGGAACAACATCAACATACACACTTACATCAGAGAGGGATGTTGTGTTGTGAGCTTAAATCACCACGGATAAGTGATCTCAACAAGTTAGAAGCAAGAAATTGTATGTTGATAGGCGAGCACAACACAACATCCCTATCTACTCTGATGTAGGTGTGTATGTTGATACATTTGTTCCACAATCCAAAGTAGACACTATCACTGATGTTGGTGAGACATATTGGTCATCAAGTGTAGAGAATTGGTTCAACATGGCCATCCTAATGCAACTATAGAGGTATAAATAAGGTTTTGTAAGTATAATTCAACATGTCTATTTCAAGCAATTTAGTTTTACGTGTAGACTGTGTCAGATCTACTAATTTTTTTCAAATATGTTTTTTTATGCGAGCGGATCTATCATCAATATATTTCAATGCTTGTAACATGAGGAGTAACATGATGTATACCAATATATTTTTCTCAAATTATATGCTTTGAGTTTAAAATGCATATATATAAATTGCAGTTCTTTGAATTTTTTGGAATGCATATTTCAAGGATGTTTGAACAAGTGTATATAACATTCATCTAGGCTTTCACAAGATTTTAACAACTTGTTTGTTGAATTAAGTTATAATTGGACATTCAATTTTAGAACTCCTTTTAAATATTTGATCTACATTCAATTTGAGACTTATTTTTTGTCTTCTTCTTTACCTTGCCCTTATATCCTATTAAGAATAGGGTTGTAGAACTCTCAATATACAATCCTACATCCTTGATTCTTAAGTTTCTTTCTAGAGTAATGATGTTAAACATCTATATTTTTAGATTGAATTGAGTGCTAAGAGCTATTAAACTAATTTTTGAATAGGATTTTAGCAAGCTCCCAAGAAGTATCATCACTATATGTTCTTCTAAAATTGCTAACCCACATGCTACCAACTAATTTTTGAAATACTTAAATTGATTCATATGTTTTGCAATACATTCTAATTCTCACATTTTCCATTGAAAAAACTTCTTTTGAAGATACAATCTAACTTATAGACATCTCTTGATTCACACTCCTAAGTCAATTAATCCAAAGCATCTTTTGCTATATTTGAGTCACTAACATGTAGAATCACATTATTAATTAAATTATATAATATCCAAAAGAAACTTTACCATATCTATATTACCTCCCACTTGCTGATAAATTTTGTGGAGGCTTGACCTTTTTTTATCAACTAAAATGAGTCCTTATTTTAGCAAAGACACCTTCATTATAAGCTTTCATTTATTAAAACCTTAATCATTGAATTGATCTATTGATCTATAAGCTTTTATGATTCTCCAATGCCTTCTACTACTATCTCTTTTTCTTTATAAAGTTTCAAAATCTTACAAGAATTCTAGTTGATAAAAAATGAGATTTATGGCTTTGATAACATGTTAAAATATTGAGCATATTTCAAACAAGTATATAGTAAATAAATTGATTCATAAATAACATACTCAAACAAAGGCATATAATATAACTTTCCTTGCTTTTCTTAAGGCATATAAAATATAAAATGTTCTTGTATTGTATTGTGTGTATTCTACCAGGTACTTATTCTCTTTCTTGTTTTTTTATTTATATAATATATTAATACACGTGAGTTACGAATTTCTACATGCATGATGTATCTCTATGTCTAATTTTTCACATGTTTTATCCAGCTAGAGATCTTTGACTAAATCTATATTTTATAATTACAACTTTAATAAACTAAGCAAATGTATTTTTTTAAATAGACATTTAATAGTTTATGGAGCTAGATGGGCCTACCAATGTCTCTTCCTAAATTCAAACTAAACATTTAATACTCGTGTAATGGTGAAAATTGCATACCCATGCCCCATTTCCTTTATGTTTTGGGCCCACTTTGATTGGAGCTTTTTATGCAATAACAAGTTTACAAGTGATATATTCTTGCATGAATGTGTACATGTATGTCTAGTATTTCTAGATTCTCTATCTAGATTAAAGTAAGAACCTTGAAATTTTGCTCCTTTAGGTACATCACATGGAAAATTATGCACTAGTTCCACCTCAAGAACTATTTGCATGAACTAATACTGAGATCGAGAGATTGAGAGTTTCCATAAATGATGGTACCAACATGGGAATATATAAGGACACTTGTAAGTCCATAATGGAAAGTCTAGAAAAAATTAGAGATAAAATTTGAGACACAAGTGCTTATTCCCCTTATGCTATAGCTGCTATTCTTTCCCACATGCAGGAAGAAGTTTGTGGTGATGTTCCCCTTTCTCATGTTCAGAGTGTGGTGACCAAAGAAACCATTAAATCCCAGTGTTTTCCATTCTATCAGGATAACGCAAAGGTGAAGGGATACTAGGTAACCAGATGTGTGGATCGTGATATGACCAGTTTGATCTACCCTTGATTTCTTGCTATCTTTGGTCGTTATCCAAATAACGACCAAATTCCCTTATATTTTGCATAGCAGTTGTATGCTGAGGTTCATTTGGGCCTCAAAGTCAACTACTGTGACCTTCCTCCATATTTTGGTTAGGGTTGTGGTAGGCTTGCTAATAAGGATGCTTATCATTGAGCTGATCGGGCAGCCCCAGCGTATAGGGCATTGGTTGGTGAGAGGAATCCTGCTATCTCCCCAGCCCTGGCCCCCTTAGTAGATCATGTTGTCATTTCTTCCCAAAGGGAGCAATTGATAGTGTTGGCGATATTGCAGTTGCCACCACTACGATAGCTAGTGATTGTGTGGGTCAATTTTTGATGGCACGACATCCACAATCTAGAGCTTCATTTACAACACAGTGTAGAAACATTCACTGTGATCCTTATGCTATGGCAGGCATCCCTACACCTGCATAGTTGGATGGTCTTTCAAGGGAGATGGCACATAGCACTTTACATTGTTTCGCGGAGGATCTCTTGGAGGCATATGCCTTCATTGCATTAGAGCTAGGGATCTCGATAGATCAGGTTAGAGATCATCTAGCTACATCTATTCATTCACATTTAGGATCTCATCATTCTCACCATCCTGCCAAGCCCAACACCAGTGCACATCAGGATCCACCTACAGATCATTCAGTTGATGCACAAGCTAGTGATCCTTCAGATGACCTTGAGAGGATGTAGTCTGTAGGTTTTGTGGAGATGTTGATGCATTCAGATTTGTTATCGATGCCATCTTAGTTGGTTAGTCCCTTCCACTCATCATTACTGCGGCATGAGAGGGCTCATACAGATACATTAGATCATGACACAACTTAAATAACTTATTTGGATGATGTAGTGGAGGTGGACATTACAGAGGGCTTGGATCTTGTGCCACATGATATGCAGGGATGTATGTGTAGCTATATGTATGTGTGCATGTGCATGTTCAATTCAATTTAAAAAAAAAATTATTTAGATTTTAGTTTTAACTAAATGATATCTATATATATATATATTGTAGATGGAGATACCTCATGTTACTCCTAGCCTAAGGTCTGATTGCATACGTCGGTGTGATTCTGTTGCCGATATTGTTGTCAGTGGACATGTGAGTTTTAATTTTTTACATGTACATACATGTATATATAGATAGATATAGAACTATTTATAATATTACATATACATTTTTAAATAGTTCTATATATCTAGATAAAATATATTTAACACATTGTACTTGATTTTATCTCCAGGACTCAGCGCATCCATCCGAGCAGGATTCTCATTCAGAGGGTCACTCGACTAGGAGTCGACACGATGATTAGGCAGCCACCTAGAGATCTCCATTTGATGTTGCATCTAGACATTTCTAGATATATGTTTGATATGTTGACATTTCCAGGACTTGATTACATACATGTGTTTGATGATTTATGTTTGATATATTGACATTTCCAGGTTGATTACATACATGTTTGATGATTTATGTTTGATATATTGACATTTCCAGGACTTGATTACATACATGTTTGATGATTTATGTTTGATATATTGACATTTCCAAGACTTGATTACATACATGTTTGATGATTTATGTTTGATATATTCACATTCACAAATAGCTGCAATTAAAGCAATTCTTTTCCCAATAAATTAACACACAATTTAATCAATTTGGCTAAGGAATGAAGCTCAAATAATATTTCAATTCATAATTTGAGATAAAATATCACAATTTGTTAAATGCAAGATAACAATTAAATATAAATATTCTTTCACACATGTCTAGAAGTAAAAAATACCACCTATAAATTTTAAATTGATCCTCCGTGATAGTATTCTTATATTTTATATTTCAATTCATAATTTGAGATAAAATATCACAATTTGTTAAATGCAAGATAACAATTAAATATAAAATATTCTTTCACACATGTCTAGAAGCAAAAAATACCACCTATAAATTTTAAATTGATCCTCCGTGATAGTATTCTTATATTTTAAAGTACCTATAAGATGAACCAAAAAATACCACACATGTCTCTAACTAAAATACAATCCTTCCTATAGAAAAACCCACTAAAAAGCAACGAGCTCCATGAAATTAATACATAGACTACACCAAATGAATATTGATGGAAAACAAGATCCCAATGGTCTAATAACTTGACCTAAAATTTCAAACCCTTGGTCATAAAGAAGAGGATGCAAAAGATACAAGATAACTTAAGAAAGAATACTTTCCAAGGATGAGGAATCCAAAATGAACATCCAAAAATAATAATTCTATACATGGTAATGACATCATTGTTTTTTATAAAAAATAATGAGAAATTAAAGTCTCTAAATCATAAACATGTTTCTAATGGAAAGGAATTTAGCATTCTATTACTCTAAAGGTTCAAATAAGAGTCTCCTAGAATAGGAAAGTAACTCTATGAAGAGAGGGATTGTACATCATAGAGAATTCCTCATTGACACTTTAAGTGGAAAATGATAAAAAATAAAATTTATTTTCATGGATGAAATATTAGAAAATATAATACGTTGATTTGCATGTGTATGAATGTATAAAACTCATAATGGACTAAGAATTCAAAATTGAGTATGTCATAGATTCAACTCCAATGATTGCTTTTGTTGGAATAAATGTCTAAGGGACTAATCCCACTTGTGTGGAAAAGTATGAGTCTATTTCACTCATTTAAGGTGGTCATGGAGTAACCACATGATGTAAATAATTTCTTCCATTATTAAAGGAATTTGAACATGGAAGATTTTGTATCTACAATCTCAGAGAGAGATTTAAAACATATCCTATAATCATTTGTGTTTCATTAAAAGAGGCTAAGATGATCAATTTGAGAGAAATAGAAAGACACTACAATTATAATGAATAATGCAGGAGGACCAAGACACCCAAGAGTGCAAAAAGATTAATTGGTTGGTATTTGATGGGGTAAAGAATTCTAGGACCAAGCTATTAGGAAAAAATATAAGTAATATATCTAAAGTGGTATATTTTTACATAATTTGATTCTTTTTAAAATTTCATTTCATAAAAATTACACCTCATCTGGAGATCTTATGCATAAGTTATGCCCTCTACAAGTTGCACATGACATACATAAACTGTGATAGTTTTAACCGAAGATGAAAATTTCATGCCAAAGGTTTAGATTTTTGAATGGTTTGGCACCTAACATATATGTCACTTATATGAGAAAACAAAAAAGATGAGATTCTTCTAGGAGTTGAAATATCTTGTCCCTTCTCACACAAGACAATATATAATTTCTCTTTTTCTTCATGTGCTCACTTGGGACTAAAGAAAACTATTGGGATATGGAGTTAATTCATTTTTTAAGGCTCATAAGAGATTGGAACTTAGATCTAGAAAGAGTTCACTTGAGAATCCTAAATATGTTTTGAATTATTATAGTAAATGTTTAGCAATCAAAGGTCACATTCCTTTGTCATGTTTCTAGAGATAATTTAACTATTCTTTGGTTTATGGTTTGGTACCTAATATATATGTCTCATGTATAAAAAAAATAGAGGGATTAATACTCCGTGATAGTAGGTCTTAGAAATTAGATTATGTGTGACAATTTGTTAAATGCAAGATAACAATTAAATATAAATATTCTTTCACACATGTCTAGAAACATGTACAGGTAAATCACAAAAACTCCTCATTAAGAAAATGTATATTTACTAGAAATAAATACAAATGCAAACTAGGAGATATAATAAACACATTTAATGAGAACATGTACACAAATTACTAGTTTATTTATAATACATGGATCTATCTAATTGACATCGATTTGGATCAAGTGATAATTTCATAGGTATCAACAAAATAAATCTCATTATAACTTGAATCAAGTGAGACGGGGAAGATACATAGAACATATAAATGCCCAAACTAAATTGTCTCCAATTAATTTTATTTAAATATATATGATGTTGTTCACTCTAGGATAACATAATCAAATCACATATATCATATATCTAGTGAAAATAATAAATCAAAACAAATTGAAATATAAATTAGACACACATAGTCACAACATGTATGCATCCAATTTAATACATGTAGTCAAACATCAGGTGCCAATACAAAACATTAAATAATACACATGTATCATCCTTAAAAGTGGACCACATTAAAAATAGTACTTCATGTCCAAGTTTAAAAAAGTGTTGAACACTAAATATAAAAGTACTTCAAGATCTCACTAATTTTATAAACTGTAACTAAAACAATGGAGTTCAAGCAAGTTACTAGATATAAGTTCTCATTCAAACATCTGGTTCAACCCGTTCTTCAATAACATGTAATATTTTCTAATGATCATCACTATCTAGTCTCCATTTTTTTCGTCCACGTGCATGTGGAACTGGATGAAGATGTAGGGCAATAGCAATTACTAGGTGACTATACTGATATACCTTATTCTCAGGTTGATAGTCAATAAAATGAATCCCATGTTGAAAAATTTTGACTTGTTTGAGATATGTCCCTTGCACTACAACTGAACCTGCACCATAAACAACATGAACCAACTTGATAAGACATGTGCACGTAACATTTTCACTCAACCTAGGTATTATAATATAATGTAAAGTTTAATGTACATGTGTACATGTATATATAAATTTAAATGTGACCCACCTATGGGAAACACCATTTCATCACTTGTTTCAGGTCATGTTAGCTTCTTCCTCTCTTATGTGCAATGCATTAAATAATAACTAACACCTTCTATGTTTCCAGGCTCTGCTATGACTACAAAAACATCTCCTAGAGTACACACCAAATTTACATGGTTCAAAATTTGTAAAAAAATTAGAACCATCTAGACTTTATAATCATTAAATTTAACTCATTAGAGTACTAAACTAAATAAATAACTATACATGTGTTGTAAATTTACATTAAATTTATCAAACTGCACACATACATACATACATACCTTTTTCTAATCAATCCTGAAATATGGTCATAATCAATTGAAATCAAAGGAATGTCTTCAAAGCCTTCATCCTCATCTTCGTCGTATGTGTTAGAAATGACTAATGGCACTGCATTCCATTCACTAACATATCCAAGTTGTTGGTTGTTGCATGCCTCAAAGTTTTCCAAAATGCACTCATCACAGAAACAAGAGTAATCACTTGTGTACAATTTCCATCCAGGGCAATCATCTGTACTCATGACACAATGTAAAGATCTTGTTTTGTCTACCCTCTTGCATCCATGTTCGATCTTCTATCCACACCTAGATACATAAAAATTATAAAAAGTTTACATATATATAAATTTAATAGAAATTCATTTAAAATAATTGAATTTACTAAATTTAAAATTTAAACTTAAATACAAATTCAAACATACACATGTATATATATATATTAAATTTAAAGTTTGAAATTTTCATAAATATGTAAAATTTATATATACATACCTGATATCTCCCAAAACACTCTATGTGGGATGTATCAATTCGTTCCTGAAGATGTGCCGACCTCATTTGTTGCAAAGTGTTTCTTACACCATTCAACAACATCATGTGCTATCTATACGATCTCCCGAATAACTCATTTGATGCTTTCTTAGAGTATGTTTGATGCAAGCTCCTACACCATCATGTTCACCCTTTCCATGCCCACTCTCAAAGAAAATCCAAACATGTATTTTGTAATTTTCATGATATCTACATAGTGCATAAAATGGTCATGATGATTTGAATTGTGCCGCACATCCATCTGACCATACAAAATGCTTTTCGATTTTTACACACCTGCTTGCCAAATTGTCAAAAAAATTTGTAAAGAAATGTTGTACAAAAAGTGTGTCATGCTCTTTATTATCACTAATATAAAAGTGATATTCTTTCTTAATGACTCGTTCATCATTTGTACTCTCAACACCATCCAAATCCAATTGTGCATGTCGATAACACACATGCACCATAATAGTGATATGCTTTGAAAAGTAATAATCTGATTGAATGTCTTTTTGATGTACAAAAGAATAATTTTATGTAAAGTTGACTACTGATAGAAATATTCTAGGTAGGAAAGTATCTCTTAATGTTTGAAACTGTTGTGCTTGCCACCTAGCAAAAAAGGCATGTTGTATGTCCAGTTGTATCAATTTTCAAAAATTTTCCATAAATGTTCCAATAGGTATCTCCTCTTCTACATAGTTTAACCTTGTGGATTCTTTCCCAAAATTTGTTTGAAACTTTACATACTTGTAACTCTTGCAATTTACTATCTTTGTTGGGTCGGTATCTTCATTTCTCAAAGGTAATTTAGCCAAATTTCTACATGTTTCACAAAGTCCTTTAATGCAGTTTATTTCACCAATTGCATTATCACATAAGATGGATTCTATGAAAAGACTTACCCGTTTAGGAGGTACATTTTGAAAACCATCACTTTCTTCTCTCATATTTTGAAACACCTGATAGTAGAGATCAAATTCAATATGATAACGACAAAAACAAGTTTCAAAAGCCTTGTTTATCTTCACATAATATGGCTTTAACCTTTCAAACATTGTTTGCCCAATCTTTATATCAGGATTTGAATTCAAAATTTCACATACATCTCATGTTGTGTTATGTCTAGCCAATGTTTTGTATGATGTTTCTAATCATTGAGCCCAATCCTGTGTCTAATAACATCTCTACTGTTTGATGATGGACGAGTATTATCTTTGCAAAAATTTGAGACCAAGTTCCTAACAACATCTTCAATCCTGTCAGAACGGGGAGCTCTACACATAATTACCCAATTGCCTTCTAAACTATCATCCAAAACCTTTCTCCTTTTCACATATTTTGTTAGTGCCTTTCTACTAATACCAATTTTAGTCGAAAGTGAAGAGATTTTTCTTTTTCTTGATATATTTCTATTAATATAGTTGTCAACATCACTCTTCTTGTAATGGCCTTATCCATTGATCAAGATTTTGCCCAACGGAATCTAAACCGTTTTTACATTTTCAACAATATCTTTTCCTAGGCCATATGAAGCTTTCCTCTTATTCAATGTCAAATCTACACCCAACAATTGTAATGGTTCTTTCAGCTCATTACGAAGAATTAAAAGTGATAACAATTGGGTTTTTTCAAGTGTACCAAGATGATTGAAATGAGCATTGATTATTTCCTTTATAGATTTATTCATTGACCTCTTACTAGTATTTATAGGTTGTTTGGCATAATATTTCAATTTCTCCACATCCATTCAAGTAAATGATCTAAATTTCTATAACTTGAAATTTTGGCTTCACCTCTTTAGCTAGATTCATATGCTCATCCATACCAATAGAAGGAAGTGATCTTGACCCCTCTCCAACATGCATTGTTTGAACTTGGGCCTCCTCCCTATCTTCAACTATGTGCTCTTCAGCCTCATTTGCCCCAATATCTAAATTGGCTCGACTTTTGCTTGAGAACTTTCTTCTTGTGAGCTCGTTCTACACACAAAATACTTAAGTCAAGAGAGATCTAAAGAAAGAGCTTTAAAAAACTTAAGTCAAGAGAGAGATAGAAGACCTATTTAGAGAAGTCCTATAAGAGAGAAAGAAGGAGCTTTAAAAAGACTTAAGTCAAGAGAGAGAGAGCTTTAAAAATCTACTTGTTCTTTTCAAGAGAGAGAAAGAAAGGACCTTAGAGAAAAATGATAGAGAGTGAGAGAAAGAAAAAGCTTTAAAAAGACTTACTCAAGTCGAGAGAGAGAGAGAGAGAGAGAGACGAGAGAGAGAGAGAGAGAGAGAGAGAGAGAGAGAGAGAGAGAGAGAGAGAGAGAGAGAGAGGAGAGGAGAGAGAGAGAGAGAGAGAGAGAGAGAGAGAGAGAGAGAGAGAGAGAGAGAGAGAGAGAGAGAGAGAGAGAGAGAGAGAGAGAGAGAGAAGAGAGAGAAGAGAGAGAGAGAGAGATCAAAGAAAAAGCTTTAAAATATCTACTCAAGAGAGAGAGGAACTTATGATTAATTTAATACAAGTATGATTTACTTAATGTGCAAACCTATGAAGGACCCTAATACACATTCAATTGAAACAAATAAAATTCACTTAATATTTATGTTCAAAACTAGAAATAACATCCTACTACATGCTAAAAAATCATAAATTAAATAGGAAAGAAAATATAAATACATACCTTATTTCTTTCTATGGTATTTTGTCAAATTTATTTGGTGCATCTCTTGTTCTCTTTCTTTTGAATACTTTCTTTGAGTCTTATTGTCTTTTTTTTTGTCTCCCAATTTCTTCTTCAAGTTTCTTCTCTCAAATCCTCTACCAAAAGTTTTCTTCTCCAAAATCTTGCTTGCTAAATAATAATGCGAATTAATCTTGCAATGTTATATGGAAAAATAAAAAAAAAGTTCATATTTATATGCATATAACATTATTAAAACAAATAATAACAATTTGGTTGGCCAGGGGTTCGAACGAACGTTGGCAGTTAAATTTCTTTTTAACCGGTAGGGTTCGATCGAACCCCCCCGGATTAATTTTTAAACATTATTTTAATAGGGTTCGAACGAATGGGAGTTAGAACAAACCCCCTTTTGTTCAAAAGGATGATGGGGGGTTCATTCGAAACCCCCATTCATTCGAACCCCCTTATTTTGCCCTTACCCCTCTACACCTGCAATTTTATGCAGATTTTTGGGTTTTGAAGCTCAAGTTGAGGATCAAAATGGAACCAACTTGACAAACCTAGCTGGAGGATTATAGTCCTCAAAACAAGCTTTCTATCGAGTATAAATTTAATATATTGTGGTTTTATTATAATTTTTTTTAGTTTAATTAAAAATAGGTTTTTTACCGAAAATCAAGCTCTCTGTTCTGCACATGTGGAAAAATAGTATATTACCAAAAAAAAATTATAAAATATATCTATGCTCTTGGTATTCATGTCCTTGATCCAACAAAAAAAAATTGAATTTTGATGCATACAAAAAAAGTTATGCTTTACACAGTACACCTATGTCTAAATTATAATTGGTTTGACTTCAAAAGTTAATTAACAGAAAAATATTCAATAAAACAATATGAAACCAAATGCACCCCTCTAGATATCATAGTTAAAAATCTAAATTCAAAAAAATTAAAATTTTATCTTTCATAGAAAAAAGTTATGTTTTACACAGTACACGTCACTCTTTAAAAATGATGTTTACTATTAGAAACTAGTTATTGAAGGAGATGGAAAAAGAAATATAAGTTGATTCCAAAATTTTTTTTTAAAAATATTTAGAATCTATAGACAAAATGTGACAATATCATTAGTTTACATCATCTTCAAATTCCTCACGGTTTAGCAACTATAGGTGTTTGAAAGTGAAGATTTTTTCAAAATGTTCATTTCAATGTCAACTTTGGCCAAAAAGTGTAACCCGCTATTATGGATCACCCTTGAACATCTAGGTTGAGCTAGTAGTACACCAATTGTTGTTTTAGAAGTATCTAGGTGAACATGAAATGGTATTGTCCAATCCAGAAAGACTAGTATGGGAGCCTCTGCTATCTTTTGTTTCAGTGTGTCGAACGATTGTTGACATTGATCATTTCACTCAATTGGTTTATTTGATTTCTTCTTCAACAAATCCTCAATTGGTGCTACTATAGTGGCATATCCTCTTGTGAATATATGGTGATATCCTATATAGCCTAAGAATGTCTTTACCTTTGATGATTTTGGTGGTGGTATGTGTTGTGCCCTGCACACACACCCCACATTTTACGTCCACAAAATGGGGACCCCCCTCTTCTTGGGTATTAGTTTCAATGATTTCTTTGCTTCTTTTAGCTCTGTAGCCTCTTTTGGGGGGCTTTAGGTATTCATCTATTTTGCATTGGCTTGATGTAGCTTGATGATTTGAGGATCTTGTTTGTTGAACATGGTTACAAGGTGCACTTGGTTATTCTTGGAGTTTATCATGACACATTTGAGTGGTTTCGATTTCAAGAGGTTTTGTTTGATTTGTTGTGACTTAACTAGTATATACCTCTATTGTACCCACTTGATTTGGGTTGATAGAGGTTTTCTAGCATGTGATATCCAAAGGTTTAGAGGTTCAATGATCATTTGGAGATTTGAGTCATTTCGCCAATTGGAATCTTTTATTTCCTGAGAAGTTGGCAATTATGGGAATTTCAAGCTTGTTTGTATATGGAGTTTTAATAAGGTTAAATGCTTCATGTGCCCTTTTGCAGATGTTTTCACTCTTATTGCACATTGCAGGGATTCCATGATCATCTGGATATATCTTGATGCACCATGAAGCCCGTGTATCTTGAGGACTTCACATTTCCCACAATATAATCGAGAAGCTCCATTCCCTCACAAGTATCCTAAAGATTCCAAATACCTCCACAAGAAACCTTGGCTACTTTACATTGCAAGTTTGTAATATAGGGTGTTTGGCAATAATGATTTATCCTCAAGTGTCTCACATTAGTCATGTAATCCCGAGCTTCAAATGCATTAGTAATGGCTATATTTCTCAAGTCAGGATCTGACAATAATTGGAGGATATTGGAACATTTGAAAGAGATGTGAGTAAATAGAATATTGTTCAAAGAAAAAACTTGAAACACTGATGCATAAAATTTGGAAACTTCATTCGAGGCAGTTTTTGACAATCATCCAACAGAGTATAGAAATACCCGATCGGTCAAACCATGCAAAACACACTATCAGGTAAAAATAAGGCCAGATCTAGAAAGTAGATATGAAATCAACACCCAGTCCAGCAGTCAAATTCTAAAAATAAGGCCTTGAAACAAAGGCACTAATTTGTGAACCAAAAGTGCGCCTCCACACACAAAGGGTGCTAATCTGCATAAGAAAAGTGCTAAAGCAGTAAACAGGGTTGCAAAATCATCACACATGCATGGATTATTAATTGGAAGAGCAGATCTACAACCTGCAAGACAAAACAATAAACCTTCTCCCAAAAAGGGGTCAAACCAAGGAAGTGGGTCCCACTCGGCATGCCAAAGATTGTTAGTGTATATATGTTTCATATATATTATACACTTAGGCATAAGCCTACTTAGGTGTGCCCAATCTTGACACATGTCAAGGTTGTTGGGTGGTTAAGGTTGTTAGGCAGTTAGTTGAGGGGTCATCAAGTCTCCCACATTTGTAGGAGTCTTTCACTCAAATAACTAACTACCTCTCTACCTATATGCACTCATCTTATGCCTTGTTTATGTATTGCAATTTCCAATTGCTTCCACTCCATGTTTGTAATCAACATTTCACTTAGTTGATCTTGGCTTCTAATATGGTATCAGAGCAATTCTAAAATCATTTGTTGATTTAGTTCGAAGGTGTGGAGGGTATTCAAATTCGCCATGGAAGAAACCCTTTGCATGAGTGGCTAGTTTGTGTGTAGATCAATTAAAGGCTTTGGCTCATAGAAGGAAGATCAAAGCCAACTTTTGTCTTTATGCTTTGGCTCAAAGTTTGTAGGGAGATCTCTATTTGGCATATTGTTGCCAAGCTCTCTGGTCATGGGCCCCTGTTGAAGGTCGCAGGGGCCGAGTTGAAGGGATATGAACCCCTGTTGAAGGTCGCAGGCCTGAAGACAAGGTCATGGGCCTATCACTCTGCTGTGGAAACAAATCATCGGAAGCTTGGTAGTGATTGGAATCATGGAGAATGTGGGGAAGGTAGAGATATCTGATTGCTTTAGTGATGGTCTTGATAGAGTGAAAGGGCAAGGCCTTAAGCGCCACTTGAAGCTCATGGAGAACCTCGGGAGGCTCCACCTTATCTTTCTCTTCTGCTACGAGACATATGAGTTTGCGCATAGCCTGCTCTCTTGGTGCCTCACAATGGCTCAGTAGAAGCTTCTTCTTTATTACTATGGCAGGCATCAGTTTCATGCTCATGTCCCACATGAAGGCTCACAGAGAAGGGTGACGCACATGCAGAGAGAATTGCCCTTGTTTGAGAGTCAAATCACCTTTGTTTGAGCAGAGGAAACCCCTGTTCGAACCCCCAAATCAGACGTTCAGATCTTTTGTGATGTAGGGCAGACATTTTGTGAGGTGTCCAGAGCATTTTTTGATGCTGGGCAGCTTCCCAAAAAATAGTAGAGGCCGCCATTTCTTCCCATGCCCTTGCAACTCCATATTCTTGGAGTTATTTCATCCCCTGCTCTATATTTTCCCTAATTTGGGTTCCTAAAAATTGTTTTTTTAAACTTTTGCAAGCATTTCAAATTATGCTTTCTTTAGTGTTAAAATAGGCATTTTTTAATTGTCTAATTACACGAAGCAATATAAAAATACAAAATAGGGGGGGCATTTTAATTTGGGGAAATTTTCCTTGAGAAAATTGCTTTGTGAAAGTTGATAGTTTAATAACCCTTGTATCTTCCCTTGTCGAAGACGAAGGGTGAGGCCCAGGTTGGTAGGAGGCCAATTCCCCCTCATGTATAAAACTATTGTAATCTTCTTTCCTTGTGGACTCCAACGAATGGTTGGACGACTAGGCATTTTCTCATCCATGGCCATTTTTTTGCTTTTCAATGCGAATGCATTAAAATAGGCTACTTTTGTGGGAAATTGATCATCTAATAACTTTTGATCGGTAGCTCAAAATTGAGCACCATTTTTTTTTGCAAAAGTTAATGTTTTTTTCATTTCCCACACTTTGAGCCTACTTGCATTTTAAAATTCACTAAGTTATAATTGCCAAAACTGGGGGGTCACCTAATCTAGGTTTCCTAATGCGTTGAAATTCATTTCTATAAAGGAATTAACTTGTTCTAATCATGGGATATGAAAACTCACTCTTCTGTAATCAACCTAACCATGGGAAACTATAAGTCCTTGTGTGAGGGCATACTGAAACATCTCAGGTTCCATAATCTCATACCCTATCTATATGGACTTATCCCTAAACCTAGTAAACAATCTTAGAAGGTTAAGTGGTTTAATAATCGCGATCATATTTGTGGAGTAATCAACTTTCATATTCCAGAGGATGCTTTGTATGCCATCATGGATATTGACTGTCCACATGCATTATGGATCAAAATTTGGGAGATATATGGAGACTCCAATGTTTCTCCATTCCCACATGATCCTATTTTGATCACAACTCACATCCCTAATCATGTTACAAAAATAGAATGTTCCATTGACATAGAAGAAGTCATCACTCTATTGCTTCATCAGATTCCTAAGTCGCTTCTTCAAAAGAGCTTCTGGTTCTTCTTTGCAACAGGATATCATTCTTCCTAGCATTGTTGATTGGGATAGATTTCTACTTGACATCACTTGTCTGTTTATAGAGTCCTACATTGCTAACATGGAAGCACACATTGAGGACATCGATGTTCTCTGTGATGATAGTTTCGATGAAGTTGCATCACCATTGTCCTCTTCAGATATTCGTGCTCTACATCGTCCTACACATGGTTCTGAATCGTCATCATCCTCATCTATTGGTCATGCACCTGATTTGATTATGGCATCCTTCGGTATTGACATGAGGACACTTGAGAACTCTTCGATGAAATTGACATTGGCATCATCATCCTTAGATCAAATTCAACATGCTTCAAGATCATACATACATCTTCTCGCATGGGAAGAGATTCTCCATCTTCAAGTGATTTCATTTCTTCCTAAGGGAAAGAACATTGTTCATCATTCTTGGATCTACATTTGCATCCTTTGACGACTATCTAGCATCACTGCAATAGGACATGTATTATGGGGGTGTCTCATAGACCTTATATGATTTTCTCTCCTATGGGGGGAATCCTATATTGTACTTAGTGAAAAAGTAGCACTTGTTCACTTGTATAATTTTCTTGCTTATCTCTTTTGGAGGGTAGTTTTTTGCCACTGGGTTTTCTACCTTTCTCTATTTTTGAGAGATTGCATTGTACTTGGGGTATCTCATCAGGCCTAGTTTTCGGGACCTAATTTCATCTTTGTGTTGTTCATGGGTACCTCACCAGGCTTTGTAGCTGGGATGCATTTCATTTGTGCCCACCTAAGCTATGCTTAAGGGGGGGGGTGTTAGTGTATATATATTTCATATATACTTAGGCATAAGCCTACTTAGGTGTGCCCTTACACAATCTTGACACATGTCAAGGTTGTTGGGAAGTTAAGGTTGTTAGGAGGTTAGTTGAGGGGTCATCAAGTCTCCCACATTTGTAGGAGTTTTTCACTCAACTAACTAACTACCTCTCTACACTTATATGTACTCATCTTATGCATTGTTTATGTATTGCAATTTCCAATTGCTTTCACTCCATGTTTGTAATCAACATTTCACTTAGTTGATCTTGGCTTGTAATAAAAATGTGTATGCAAAAATATAGAAATCAAATAAGGAAACAATACAACGAAAGTACCAATTCCATACTTGAACAACACCTCATCTAGGGATCAAAGGACTAAGCAAGATAATGAAAATGATAAA
This sequence comes from Cunninghamia lanceolata, assembly GCA_027924645.1. Lineage (NCBI taxonomy): Eukaryota > Viridiplantae > Streptophyta > Pinopsida > Cupressales > Cupressaceae > Cunninghamia > Cunninghamia lanceolata. The sequence goes on along the minus strand of BSBN01000373.1, from coordinate 6,265 downwards.
CAATCCTATGATATTTGATCATGATTTTGATATGTTTCGATGTTCAATTTTGTAGCATAACAACTATGATGATGATAACGGATGATGTATGATAATGAAAGAGCTAGAATGATTTTGACAACATAGTGATACTTGAAAATGTGGATGTTAAATGGCTTGTTGAGGCTTGATTTATAGGAGATGAGGGATAGGAATGGATGGATAGGATTGGATTAGTGATGGATGGCTAGGATTAAGTGAGACATGGATCAAGGAAGAATAGTTGAGATTAGAAGATGTGGATGGCTAGGATTTAAAGGTTATTTAATTAGGGAGACACTCATTTTATGATAGTGTCAAGTGGTTGAGGATAGGGTAAGTACGACAAATGGTTGAGGATAAAGATAGTGTGACAAAGTGGTTGGGGATAATTTAAATAATAGAATTATTTAAATTATGTGGTGAGGGATAATTTAAATAATAATTTTATTTATTTAAATTGGATGATGGAGTTATGGGTGGAAATTAATTAAATAAATATAGTTTATTTAAATGATTTGCTAGAGAGGATAAATGGGATAAAAAAATAAATATAATTTATTTATTTAATTTAGGAGATGGGAGGAAATGGATTAATTAAATAAATATAATTTATTAATTAAATTGGGAAAGAGATATGGTAAAGGGGACTCTTACGACAAAAGTGTTACAAAGTGTTGCAAGAGGTGTCAAAAGTGATGTCGCAAGACATGGTCAAATTTAGGTGTCTACAATGTGCTTTGTATCCATGATTTTAGGCATAAAGAGGTCTCTCTGCTAGTCCTTTCACATAGGCCATTTCCTAATCTATTATTCCTTTATTGTTATGGTGGTGGTTACACCATGGCTCATGTTCTTCTTCTTTGCCTCGAAGTCTGAATAGTAGGGATGGGCATTCATCTATTTTGTGGTTGTCCCACTCTTCACATATTACATAGTAGACAGTTTAAGTCTTTCTTTGAATCTATCTTTAGGTCTACCCTCAATGCAGTATCTCCATTAACTCCCTTGAGCACCAGACATTCATTTCTTATGTGGCCTTCTCAAGAACATTATGTACACCATATATTTGTTCTTTTCTTTTGTGGACTAATTTATTGCTTGGCTAGGATTTCTAGTTTAATTTTTAGTTGTTCCAATTCTAACTTTGGATTTTCTATTTCTTTGTTTTCATTAGCTTTTTCTTGTCTTCTCCATGTTTGGGATTCTATGCGGCAAGCTAATGTTACTACTTTTGAATATGTTTTGAATATCCTTCCATCTAAAGATGTTCTTATTTCAGTGTGTTACTTTGGGAAATGAACCATTCAATGTATTGTGTCTTTGTTAGAGGTTCTTCCAAGTTCTGAGATACCTCTTTGAATCTCTAATCATATTTTTTTATATGGATTCTCCTTTGTCTTGCACAATTTTCCTTATTTTTCTCACACTTTCTGTAGGGATCTCTGGTGCTTCAAAATTGGATAGAAATTCTACCTTGATTTCTTCCCATCCTTTATCATGTTGTGGGCATGTCTTTCTCTACTAACTTAGTGCTTCATTCTATAAGGTTCCCATAAAGTCAAATAGTTTGGCTTGATATCTTGTGGTTCCTTTCCTCTACCAGAAAGATTCCAAAACAAATATGTGTTCTACGGATTCTGTAGTATCTTTGCCAAAATTTGGGAGTTTCATTGTGGTGTTGTTTCTTTGGTGTCTGACCTTTCTTCTTTAGATTTATTTGTTGTCTTGGTTTTTTATTCTTCCCTTATCCCTAGATAATTGTATATCAAAATATTTGTTTCCCAATATAATGTTGCAGATTTAAAAAAAATCATCATTCTTTACATTTTCCTATCTCACTTAAGTTCTAACTTATATTTGGTGTTAAGACCCTCCTTGACGTATAGTGTACGAGGGATGACTCTTGGTCCAGGGGTTGTAACTCTTCAAGGAGGTGCTTTATTTTAGGAGATGTCTTCTCATTAGTTAGAGACATATTATTAGGTAATGGCGTGTTCAGATTTCCATCCATTATTTCAATTGTATTATTATTCAAGTTGAACATGGTATTATTATTTTCTTTTACTACTTGGTGTGAACCCTCATCTCTTATTTTCCATATAATTTTGTTAACTAACTACTCCAAGATTAAAATAGAAAAGAATACTCAATGTTTCAAGAAAATAAAAGATTTAGAATCCTAGATCTTCCAAGAGACTAATGAAAGGATCTCAAATACTTTGATATGATGTAAGATTTCACTATCGAGATAGCCACTCAAGATCAAGAAGGCCTAATGGAAAGCACAAAGAATCAGATCAATATGATATAATAAACTATATTTTAGTCAAAGGATGCAATACAATGATAATTGATTAAGAAACAAGAGTACATGAGGTAGGCATATATAAGATACACCACCATGAGATGTGAATATACAACTAATGTGGGATAAAGGAGATGTTACATGTGTGCACATCATCTCCACCAAACTAGAAAATTTCAAGTCACATGATGCAAGTACAACCTACCCAAGTAGATGCCTACTTGGACTTATCATATTCTAGGTCCATATAATGCAATAAAGTAAATAAACTAAATTCAAGAAAAAAATAATACACAAAAATGGTGAGACCATTAAGAGAGCATGTTAGCCATCAATAGTGATGTTGTGACATGGAAATAGTTCACAGAGTAGTTTTGTAAATACTATTTGATGGATGTATACAATACTACCTAGATGAAGAAATTTCACTCTTTAAAGCATTAAGGCATGATAGTTGCAGTGTCTCTCTAGTCCTGGCTCGTTCAAGGTGACATCGAGATAGATGTCATCATTTCAGATTGGTATCGTTGGCATTGATGCACATTCATGTTAGTACTCATATCAGTTACAATTCAGATTGATACATGGCATAGTCATTGATGGCATACACATTACAGTGATATACATTGATCTGTCATTGGCATACATATTGATATACTTTGGTCATATACACATTGACACATATTTCTCAGTGGACAGGACATAGGATACATATTGATCATGGCATATTCATATACAAGTTGTTGTTACTTACTTCAGCGGACAAGTGTACAGAATGGTTGCCATATTTCACTTGTCATATGGTTGCATACATGCTTGATATATTGTACATCATTGATCGTCATAAGGTATTTTGCATTTTTGTCATATGGTACATTAAGTATTCTTGTCACTCATAAGGTATTGACACCTTATACATCCTTGCCACTAATAAATAATTGATATCTTATAAATATTTCATTGATAAGCTATCATCGACTTATTTATGCAAGGTTGATAAGTTATCAATAACTTATGTTACACAAGGATGGTTAATTGATCAATGACCTAATTGCAAAAGAATTGGCATAAGACTATGTAATCTTAGCAAAAGACATGATATTTTGATCCGACATAATATGTGAAAACAGTTTGGCACATACTTGGAATATTGTTTATGACCATGGTATACACAAGTGACATTATGGCATGAGAAGGTAATAATATTGTCTATTTGACTTTGAGCAAAAAGATATAACACTCATAATGCATTTCAAAAGGCATAGTGTTATCGACAGTTGACATTTCGGTATCATTTTTGCACTATACTCATCGAAGGATGATTGAGGAGACTCTATCATTAGGGCATGAAAGATATTATGATAAAAGGGGCATTATCATTGTATGGTTTGGGGGGCATGGAGTTTTGGGAGGAGATTATTGTGTTTGAGGTAGCTAAAACCCTAGCTGTGAGACACTAGGGCACATGGGGCAACATTAGTTTTTTTTGGGAGCAGTAGCAGTTTTGGAGCGGGATTTGGGGTTGAGATAGATAGTAGTAAGGTGTGAGACTATGGAGGTTATCTCTCCAGGCGACTTTGGTCTATTCTCTGTTATTTATGCAATTTGGAAATTTGTTGGAATTATGGTATTTCTGTGAAAGCTTTGAAAAAGGGTTTTTTTTGTATTATTTAAGGGAATGCAGTCTTTGTCAAAGTTTTGTTTGGAAAAGAGTTTTGTTTTGAAAAGGGTTTTTATTGTTGAATCTATTGAATCTATGAGACACTCTTGAATCTGGAAAATACTTGGCATAATCCTTAGATGTTATTTTGTGAAAGCACTTCACAGTGTTGTATATATCTTGCATGCACATATGAGTTCTTGAAACTCAAATGAAATGAGACATTCAGGAAATCATAGATATATTGAAACAAAGGTTTTACTCTATATTCTTGTTTTCAGAATTGTGATATTTTTTGTTGCTAGTGAGGCACTTTCATTTGTTAGAGAGGCACATGTATTTATCAGTGTGATATATTAGCCAGTGAGGCATTTTACTGAGTGGTTTTTCATCCCTTTTTGGTTTTCCACTCATGAAAAAAGAACACTGTCATGATTCCTTTGTGGGCTTTATGATTTTCATGTTGTTATACAATTTTTGAACAATTATCTTGTTCTATAATATTTATTGTTTAAAGATTGCCTTACTTGAAAACAACTAAACATTCAGTTATTTGTTTGAAATTAATTTGTTAAATGCCACCAGTTTAGGAAAATGGCTTTATGCTTGCCAATGGCTCTTGCTTAATGGCTTCTTGAAGCCTATTTAATAACCCCTTTTTGTACAACTCTTGCAGTCATTGCTTTCCATGAGATAACATCTCTAGGTGACATTTTGTCAAATAGTCGACGTTCCTGTTCTACGCTTTCACTTTTGCATACAAATCTACCATGGAGTTTCCAAATACAATTTCTGACAAAATCCTTCCTTCCGTTATATTTTGATGGATGTCCATCCCTTGTTCCAACACCCCCATTTTGGCACGGGCAGTGAGGATGCTGGCTACGGTTGTGGAACGTGGCTTTACAATCTACCAATTGCATTGCTTGAAAGATCTTAAGCCTTTTTATGCATATCCTGCTATCATTCATCCATGAGATGACTCTTCTTGGGGGCGCCCTGCCATAGCCCAGGTCATGAGCTACTGGCAAAGGCTGTGTGTCTAGCTCTCACCTACCAATTGCTTTGTTTTTTCAAGATCCTTAAGTTTGTTCCAAAAATCCATTTTGTACTTATCCTGAGATCGTTGCATTCCATGAGAGCACATCTCTTAGAAGTATTCTGTTTAAATAGTTAGTGTGCCATCCCTATGCTACCTTTTGGCATAGGCAATGAGGATGTTGTCAAAGGTTGTGGGGTATAGCCTTATACCAGCCAGAAAGCATTTGCTTGAGAGTTACTAAAGTTTATTTAAAAAAAAAACATATCCATTATGTGCAGATGCTGCTATCATTGTTGTCCATGAGTTCACATTTCCTTGAGGCACTCTGTCAAACAATTCATGTGCATGACTATTATACCAGATATTCTTGCCTGTAACTATTCTTCTTGATAATAATCTCCTCTTCCATTAAGATTTGTAACTTATGAATTCTTGATTTTTGTATATCATATATGTTTTTTAGAATAAGAGTTTATGCATCGACATTACCTACCAAAACTTAGCACTCTAAATATGAGAGTATTTTCATTATATGTGGCACAGGTTAAGAAGAGCAATCTGCTAGATTAATGGTGCTTATTTTAGAATGTTATGCTTGCTAGATTTATGGCATTTAGTTTGCCTTATTCCTTTTTAAATAGAATCTTCCATACATATGGGCATTAAGATAAAACTAGCAAAATTATGGTGTCTTGATTTGTAGTGAATCCTCACCCTCCTCCGACAAGAATGGATGTCTTAATAGACATTTAATTTCCCCCTCCCATTTTTGGTTTTGGCACCATTAAAAGTTCCTATATTTCGGCAACTAGATCGAACCCCATGCGAGTTTTATTTCTACCATTGACTTTTGTTTTGCTTGAGTTAAGTCTTATCATTGATGATATTTGTAGAACTTAACTAAGGATTATATGAGCGACATTGTGGATAAGTAAAGATAGAAAAATAATAATATTTGTTACTTATGTTGTTTAAACACCAATTTATTGGTATCTTCTCAATTATCTATGTTGTGTTATTTTATGATTAAATAGATAGACAATAAGTTTAAAACACATTTGAATAAGATTTTATCTTGTTTGCATAAAGGAATTTATTTCATTTTTATAAGTAGGAGTTTATATCATGGCTAGTAGATTAGTGTTAGTAAAATCCAGAGAATGACCTTGCTCCAAAGTAATGACTATATGCTAGCATAGTTTGTTTAAACGTAATTTTTCTAAGCTAGAACACCCCC